>JAODKE010000002.1:4921745-4945027 GCA_026779605.1 Mormyrus hasselquistii
CATGTGTATGTGTGAGTGTTTTATATAAATATATATATATATATATATATATATATATATATCCATCCATCCATCTATCCATTATCTATATCGCTTTATCCATTTGGGTGGGGAAGCTGGAGCCAATCCCAGCATCTTCGGGCAGGAGGCGGGGTATACCCTGGGCAGGTCGCCAGTCCACCACATACACACACACACACACACACACACACACACACACATATATATATATATATATACACATACATACAGTATAGGATGATGGGAAATGCATGAGCTGCCAAATTTCCCCTAGCAATGAATAAAGTATTGATATTAATCTAATTTGCAATTCCACTTCCCCCTTTAAATAATGTACACTAAAGACAATTTGCACATTCTAAATGTATTTCCAGGTAAAGGTTAATTCTTTTTGTTTATCCTGTTAGAGATAGCACTTGCTGTATCACGAGTAAAGTCTGCTGTAGTGCCTAAATATCCTGTAAGTGTAATATTAATACATTTTTTGATATTGCTGGATGTCTAAAGTTATCGGACTGTCTCTTTATGTACATGTAGCAGTACATTCCCCTGGCAATATAAACCTAATTCCACCTTCTGTGCCGTTTCCTCTCTGCAAGATTTGCTCGCAGGACAGTGAGTGATTGTTGTTCTGCATTTATGCGGTTTGTTCTGCATCCAGAATGCTGGCAATGCCTTAGACAGGTACCTGCAATCATCCTGCAAAACACCACTTGTCTGCCTTGCAAAATCAGCCTTCACATGTGGTGGGAGCAGTTGCGGGGTACATGTACCACTTATGTCTGCTGTTTATAACCACTAAGATGTGAAATGGGAGACCTGACACTAACAGAAGGAGAAGTTTTCTGAAATTCACAACTTACTAACTTTGAATATTGGGGAATGTTTTACATCATGAATTTATAGAACATTCTTAACCAGCATGTAAGTATGCCTTAACATCCTAACATACTTTAACAGCATTGCTATACATTACTAACAAACATTATCCAATACTTTCAGACAAAATTGTTTAATGGTAATTGTACATGCTGAGCCTGTTCTATGAATGCATGTTCTATGAATGCATTATGAATGCATTATGAATGCATTATTCACTCCACAATGGGAAGCACTGGTGCTTGATCACTCTGCTTCTGTGCACCACCTTCAGGACAAGCTGTCACTCTGCCAAGTCCAAAGAATGAGGAATACAAGATATTCCGGAAATGCGATACAGCTTATAATAAATAGCATAAACCAGCATGCTGTCTAATTGGTCACAGTACCTAGTTCTCTTAAGCCAGGGTTTGAAGTGAATTTGAAACTGGCTGTAATTAAGAGTATTAGTGATGGCGTATGCTCTCGTGAGCACAAACTCTCTGTGGGGCAGAGACTCTCAGCAGTCGTGTACCGGAGGCTTGTGTGAAGTCAGCCGTGTCTCCGGGTGACTGATACGGCGCGTTGACAAGAGACAGCACAACAGGATCTATAAGAGGCGATTGAAGCAGACATCCAGCAAGGTCCAAGAGAAACATACTAGTAAGCTTCAAAAAGCACCTCTGCTGTTGAAGCCTTAGTAACAGTAATAGTATCTGCAGTCGGTTAATAGCTTTATATGCAACATGTCAAACATAAGAGGTGCTTTATTAAACTCACTTTTAAATAAAAAAATAATAGAATAGCATGAAGTATAAGTCTCAGTTACACATTTAAGATGATTATAGTACAGTGAGAATCACTAAGACACTTAAAAACACCTTGAGTTAAATTTAATACTCCATTCATCCATCTTCCAACCGCTTATCTCGGTACTCGGTCAGGACAGAGGGGTGAATATACTCAGGTACTCAATTATCAATATTACTTTAATAAGCTAGCAATGCGCCTAAGCATCTCCCTTGTGAAAGGCGACAGAATCAGATTACATTGTTTCAAAAGGCCGACATGCATAGATATTCAGTTAGCTGTACAAACAGCCTTCAAAATAATGGCTGTCAAGTGGCTCACAATGACTAGAGCTTACCAGCAGGCAGAGCATGTTTGCCAGCATTTTATTGGGAGGGGGGCGACTTAAGTCAGCCTGGGCATGGAGACTGAGCAATGCAAATACACCTCCTGGGGATATACAGTACTTCCAAGAGGTCAGCCGCCCACAGAGAGAGGTGACCCTCCCACCCCCACCCGGTAGACATTCTCCTGCATAATCCCTTGCAGCGCAACAAACAGATGTTGGATTGAGAAGCATGTCTCAGAATCCATACGGCCGACGGTGGAATTCAATGAACAACCCCCTATAGATCAGTAAATTATATCGTATTCAAAAAATTATATGCGAGAGTCAGCGATACTCCTCCGCCAACCAGAAGGATCTTCTGCTTCACGAGACGCCACTGTTATATTAAGTGGCCTAAGTATGCGTATAAAATAAAAGTTGCGAGAGGTTGATAAATATCATTGTTGCTTTAATCAAAAGCAAAACATTAGCAGTGACAGTGCAGCGTGAGTGCATGCTGAATCGTGGCTTGCACTAGCCTGTGAGTTCTCCCAAGCAGATAGTCATTTATCTGCTGGCCAGGAAACATGTGCAATCTGCCTAGGCAGTCTCTCATGAGAGGAACCCCCCCCCCCCCCTCGGCCGCCGGCATTCGCCTCGTTCATTAAAGTTTCATCTCTGCTCCTCTCCGCACCGTGCAAATCACCCTCCACCCCCAGGGTGCCTTTCCCTCCTATTTTGTTTCAGATAATTACAGTTTTCCGCAACGCCTGATGGTCTGTTTCTTCATTATTTCAGGCTCCGTCCTCCCCCTCCTACTTTCTCCCCGCTCAGATGCCTCTGCTCTCTCTGCATGGCTCTGCAGTGACGCTTTTACTTCCTTCTCTTCCTGGAGGTGAACTTTCTTTCGCCACAGAATAAAGCCCAGTAATTACACTCTCGAGAGCTCACCTGCGCAGATTTCCCAACCCGAGATTTGTCATCTATGTTATGACGCATAAATAAATAAAACTTCTCCCACACATGCAGGACAATTAAGGCTCTGACTCTGCATGCATTTACTGATGCGTCTATGAATCGCAATGAGGTTCTACTAACCATTCGTACAAATATTGTGTCTATTTGCAGCACACACGGATTTCTCATTGGCTTCTTTGGGGCTCCACTCTGGTATCAACATTAGCAGGCCTCTGTGAGACGGGAGAGTACAATCCAGTAATATTTCCAGCCCAACCTGTTTTCAGTTAAACACGGAACCAGGACAAATTTGTTTTCAACCAACCATCTCTGACTCGCCTCGGAAATTGCGTATGATAGTGGTTTTGAAGTCAGTCATTAACACAATATTTTGTGCATCACTTGTTGTGCACTATAGTTAATCATATGTCACACAGAACAATGCAGGATAAAATTAATTGAGTTTACAATGTAATATTTTGTCTTACACCTGTCAGCCCAGTAATATAAAGACCTGGGACTTCCATTTTTATATTAGTTTAATTATCTATTCATCTATCTTCCATTGCCACCTACCTTCTACAGGGTCAAGGTGAGTGTTTAAAGGACAAAGAAATGTAATATTTCTAGAGGAAACAAGTACTTTTTAAAAAGCCACTGTGGCAAAGCAAGTTTCATAAAGCAAAACATCCAACTGAAGGCTCTGTAAACTATTCATACACAACAGCAGGGCCGTGTGAGCCACTAATTTGTTTAACTGCAGAGACACCATAATGCTCTATACCTCTTACTTGTGTCTCGTGTTCATACTCCCAGGCAGTTCTCATGGGTCGCCTCACGTCAGGAGCGATCTGCTGTCTCTACCTGAACCCAGAGATGGTTTCTGGCCTGTTTTTTTAATTCCATTTTCCTTTTTCTCTTTCATTTTGAAGCCCCGTTCAGGCATAACTGATGCAACAGTATGACAAATATGTTCTTGAGAACCATTCAGTATACTCAGACATCTGTCACCATTCAGCTAAATATGGGAATAATATGCTAAGGAAGTCAAGGAGATAGTAATGCTCGCACACTGATTTGACGGTGCATTGAATTACAGTAATGTTTGTACATTAGCACTATTCATAAACAATATGGAACGGCATGAAGGAGATGTCGATCAAAGGTATGTTAATTACCCAGTGAAATGTATTGATCAATGTGAAATGTTAAATGATTGTAGGTTAGAACTTACTGATTTGAAAATGAAATGAAAATATTTGTGAATAGTATTTCTGAGACCTGTTAATCGTTCATTTATTTAGTGACTCAAAAACCCCTCACCAATCACATGAGATTCAAACACAGTATACTATATTTACTGCATATCTGACAGCTGCCTTGCGACCTTGTGGATGGATGAATGGATGGATGGATGGACGGACGGACATTTGATAGTTATGGTTATCTTCATTATCAAATTCTCTTCAATAGAAAAAGTAATTTCACAGCATCAGAAAATTGTTGTGACTGTCCGTGATGACCCTGCACCCGTCATGTTTATTTACTTTCATAATTCACTCAAATTAAAGCTTGACGCGGTGGTCGGCATGGAGGTGCGGTGGTTAGCCCTGCCGCCTCACACATCTGGCACCTGGCTTTGAGTCTCGGCCATGGATCTGTGTACATGCCATTTGCATTTTCTCCACATGCCGTCATGGGGTTTCCTCCAGGTACCCCTGTCCTGTCCTGGGTTGTTCCCTGCCTTGTGCTCATTGGCTCCAGACCCCTCACAACCATGAGTAGGATCAGCAGGTACAGAAAATAAATGGATGGAAATGATAAAGTGGTCTTCATCTACAGTATTCCAATCAGAAGGTCATTCTGCCTTTGGTCATATTCTAGCTCATAACTCTTTTAAATCACCGATACTGCCTAAGACAAGAACATCATTGTAATATGTTTGTATTTTCCTTATTGGTTTTGTACTTTGTACTATATTTTATGCACACTGTCCTCAGACCTCTCTAGACCAATCAAAAACCATTCATGGGATTTATTGTACACTCATTTCCAGACACATACTTCATATGTAATTATTTGTATGTTACATGCATACCATTTAAGCAGCGTCACATTGACAAATCCTATATTTGGTCCGTTCTTCTGTAATCACATGCTCCACTCATACTATTTGGAAACAATTGCAAAGTATCTTTGGGGATATAAGGCATTTACATTGAAGATGAAAATGGTGGAACAAAAACACTTTAGCATGTAAGCGAGTCTACCAATTAACCAGCTCCAGAACAAAGTTGTAGCTAGATATAGATAATCACCGATGGTACCAGGGATGATTTAGTGTATAGCGTAGCTTTAGACGTAAAAATTTTGTTTTTACCACATCCCATAAATTTTAGTAGTTCATCCAATTTTCAAGCTTTCTTCCTGAAAAGGGGCACAAATGGAGTCGCGGGCCTATTCCACAAAATGTAGGGAACAAGGCAGGGGTACACACTGGGGTGGATGCCAGTCCAGTTTGGGGCACATGTATACAACGGGCACTTTTAAAGATGCCTAACTGCAGGAAGCTGGAGTACCTGGTAAAAAGACACAGAGCAGAGGAAGCATTCACACGCCGAACTCTGGAGGTCTGAGAGGTCTGGAGGTCTGAAGCCCCAAAGATACGCAGATATATGGTGCCACCTGACAAACCAAAGCGGCAGTTAGAAACGCACATTGGGCTTCTTCAGCACTCAAGTGTGTCAGCTGGCAGAGGGAGACACCATCCATCTTGAAAGAGAGAGTTATGTGCATAATTGTTCATATTAATCTGTTCCACACGTCTTGCTTTCGTTCTGACAGTAACCTGGACCAGATGGACATTTGTATCTCAAATGGCAGGGAAATGATGCCTGTTTTTGTTGGCTTGTTTTAACTTGGAAGGTTCTGCACTTCCCCCTCTCCTCCCCCCCCCCCATCTTCTAAAAGGATAAAACAAAAATATGACTCCGGCCCACGGGGAAAATCACTGTCTCACGTGCTTGTGTTTGCAGAGTTGAAATTCCAGCATGCACCGCTGCCCCAGGCAGAGGATGGTTCCGGAACATCCAGGCACTGCCTCCCCGAGTTCGCCCCCAGCCCTAACCCCACATTCAGACTCTAGCTCATCATACTATTCATTAAGCGACTGCACATTCTTGGTGGATTCAAGCAAAACCTCTGAATGGCAACAAGGGCACCTGAAATGAAGCACTGGCGGAGATGGGCTTATTCTGCAGCCTGGAGTTCAGTCTGATCGCTCCTCCTGACGGTACCCCCTGGAGGTCCTATTAAACAGATACACTATGAACAAACTGGATGTCCAACTGCACTCAACACTTAGGAGCCTCTGTCCAGGGACTCAATTGGTCTTGACAGGCCCTTTCAGGGGTGATTAGTGTGTGTATATGTGACAGAGTAGGGGTCACACGGGATCTTCTGTCATGTATTTTATAATGGAGGGCCCACTCTACCTTGCCTTGGTGATTTAAGCTTTAAATCACTCTCTGACAGACTGGATCAAAACCAAGGGTGGAGTGACTCACGTCAGAAGTCATTACCGGTGGCCCTGTCATTCCGAGGAATGTGAAAGCACTAATGGCCTCCACAATTGCAACCCTGCTTATGTTTCCGACAGATGACATTGACATCTAGGAGTGAGTGGGGTTACCAATGGATGGATGCCTTTTTAAAATAGATCTGCCCTCTTTCTCTAGTTTCTTCTTTTCTGAAAAAGAAAAAAAAAAACTTATGAAAGTTGGGTTTTAATAAGTCCCCAGGTTCATGATATTACTGCTTCTGAAGCAGCTTTTTTTTCTTTGCATCCATATGGCCAGGGATGTATTTAACATAAGCAAATACAATCACTTATTGTGCAGCACCTGTGCAGAGTAAAGCCTTCACAAGAGCTTTATTTGAACAGATAAGGAAACCCCTTTTGAAGTGTATTGTTCAATCTTACCAGATTCTTAACTGTAAAAGATTAGAAACAAACACTGTTGGTACTGTTAACGGCTTACATATAATCTAGCCTCTGCCTAAAACCAGAATCGAATGATGTATCAGTGACACACAGGAATGTTAGGATTTATTAATTCTCATCGCATTATGTTGTGCTTTTTTGGGAGCACGTTGTAAATCTGTGGTCAGTGTAAAATTCAAGAAACCATTGATTAAGTGAAATAGCAGCAATATGTTTAAGTATCCAAGGACGTTCTTTGCTTTTGCGTCAGGGAGAAAAACCTGTCAAGTGTATTATGGAGATATTTGTGGTGTGGGATCACTCTGTGTTTTACTAGAATACACCCATAGCACTAATTATTCCCATCCTATAGTGGTATGTTGTACATGGGCATAAGTGAGGTCACAGTGTGGTCTGTGTGGCAATAGTGTATAAGCTTCACTGTAGCAGTCTATAAGAGGCCGTCCTACGTTCACACCTCATCTTCGGTTATTAGTACTGCCTGTTTAAATGGAATATGCACAAGAACAGAGTATTATTATTAATATTAATCTTTTTTGATGCAGTTGGGATGTGCTATTATCTTATGTGGGTTGTAGTACCATATAGAACCTTGTAAATTTTTATTACTTTTGGATTTTGATATGATATTAGAAAGCTAGGATGGACCTTTATCCCTGTGTATGGTAGTCAGGAATAAAAATATTATCTTTTTTATTGTAGCAGTATTAAAAAGATTTTTTTTACCTCTGTCTGAGCTATCGCGGGGTGTAATAATGCATCACCACTTTGCAGCAGTAAATGAAATACAATATTTAATATTGCTTTTTAATGTTAACGTTATAGTAATTCAGAAATATACCTTTTGGCCTTGAATCCAAGATGGCTGATATTGATCAGTGCTGCATTCTAACGCCTGTAACCTTTCACATTCAGCTATAAATAATTCATGCTGTAAAGTTGTCTTTCTCAGGAGTCAACTGGAAACAAAACAAGAAAAACACACACTTTTAATCCTCTCCCACCGGGCACTGGAGCACAGAACTTGTACTTCTGACATTTACTCCCTTGCATTTAATTGTATGCAAAGAGAGCAGCTCTTGTGTCCTTGGTCCAGGGTGACTGATTGTTAGCTTTTTGCATGAAAAGTGTTGCTTTCCACTTGAGTGTCAGTTTATCAAGCCTGTTTCTGAGGGAGTAGTGGTGACCATGACAGTTACCAGGCTGTGGATGCCTGGTCCCCAGACGCAGAGAGGACTTGCAAGGGTGCATTACATTTATAACCTCACATGTTTTCATCCTCCACAGCCCATAGTGGCGATTAATCGTCTCATTTAGAGAGGCTGTTTGTGGAACTCTTCCCCCAGCTGTTTGGAGTTCCAGGTGTTCCCCTCATGTTTGCACAGGTTTCCTCCAGCTACTCAAATTTCCTGCCACAGTCCAAAAACCAGTGTCTCTAAGCTGCCTCCTGCCCAGAGCTGCTGGGTAGAACTGCTAACTCACTGCGATCCTGCACTGGATACTCAGTTACGTAGCATTGATTGAAAGATACAAAGTTATTATAATAATAGGCTGGACAGTATTTGGACAATTTGCGGGAATGGTTCTGTAGGTCTATAAATAGATACATAGATAATGGGTCTGACAGATAGATTTCTGCAGGCCCCATGACCATGCATAAGGTAAATAAGTACAGAAGATGGATGGATGAATGGATGGATGGATGGATGGTCAATATCGATGGTACAACCATCATTTGGCACATGGCAGTACAGACCAATCAAACCATTTCAGCAAATTGTCTAGATTTAGTGGTCCACTGTAAAAAGGAGAAGCAATGCCTGCTGACTAACATAGCAGATGACAATGATGTAGCAGATGGCAACAACATCAAACATGCTGAAAAACTAATCAAATACAAAGACTTGGAGATCAAGATCAGCAGTTTATGAGGCAGCAAGACCAGAGTTGTGCCTGTAGTGATTTGAGCTATTGACATTATCAAATAAGGATTCAGCAAGAATGTTCGAGAGCTACCAGGTCACCACACAGTCCAAAAAGTTTAGAAGATTGCACTGATGGGACCTGCTCACATCCGCCGCAAAATATTGGCCAGCTTACCTTACAGTAGGTTCCTGGTTGGGACACGAACTGCTCAGTATCCACCAGCAAAATTGAGAATAATAATAATAATAATAATAATAATAATAATAATAATAATAATAATAATAATAATAATAATAATGAAGAAGAAGTAGAAGAATGACCACTATGATTATTGATTAGCCATTATAGGACATAATAAATAATGTACTATAGAACTGTCTATATGCAATACACGATTCTTATGAAACTGAATTAAAGCGGAGTGTTTCTAGAAAGATGGGAACACTGTACTCAGTATAGTTTTCACTCTCTAGTCACTGGTTTCTCCTTGGATTCATCTTTCTATGTCACGTTCAGCAGTTTTTCCTGTTCTGGCATGTCTTTCTCACAAAAGTTAATAATTGTCAGCTAGGGTATGTGTTTTTGTTTTGTATAATTACATATATTAGTCAATACACAATCTCTCTCCCCTCATTCTTAAAAATCATCTGCATTAATGACTTTGGTTTCCATTAGACTGAATGTAGGGGCCAATCTTCACGGTAAGTGGAAAATTATAGGCTTACTAAAATACTGTAGGAGTTTACATTGTAGCTTAAAGACATCTAAGGCTCGAGAAAGTTAGAACACTGCTATCTTCTAACAGGAATCAACACCACGGCAAATTGTGATGGACATCGTGATGCAGTATTTCCCACAGACGTCATTAAAAATGTAGCCTGCATAGTGTTTTTGCCATGGACAGAAATGAGTCTCTCTAGAGAAATGCAGCAATAACTACAACTCAGAAATAAGACATAAAAAATCAACAGTTCCTTGCAGCCTCATTAAGCAGCTTATGTGCATTTTATATTACTTACGTAAGATTTATATAGCTGCGGGAGGTATATGAAAACGTCTTATCGGGATCGATAGGGAAGAGACACTGGGCATATTGGAATAGGTGTCTGGGTGTGCATGTGTGTGTGTGTGTGTGTGTGGGGGGGGGGGGTTAAAGAAGTCATATCAGTAATCTTGTTACTCAATCAAGCTTCTCTCTCAACAAGTACCCTATCAGTGGATTATGGCTGCTGGACTAATTTCCTAAAGGGCAAACAGGCACGTTCGTCTCCAGCCTTCTGACAGCTCTGCTCTCTCTGACGGGCGGAAGGTAGCTTTTCATGAGACATGAAGTGTTCCCTTCAGGCTAAAACAAAGGGGCCACACTGCCATCTGCTGGCTAGATTCAGAACTCAGATTCAAACATTCCCTGGGTGCCGCACTGTAAGAGATGTATAATGAGGTGAAGATCTCTCACATCAAGTCATTTGCAGAAAATACGGGTTAAAAACTTTAATTTATGCTCCAGAGGATATGGCAGGGTTTGTGATCAGTGTCAGGGCCGACTACAGTAGCCATCAAAATGTTAGACCTTAATCAATGCAATCAATCAGTTTATTGGTGTATAACTCCCTCTGGGTGGGGTTTGACATTAAAGATGTGTCATGGGTTATAAGAGATTCAGAGAACTAAAGACCCACCCATTCCCCTCCCACTGGATAACCATTCGGGAAAGCTTTGATGGGCAGGCAGTGTGTCTTACAGACATTGTGTTCCTTACCATGGGGCATCACAGCCCTCAGTCCGTGGTCAGAATTCCACTGGGTCATGGAACGCTGGCGGCTTTGTGGAAGGGTTGGTTTATTTCCAAAATTATAAAAAAGTAAATGTTTTCATGTTTCTACGACCCCTTGCATTTGTGCATTGTTTTCGCGTCTAAAAAAATATTGGAAACAATTAAACTTATGAAATCGCCAATCAATCTACCAGTATGACCCAGGCCGTTTTACCACCCCAAAAAAATTTGTCTGTCGACATCAGAAGATTGGAAACCCCAGCCTTATGGCACCATGCACATCAATGCAAAACTCACGTAAAAAGGCATGAACATATTACTATTTCCAGGTTAATGTAGCTCACCAGTCAAACATGAATTGTTGAAGTCATGCATGTCTCTGATCAGGGACACATGCGGCCTACAGTGTCAGGCAGATTACATCCTGTACCCAACCACTGATTTTCAGAACCCTCCAAAGCACCTGCAGAAAACTTGCAAAGAGACTTGGAAAATAAACAGGGTCCACACTGGCAAAGCTGGATTCAGACTCACAACCGCGGAACTCTGAGTCCAAAGTCACCTTACTGCCGTAGTTGACTTGTTAGGAGATAAAATAATTATAAAAAAAAAACACAGAAGAATTTTAGAAGACACTGCCAACAAAGTTTGAACCTTCAGGCCCCAACTGCTACAGTTCATGGAATATGGAATAATATTGTAACAGAGCTGGTGCGAACATAAGGACATTTGAATTTCTTTTCATTCTTAATTAAGGATCTTAACCTCTGTACTAAAAGCAGAGAGGATCGGCAAGAATCAGAAATTCACTGAAAATCAGAAATTAAAAAATCTCTCTACATGTGTAGGTATTGTATGTATGTAATATGATGAATCAAGAACTTTTGAGTTTTCAAAAATAATTACTGGAGCTATGCAGCATTGTTAATGCTGAGAGCAGTACGTATGCTCAGCTAACTTAAATAATTTCCCTTATCCCCTTAAATTGGATTTTTTTTCTCTTGATCTAAGGTTTTGTATAGAGCTTGTAGATATTCATATTTCACACCTGTTCATGTTGAATGAGAAATGTGATGTTCACGATTTTTTCATTGACATTTCATTTTTTGCACACTTTGCAGGACTGGGGCTAAATATGTTTTGATTAGCATTTTAATAACCTCTAAGGCTGTAAGTATCCATCATGTCAGAAAATATTTTAAATAGTGTGGGAATGCAAACAAGACCACAGTACAGTAGATATTGTAATATTTAGTTCTAAAATGCCATCCTTTAACTTCTATATGAAAATGGGGCAATTCCAGTAGAAAATTAAATCTGCCACATTGAATATATGACCACATTAATTAAAATTCCTGCAAGCGGGAAGCTCAAATATCATAGCATAACATGTCACATATTGTAATATTTCCAACAGTAACCTTTTCTTACCCATTTCCACTTTTGAAAAGAACAGCACAGTGCAAGCAGAGTACCTGCTTCAACTTGGCAAATTCCAACCGTTCAATTCACTTTTAAATTCTTAAATGGCTTCGGACTTTTCTAAAAAGGGATGCTGCACTTAGCTGCTCAACAACAAAAACACACCAGCTTGACAGTTTCTCATCAGGAGGGATTTGAAGGGAATCCATAACATGCTCTCAACACATTTTACTTCTAAGTTAAAACAGTGAAAATTTATCACCTGAGGATAATGACTCAGTCAAACTTGTTGTGCTGTTAGTTTGTTTTACAAATCCTGCCAGTTTAAATTACATTGAAATAATGTTAATTCATGAGTTAAAGGAAACTTTTTCTGACAATGAGTTTATATAATGTCAGTAATCGGTATGAAATCCCAGTGGGAGATTTAAATACATTTTTCAAATAAAAGAGTTTTTTGATGTTTCACCCAGTGAGACGTTTTACTTGTTCTAAAAATGTTTAAAATGATTCCAAAATGGAAAAATGCTGTCAGGAAGGCTGCTGTGTTGTCTAATCCAGATAAGTGTGCGGCTGATCTGAAACTGCTTCCCCATCCAAGGTGGATGCTACAATGGATGCTGGGATCTGAGAAACAGCAGCTAAAAATGGTCAATTGAATCCTTTTCCTCAGTCCTCACCTCTTCTGTGACCTGGAAATTGAAAACTTCCAAAGCTGTTGGAGAGATAAAAAGGAAGAGCAAGACAAATTCCCCACCTCTCTTCTCAAGAGGAGGATGCACAGATATCTCCTCACACTGAAGACTTTTTCACCAATCAGGGTGGTAAGCTCCCTTATTCTGAGAGTTCTCAAAAAAGGGATAGTGGAAACTCTGCTAAAAGTACCAAAAGTTACTTCCTAGAAAATGCTGTAATACCATCAAAAGTCACTAAGCTCATTAATGCTAGATCTTCAGTCATTCAAATGTGAGAACATTTACCCTGCATTAATTCAGATATTCCACACATCAAAGCCTTACTCCACTGATAGCACATATTAATTGTCACATTCAATGACAATGGGGGAGGGGAATCTGGAAAAAACATCACCCAGAATAGTCTGTCTTACAGTGAACAATCAAGTTGCTTTTCCATCACTGTAGTCGCTACTTTTTTCCCGTGCATCATTTTCACTTATATAAGTCAAGTCTTGAAAGATGCCTTGTTGGATGTGATATAAAAATAAAACAGCTTGTAACAGGGTTCTCTGCCAGTAAAGCTGTGATTCAATGTTATCATGAGGCAATAGCCCCAATAGCTGATACACTCTTTCCAAAAAAGAAAGAAATATATTTTTTTTACCAATTATGTTACACTGATAGGCCCACCAACACAGAGGGATAAATGGAGGTGGTGTGTGCTCAGGAATTATGCATGGCAGACCTATCGATCAGTATCAGTGGTACATGGGGTACATGGTTGCCCGATCATTGGTCTTTATCTCTGATCTTTTGCATCTAGATGCATTCTTAAAAAACTAGCCTTATGATTGGATGTATCTCTAGGTGGGTGGGCTCAGTACTCTCTGCCTCAAAAAAATCAGTCATAACAGAAAACGTTAACAGTCGATAGGCACCGGAAGATCAGATGTGAGTCAGATCAGAGGTTATTATTAAATACTGTATTCCTCTATCGAATACATACAGGTGCTCCTCGCGTCACAAATGGTTAGAGTTACAGTAAGTATATTTATTTATTCAGTGACGGTAGTTATTATATATCAATGTACTATACCTTCATAATGCATTATAATGGTCAGTATCAGAATTAATGAAACATTAGTGATAGTGAAGCTATCATAAAGCATTATAGTGTTGGTTTTAATACTTCATGAGCTCCAATGAAGCTCTTATCTATAATGCACTATAAATACCTTCATAATGCATGAAGTATGCTTTGTAGTGCATTATAAAGGTATCTATAGTGCATTATAAAGGTATCTATAGTGCATTATAAATAAGAGCATTCTTATTCCTGATAGCATTATAAAATAAAGCATTCTTAATGCATAATAAACATGACTCTAATGTCTTCTGCCTTTTTGTAAATAATTTATAGCCAAGTTTATAGTTTTATGAGCTTTATGAATGCATTATGTGCCATGAATATGTTAATAGATTCTTATAGACACAGCATTAATAGAAAGTGTTACCAAAACATGCTGAAAATTACTTAACATGGACCTTCTTGTTGGCATTCTTGTTGGCTTGTTGGCATCTACCTACATGGTGCTGATCAGCAAGTACCAGCCCATAGCGGCTCCCCAGTAGGTTTCTGCGTCACAGTATGTGGCATCATCATCTACAGAAACGATGGTCCTCTGATATTACTTCCTAAGGGAGACTTCACCATCTGTTCGGACCATGCCCACTTTCACTTGCACCAACACAAGAAGCACATCGATGCCTGTGGCATCAGGCCAGGGCCTTGTCTGTCTCAGGAGGTGGTGAAGGGATTTGTGCCAGCAGGGACTGTTTACCCCCACTGGGGGCCAGTCCTAGAGGGTATAAGACAACTTAAGCTTCCAATGACATGAATATTCACTCACTTTTCCTGCATCACTGCAGCCACAAGTCTTACAGTGACATCGCAGGATCTGTTCAGTTTTGGTCCCCTGAGCGATGCGTTTAATTCAGGTGTTTTAATAAAATCATCGGCTTTCCATTTAAAGTGGAAACGTGGAAGCTACAAAATTTCCTAAAAGTAAAAGCATTTGATGAAAAAAATAGATTAAACGGTAATAATCACACAGACATGATGTGATTATATATATGTGATTCGGTGAAGGCAGTGGTTTCAAGAACACAAAAAGTATCAAAGGCAACACCCACATTTCTGAGAAGCTGGTAAGGTGTGATGGTGCTAACTGGCAGATATATGAAGTTAATAAAAACTGAGGATGGACAGAAGAACGGGGAGGGAACTTCTTACGAAAGAATTGTCTGTCTAGAGAACCATTGATAACACCTTACTTAAAGGTGACTTTCTATTATCTACTATCTATAATGCATTTTAGATAATGGCTAGTATAACTATAAAAAAAAAATCATTGCATCATTTTCTATTGACACGCTAAAGATATTATAGTGTTGATTATAATACTTCATAAGATCCAATGAAGCTCTCATCAATAATGCACTATACTGTATATACCTTTTTTCATTATAATGGTTGGTATAAGAATTAAGAATGTCTTGTACTGTATTACGAAGGTATCTATAGTGCATAAATGAAAGCTTCATAAAGCATTCATAATGCATAATAAACATAACTATGTGCTATGCCTTTTTAAAAATAAAATAAAATAAAAAAAAATAAATATATGTATAGCCATGTTTATAATGCTTAACGAATGTGTTTTGAATGTGTTCTTATATTGTAATAGACATTCATAGAAAATGTTACCGAACCACTGTTTCAAGAGACACCCAGCTTGGTTAGACGTATTACCATAATGCATTGGGAGACTGGAGTGGAATTACTGTACTGATAGTAAGGGCAAATGTCTGTGATGTGGGCAGTAATTCCTGTGAAGGCAAGTTGCAAAGGGCTGGTGATCAACAGCTGGGCGGTATGAAGCAAACTAGCTAACAATGCTAAGATGGCAAAGATATTGTGAGAAATGAAGGGTTCCATGATAGAAGTGGGTACAAAGGGCATGTGTATTGTCACAATCCGGGGAAGCCGGAGCAGGGAGACAAAGAGCAAGGAATTCAGGGTTTACTGAGGAGAAACAGCACATACAGTATGGGAGGGACTGGCAGCAATGACAAAGAGACATTAATGACGGGACTGGGGAAACATACTTGAACGTGGACTGAAATACACAAGACAAATAACAAGAAAATAACAAGAGACAGCAGATAACAACTGGGGTTTCACATGAGGTTAATGAGGGGGCGTGGCACACAGGAGGCGAGCTATTCTTTTGCATCATGCCATGGAGAAAAGCCAGACACAAGAAAGCTGAGCAGGCCACCCTTTGAAATTTAGAGAATAGAAAATACTTCAGGTTATTGGACAGGGTCAGGAGAAGGAATTTGTGTAAGAAATTAGGCAAAAGGTGAGTCTGCAGCTGGTCAAAAGAAGTACGATTTGAGTATGCTGACTCTGTATAGAGATAAATAAAATCAGGATTAGATGAAGTGAAGGAGGTCATGATAGAATAAGTGGGGAAACGGCAAGATAAGTTGTAAGTAATAAGGTGATTTAAGCGCCTTCATTCAGATAATTCTGAATAAGGCGTGAGTGGATCCCCCTTAACCTGCGCTACTTTACTTTCTCTGGTTAATGGGAATATGTATTTTCTAGGAATTTATATGTCAGCCATTGTAGATGGAGAAACAGCACAGACACGAACAGCACAGTCCCCCAAGGTTGTGAGGCGCATTAAGGACCTTAATATCCTGTTACAGCCCCTCACTGCTAAAATTATGAACAGTCTTTAATAAAACCTATTAATTAAATAACTGTAAATGTAAATCAGTTAAGGGACAACAAAGGTTTTCAGAAGGCGGAGTGAGAGTGGGGGAGGCCCATTAGAGCTAAGAAAGGGAAAAAATAAACACATTATGTCATCAGAAATGATAGCTGAACAAAAGGAGGGGGCGTTGTGATGGAAATGAGTGACGGGGGTGATTCTCTGAAGCTTTACCCAGCAGAGGCAGATTAGACAAGAAGAGCGAGAGTGCTCACCTGTCTTTTAACTACTGTGCCGGTCCCCCTCCGGCATCTCTCTGCACAACGTAATCCTCTCCCTTCACACGCATGTACACGCAGAAACACCAGCATAAACTCAAAATGTGTTAATGCTGTGGGCGTCCCGTCCACTGAGCTTGATTAAAAGAATGATAATGGGCATCATATTTTGGTCAGTAAACGCATGACTAACAGCATCTCTGCATTAGCTCATCGTTCTCAAAGTGTCCATGTTTGCTATGTAACACAGTGCACAAGATATACAAGTAGGACTGCATTTAAAGTGCATAATATGAGAAAACATTTTTATATTGGTTTGCAGGACTGGCCTTGCACAGACCCTGAAAGGACAGACTTAACATTGCCACCTAGTGTTTATTTTAGGAAGAGCTACAGACCTTGGCCAAATAATTGAATATGGATCCTTTTACGATCACCGATCAGCCCCCAATTCAGCACCCGCCCCTTGAAAAGTCTCTGCATGGACCTGCAAATAACTGATCAGAGCACAGTATTGATATATACAATATCGACTGCAAATGATTAAGTCATTAATTAATATTTTCCAGCACCAATGGCAAAGAAAGACTAAATCATTCTTTGTACAGGACCCTGGGATTCAGCAAAAAACAGATGTTTCACTTCTTTTCCTCCTTGTTAAAAGAGTTGAAACACATTGCCGGATTGAAAATTGATCCATGTTCCTCTTCTCATCCTTGTGGAAATGCTATCTAGAGATTCCTTAAAGCCTGGGTTAAAAATAAATAAATAAATAAATAAATAAAAGTGTCCACTCAAGGAGGCCAGAAATAAGAAAGGTAGATTCAGCAAACTGTACTGGGACCTGAAGACCTTACTGTGTGACCAACTGACTTTGAGATCGATCAAGCAATAACGAATTGCTGTTATGTTGTACTATATGATTGTTCCCATAAACTTCTTAAAAACTATCGAATCTGTCAAATAAGACTATAGGAGGGTCAATTTGTTTTTGATGTAGCATTCTTTTCAAAATGGTTTCAGCAAAACTTTTGAACAAAGCACAGTACTGCAAGTAGATTGTAAGCAAATTAAGAACCCTACTGTATGCAGGAGGAGCACCAGTAAGTTTTATACAAAAGATATTGTAGAGAAAATGCCCAAAGACAATAATAAAAAGAAACGGCCGTTAGACATGAGAAGAAAAAAAACATGTGGCACATAAGGAAGCATAAGGACTGTTTTTTGTTAAAATGGATATGAATCATATGTGTTTTACCAAAGATGGATATACTCTTTATTTGACACTAAAAAAATTAAAAAAAAATCACTGATATAAAATGTATATGAAATTAATGCATGTGAAACATACAAGTCCTACATACACGTATTATCCATACGCCTCATATGTCATAAGGAAACGGGCGTAAAAATGCTGTCCTGTTTTGTGTCTGAAAAGCAGTCACCACTGCCTACATAATCTATACTCATGTATGATGCAAACGATCTCATGTCTTGTTGCTTCAAGATTCAAGATTTTTATTTGCCACATGCATGAATGCGCTGGTACACCAGCTATGAAGTGAAGTAGCTGCTACTATGGATTCCACAGCAAAAAGATTACGAAATAAATGTAATATGTTAACAAATTAAGTACAGTACTAAAAATATCACAGTGTATATCCATCTCTCCATTATCGTAACCACTTAATCCCCACTGAGGTCAGGGGGATTACAATGTATATAAAGTAAATTATTATTAATTAATTGATTAATTGTATCTTCCTTTTTTTACAGTCTCAAATAACAGTTGTGAAATTCTATTGAGCTGCAGTAAGAAAACTGTTTAAAGGGCCTTCAGTATCAAAGGGTCTGAATATATGTACGGAAATGTTTGGTTAATGTATTTGCAGGAACACAACAACAAATAAAAAATAATAATAATAAGTTGTCATAATGGGGGTTTTGTGTGTCAATTCAGTTCCTTTTGAAATACAGGCAGTCCCCAGGTTATAAACGAGATCCGTTCTCTAAGTCTGTCTTTAATTCAAATTTGTAGGATCAATCATAATACAGTACATAATAATAACAACTATTATTATGATACAGTAATAATAAAGGTGACTACATAATGTATTGTACTGTACAATGAACCACTGAAGCCACGAGCATCATAAAATAGCATGTGCGTTGTTATTACAAACTATTGTATTTAACCAGAATTTTTAATACATTAGGCTTTATGGCAGCCCGTTCGTAAGTACAAGTTGCCCGTAAATCGTCCATTCTTACCATTCCTTACTCTGGGGACTGTCTATACTTCATGTCTACAGCACAACAAAGTATGTAAGATGTGAAAGGCTCTGAATGATTTCAGAAGGTAATTGCATATCAAACCCGTATCGAAGACTCCCTCCCAAAGGTATAAGTGAAGCATCGCGGCTGATTGTGGGGCATATTCCGCATTTGCCTGGGGGCAGATTGAAGGAAAAAGACAGGAAGCACAAGGAAAGTCGGCCTGATAAAGAACCGCATGGTCCTGATGGGACCCCATGTTTCGCATCCATTCCCATGTGCGTCAAGGTATGGTCCATTCTTTTAAATAATGCAAATGCTCTCCAGGTAGTTAATGCTCAAAAACTGTTATCTGGGAAATTAGAAATATGAGAGCGGCTTTCACCTGTTTTATCATGATGCCAAAAGCAACTGCTACAGTGGGTGTGGAACAAGCTGCGACTTTGCTTCATGGTCATTTATATTTCTTAGCAGCATATCTAAACACAACAGCAGGAGATATGCTTCAAAACAAAAGGCAGTCGACTGAGGAACCATTTGACCAATATGCAAATATAAACCTACACAGTATTGCCTTGGGACCAGAGGATCAGGAGACAAAACACAAGCTTCTGATGAGCCACACCTGTTTTTGGGTACATACCAGGAGCAGGTGTGGCTTATCAGAACCCAGGTAGGATAGAAAACTTACTGGATAGTAGCTCTCCAGGACCGGAGTTGGTGACGCCTGATCTAGATAATGATGACTCATACTTTCAACAACATAATTAAAAATATTAATTAGCAAGATAAACCAAAATGGGCATAATGAATTGGACACGAAAAGAAGCTCAACCAAAAGGAAATTGCTAGGGGGGATTGTTGTTTGCTCAACGGGATACTTGGTGCCGTGGCACCAGCTTGTCCCAACATGACAGATAAAGAAATGAGTCCAGGTGTTTTCTATTGAGACTATTCAGGTTGATACACAGTTCAATTCAGTGCCTGTTACTCATTAAAATCTAATCTGTAAACATAAGAGCCTCCTGATAGATTGTTATATCCTTACTTTTCAGAGGATTCCAATCCACCATACATAAGATTCCACACAGAATCCACAAATCATGTTCAATCCTGACGAAGCACAGGAGACGAAGAACGTCATTCATTGACTCCTCAATAATTAAGCATTCACCTCTGCCATACTGTGCAGTAATGTCCACTTCATTTTTTATAATCGTTGTCATAATGAATGGAGAAAGAACAAAATGAAATATTTTAAAAATCATTATTTTAGCTAAATTGAATTAAAAATGGGAATTAATTAATGGAAATCATCTGGTGTTTTAAATTTATTTCAGTTAGTTTCAGATGCAATGTTGTTTTTTGTTTATAGTTTTTTTTTTACTTTTTGTATCTTATTTTCAGTTAACAAAATAGTTTTTTTTATAGTTTTATAAATGATTTTTTTAAAGTTTCATGAATGATAATAACCTTGGTTGGCAGTCTGGAAAGCAACAAAAAGATGCAGATTATCACTTATGATTATGGTGTGTGAAACAAAGTAACTATATACAGTGGTGCTTGAAAGTTTGTGAACCAATTGATACAAGTGATACAATTGTCTACATTTCTGCAGAAATATGACCTGAAACATCATCAGATTTTCACACAAGTTCTCAAAGTATATAAAGAGAACCCAGTTAAATAAATAAAGATACAAAGAGACAAAAATAAGACAAAAATATTTCATTTGGTCATTTATTTATTGAGGAAAATGACCCAATATTATATATCTGTCAGTGGCAAAAGTATGTGAACCAGGTAATGTGAACCAGGTAGCAGGTAATTTGAGGTGAAATTAGTCAGGTGTCTTCAATCAATGGAATGGCAATCAAGTGTGTGTGGGCACCCCATGTTATTTAAAGAACACGAATCTTTCAAATCTTTGTGGAAGTGTACAGTATCATGGTATGAACAAAGGAGATTACTGAGGACCTCAGGAAAAAGGTAGTTGATGCTCATCAGGATGAAAAAGGTTACAAAATCATCTCTAAAGAGTTTGGACTCCATCAATCCACAGTAAGACAGATTGTGTACAAATGGAGGAAATTTAAGACCATTGTTACCCTCCCCAACAGTGGTCAACCAACTAAGATCACCCCAAGAGCAAGGCATGTAATAGTCGGCCAGGTCACAAAGGGTAACAGGGTAACTGCTAAGCAAATGAGGGCCTCTACCGCACTGGCTAATATTAATATCCATGAGTCCACCATCAGGAGGACACTGAAAAACAATGGTTTTCATAGCAGGGTTGTAAGGAGAAAGCTAACACTCTCCAAAAAGAACATTGCTGCTCATCTGCAGTTTGCTAAAGGTCACGTGGACAAGCCAGAAGGCTATTGGAAGAATGTTTTGTGGTCGGATGAGACCAAAATAGAACTTTCTGGTTTGAATGAGAAGCGTTATGTTTAAAGACAAGAAAATACTGAATTCCACCATAAGAACCTTATCCCATCTGTGAAACTTGATGGTGGTGGTGATAGTATCATGGTTTGGGCCTGTTTTGCTGTATCTGGGCCGGGACAGCTTGCCATCATTGATGGAACAATGAATTCTGAATTATACCAGCAAATACTAAAGGAAAATGTCAGGACATTTGCCCATGAATTGAATCTCAGGAGAAAGTGGGTCATGCAGCAAGACAACGATCCTAATCACACAAGGTGTTCTACCGAAGAATAAAGTTAATGTTTTGGAATGGCCTATTCCTGACCTTAATCCAATTGAGAAGCTGTGGAAGGACCTGAAGCAAGCATTTCATGTGAGGAAACCCAGCATCAATAAAACAGTTTAAGTTATGCAATTAATATAAGAAATGGTGTCAAAAGCAAATTTTCTTATGAAAAGGGATAGCTTGTATGATGGTAAAGATGGGTCGCTAGCGTAATGTATCCACAACGCATAACCCCCCCCCCCAAAAAGTTTGCCCTTATTAAGCAAGCGAGTGGCAAGCACAAAATACAGCCGTTATCTGAAAGCTTGAAGCAGCAGCGACGACCAACTTTCAATGTGACAATGGAAACGCTAAACTGGAGGTATGCTACATTTTCATCTTCAAGCTTCAAGCTCTGATTTAGATTTCTTCTCTACTGGTAAGGTAGGACTTTGTCTTTGATTACTTTCTGTCTTGGACTCAGTTGAAACTGTTGTAGTGTCTGCTAGTTGCTGTTAATCAGTTATTTCAGGTAGTCAATTAAGCGTAGTTTCGGTCATCCTGAAGGTGTGAATTAGGGGCGGGGCTAAATAAGTTATATTGAAGGTGATTCCGCCTCAGAAATCAGTGTGTTTGCGGCGGTTAGAGAGAAACGCAGTTAATCTGCTACTACTCGCTCTATTCTTCCTTCCTTCCTTTTCTATCCTATCCTCAATTCTACAAACTCAGACCATCACTGCAGACATGTGCCTCAGACCTATCCCAGTCCTCTTAGATCTAGAAGATCCCATCCAACATCCAGGCGCCGCACAACCAGTAATCTTACCTACCCTGCCCCGCCCCCCCTTCCCCCCGTCATCCCAGCCCCAACGCAGTGTGTTAGGCGGCCTCTGGAGTTGCCAGTCTGCTGTAAAGAAGGCTGACTTCATTTCCGCCCTTGCTTCCCACCATTCTCTTGACTTTCTGGCTCTGAGACCTGGATATCGCCAGAGAACTCAGCTACGCCAGCAGCTCTCTCCTCTGCTTATGCTTTCTCTCACTCTCCACGCCAGACTGGCAGGGGCGGTGGCACAGGTCTGTTATCTCTGAACTGGTGCTTCACACCCCTCTCTCTCCCCCTTTTGAATTCCATGGGGTTGCAGTTTCCTCTCCATTCAATATTCTTATCGTTGTTGTATACCACCCTCCTGGCCGCCTAGGCCACTTTCTCCAGGAGCAGGATACTCTCCTCAGTCTCTTCCCCACTGACAGCTTCTCGCTCATTCTCCTTGGTGACTTCAATCTGCCCCATGACAAGCTCCTTTCTTCTGGTCTCCTCCCTTTTCTCTATTCATTTTCTCTGACATCCAACAACTGTTCTCCCACACACAAAGGAGGTAATGTTTTTGACCTGGTTTTCAGCCGCCCCTCTCCAGCCACCAACATCACTACTACCCCTCTTCACATCTCTGATCACCACCTAGTATCCTTTACAATCACCCTACCCCTCTTGCCCAAT
>JAODKE010000002.1:4979667-4994402 GCA_026779605.1 Mormyrus hasselquistii
TGCCCAGGAAAAAAGAGTCTCTCTGCGTCGGTGACAAGATGTTGAATTTGACAGTTATCTCTCACGTTGTCCCACAAGAACATTAAAATAGTGTAGATTAGTGTACAATGTTTTATATTTATTTTATAGTTATATTAAATAATTGTTTTTTAAGTAACGCAATAGTTACTTTGCCTGGTAATTAGTTACTTTTATAATGATATAACTCAGTTACTAACTCAGTTACTATTTGTGAGAACTAACTAATTACTTTTTTGAAGGTACGTGCCCAACACTGATTACCATTAGTTTCTCCATCCTGAATCCCTGTTCCTCCACTACAGGGATGTAGGAGAAGCCTGTAGCCCTTCCCAGGAGGCACTGGGGACACTCCAGACAGGATGCCAAGTAACTGCAGGGCACATGCACTGACAATTTACAAATGCTGTTTTCACCCAAATAAACGCATGAGTAGTATCAGTCATTTCAGTTGAACTATATAAATTAATTAAAGCACCTTATCAAAAACCGAAAAAAGTCCACTAGATGTATAGAATTTCTGACACCATTCAGTCAGTTTTTTACAGTGAAACATAAGGATAGATGGGCGAGGATGTCCTCCCAGGAATTTATTACAGAACTTTAGTACTCCTTATACAGCCGTACGTAGTACAGTGACTTGAAAACTAATAGATTACATTTTTTATTTCTTTTTTCAGCTAAGAAAAAATACTGGAAAAGGGGGAAAGAACTTCCTCCGGGAAGCCGAATTTGGAGTGATGTGTTTTGTTGGGGGACAGCTCCAGGCCTTTCTACGACCCTGTCCATGATGACTGGTTGGAGGATGGATGGATGGATGGATGGATGGAAAGGTTTTACTTGAAAGAAGGACTGCCCTTTCTGCCTTTGTAATGAATTCTCTTGAAAGCTTCCATTGGGACACTTTGGTAAACATGAAGCATGTCAGGTTTTGTGGTCTTGTTTAATTAAGCAGGTAATTGCCCATGGAACACTGTTTTTGGGCTCCACCGAGATGTAACAGAATGAACAGTGTAAACACCTAGATTACTACAGCGATGAGAAGTCCCTTGTTTCTCTCACAAACAAACACTGAAATAGTCCTCAAGTATTATTGCACACTGCAAACGCAAGTCAGGGGATTCATGCAGACCCGTCCAATCAACCTGATTCCCTGCAGGCCAGTCACTCCCCTCTCCATTGCATACCTAGGAGGGCGTCACTAACAGCCTATCAAATTTTAAACACATATTCTAAAATCCACAAGACTGGTCTATATTCACTGTGTCAAAATTCAATTTCTGAAACATGCATATGGAAAATGGCATTTTGTGACACATAGTTAGTTTTTTATAGCGATGGAGGTCAAAAAAATTCAGGGTTAGTGGATAAAGAGTTAATACTGAGATAGAAAGACATGGATGTTTTATTTTTTCTGATTCCTGATAGGAATCCATTGGGGAGTTGAGGGTATGATTTTTCTCGTCGAGCTTTCCTGGAGGAACACAGAGGGAGGACATGTTTCAGCAGCTGCCGCAGTGTGTTTGCTGTCAGGAAGCCGGCAGCACGGCCCTCTGGGATTCCCAAGAACGTGGCCAGGCAGGAGGACAATGATGATGGATGGGCCGCATTCTTCCGCTTTATCTGCACTCCTCTGTGCCAGGAGGGGTTTGCGGAGGTGCGACCGGGGCCGGCGCCAAGCTCATGCTGCGATCGCCGCCCCGTCTTTGGTGACCTTGAATCAGCTCCTCTGAAGATATATGGGTTCTGTGGGGATGTGCAGGGAGGAACCTAACTACATTTAATTACAAGTTCTGAAATACCTTACCTGCACTCCATGGAAAATTGTGGGGCTTTTAATTAGGTCAATTAAGCCTACGGATGGCCTTGGAAAGACAGGATTGTTAGTATGCTACAAACTGCATGACTTCGATGGCAATATGTTATCTCGTAGCCAAGTGTTCGAAAAAGAATGTGCCACAGGAAGGATACCACTCGATAACAATGACTATTTGCAGGTGAGCACTGAACACTTGAGTAAACCGAAGTCAAGCAGGTCATGACCTCCCTGTTATTTCCAACTCTCTGCATCAATTCCTAGCTAATAACACTAATGTTAGACATAAATCGGTATAAATGAAGAAGCATACTATAACAGCTTCCAGTCTTCATCATGCTTTTTATGCAGATACAGGCTCTACTGCGACAGCTTGGCGATGGCACAGCATCCACCAGCGGTTGAAGGTTCAGGGTCCCCTTTCTGCCTGCAGGACATCAACGTCCCACCTGTGAAAGTTGCGCGGGGGTGTTGGCACCACACAGAGTTCAAGGCCGCCGGACCGCCGTTAGCGGATTTTGCACATGCAGGGAGGTACGGAAAGGTGTCAGGAGATGGGCCTGCTTCCCCGCAGTTATACTGCTGACTCACTGTGTACATGGTAGGAGTCAGGCTGTATGACACAGTACACAGGGGCCAGTAAGGCAGGAAGCGCTTTACTGTCTCCAAGTTTGATGCTACAATTCGAGGTGCTGGCTGCTTTATTGTAGTATTGAGGCTGCTCTGTATTATATATGGAGCAAGCTGGCTGATTTTGTTGCAAAAATAAAAAGTCACTAATCCTAACCCTGACTTTCTCACAAGCTTTTCCTTTCAATATATGTGAATGCACACATGTTCGTGTCTTGCAACTTAAGGGTTGTCTCGGGAGATATTCATTGTGCCTCAATCTTCTGT
The DNA here is from genome assembly GCA_026779605.1 of Mormyrus hasselquistii. NCBI lineage: Eukaryota > Metazoa > Chordata > Actinopteri > Osteoglossiformes > Mormyridae > Mormyrus > Mormyrus hasselquistii. Next base: position 4,982,399 of record JAODKE010000002.1, read on the forward strand.
ATATACCTACATTTATATATTCATTCTATGGAGGAGTCAGCGTGCTTTAGTAGTTTCACTAAAAAATCATCAATATGAAAGCAGCATTATTTAAGCCTTTCGAATACTGGAGCGTGCTTCTGGGTGCTGATTGCAGAAGTGATTCATTTGCATTAATGGTACAAGTTAAATGTTGGTCTTAAATAAGTGCATCTCCTTCATAACACAACCCAGCATGCGTAATTCTGCTGCTTCTGCATTGTCCTTCGTCATGCTTTTTTAAATCTTGTGCTATAGTTTCTGCATACTGATTTATCTGAATGGTTTTTCCTGCAATTATTGCAGATTTGCTCATGCATCACACTTACCATCTGTTACAGCTTTAGCCATTCGGCTTGTTTAACTGCACGGATGCTGTGTTTCGTGAATATAGATGGCTGCTAATCCAGGCACTGAGGTGGCCCAGTGGGTGGTACGTAGCCCTCCCACCCCCAGGGCTGATTGCTACCCTAGCTCCGTGTGTGTGGAGATCATATTTGTGCAGATATGCTCCCACACTCCGCAGACTAGGTTTATGTAAATTGGTTCCTCTGTGATCCAGCTGATGGACAGCCATCCAATTCATATTGTCCCCTGCCTCCCGTCCAGTGTTTTGCGGGATAGGCTCAAGGCTCACTGCGACCCTTCATTGAATATGCAATTATGGGAAATGAATGACCAGTCTTTGAGGTGGCATAGTGATTGTCCTGCTGCCTCACTGCTGCAGGAATGGGGGTTTGAATCCCACCTCTGCTGTGTGCGTGTGGTGTCTGAATGTTCTCTTTGAGTCACGCTCATTTCCATTGGCTACTCCCCCTACCTGAAATACACGCTGTCAGGTGAATCAGACTCCCTAAATTGCCTATTTGGGGAATAAAGGAGGAAAACGTTTTAAACAGTATAACATTTAAAATTTCTTAGAATTTTAAAGAACTGCAAGTGCATTGTGTGCAGTGTATCAATCAGGTACTCCGAAATATATTGATATGAAAAGCACACGTCAGTTCACTGCTAAGGTGTTGAACAAGGAATATCTGCTAAATTGGAAAAATAACCAGAAACCATCGATTTAGCCAAACACTTTAAACTACCTTAAACCTTTTTAATCTGCTACCCGCATCACAAAATCAAGACAGTAAGAAGGGACATGGATGCTATTGTTATCACCTGCTTAAGGACTAAAACGTGTCAAGGGGCAGACAGAGTGATATTAACCACAGACCATGTTTAAATAATGCCTACGTGCTGACAAATTATTTTATGGTGCAGTGAAGGACACCTTTTGCTTAACATTTTGGCAAAAGGTCTCTGCATGTTTTATCCCCCGGTTCTGTTTCAGCAAATTTCCATGGATGGGCTCTGGGAATTCAGCTTCTTCTCTTTTCCAGAATTACCTACACAATAATAGAGTTTTTGCAAAAGCAACTTTTACTTAAAAAATTAATGTCTTGAATAGAGCAGGTAGTGGAGTCTACCACTGGAATTTAATCGCCAGCCCTGTGAAGTCAAACACTTGACTGAACAAAAACTAAACACTTTAACCTGGAGCTCAATAGCTTAGCACAATCACTCCCAACACTACTGCAGTGAATGAAGCACAAAGCATTTGATGTGTTGGTGCGACACTGCGGAGCACAGCAGCACAGCAAAGCCTGGATCCCAAGTCCCCATCAGAGTCAGAATTTCTATCACAATCTTTTTGCAGAATACAAAGGGACTTCTTTTGGTCCAGATGGTAGCATGATGTAGCAATTAAATATACAATTAAATATACAATTAAATATGCAATCAAGACCAAAACAAAATGCAAAAAAAAAAACAATAAATAGCATAAAGGTAAAATGGACATAGAAAAATAAAAATAAGATGTACAAATAATAAATAAAAATGAAGACAAATTAAGTGGTATAACCAAATGCATGATGCAAACAGCTTGGGGTATGTGCAAACGAGCTCAAGAAGACAATAAGAGTATCCCGATAACAGATCAACGGCTAACCCGGCAAGCACATGCACGTGGATGGAAGCTGTGTTGCCCCGGCGACGCCATGTGAGCGTGAGTGTGCGCTATTTACCGGTGTGCCCCGCATGAAAGCGAATGCCGAGGGCCTGAGTGCCGCTGCAGGCGCAGATTTTGAAGTGGCTTGCGATGAAGGGGCCTGATTGATGAGGTGCAGGGGGCGAGCGGAATTAGGAGATTAAAGTGGCGGCACAGGATTAGAGTAGCAGGCTTTTATGATGGAAATGGAAATGGAAATGGAAATGCTGTGAGGAAAGTGAGCCTGGGGCCACTTTCTCACCCACAGACCCTACCTAACCTTCCCCATTTTACCCTTTCATGGCCTCGCTAAAAGGCCCTGAAGTCCCAGGTCGCATCAACTGCGGGTCGCCAAGCCTTGCGGCGCTTCCACTTGCAAACATGTACTGAACATCAATGATTCCATTACTCTGCAAACGCTGACACACGCCCTTTCCCTTCTCCCCTCCCCACTGCCTGCTCCAGCAGGTGGGGGTCTGCCTGTCTCCACCTGCTAACACTGAAAAGCCACGGGCCACAGATCGCTAATTAGCCGTGGAGAGTGCAGCACCCATGCTGGGAAACTGTCGGTGTAATTAGACAAATTGACCCTTGGCGTCGGGGAGGAATTCTTGGCCAGGCAAAACCCACCGTTGCTGGGTTGGGGAATCAGCCAGGGAGGAAGCCTAGCAATGCATAAGAGGCTCATAGTCACACCGCAGTGAGGTATGCTTTGGGTGCATTTCCACTGCAGCAGGTACTGAACTTTTGGTATTAAAAAATGAGTGCTTTGAGGTAGGACATGTTTATTGTTGATTAGTTATGCAAATAGTCTATCTCTAATCACAGAACTGCCATCTTGAAAAAGCAGAGTTACTAACTCAAAAAACAATAAACAATTTTTTTAATTAGCAATAATAATGGACCCATGTGTCATTATCAGTCCTTGTTCTGTCATGTCTGTTCCCTGTTTGTTTATGAACCACACCTGAGCCTTGTTGATCCTACACCTAGTGTTTGAGTTCTTAATGACCTGCACCTGTTCCTTATTGCCTCTAGTCTTTAGTGTTTGGTTAATTGTAATAGATCCCACCTGTTCTTTGTTTAGCACTTGTTACCCTTGTGTATATGTGTATATGTGCCCTTGTATTGTTTTCTTGTTAGTCATTGCGTTTGTTTCCTGTGTGTGCTCTGATGAGTATGTGTTACCATGTACACGTTTCCATGTGCTCTTGGTAGATGTGTTTTTTTTTTTGCTTATGTTCCCTCTGCTCATCCTCATGTGAATTTCCCACCCTTCTTTATCCTTGTGTAATCTATCAGCCATTGTTTTCACTCCTCACGGTCTCTTTTGTTTTGTACATATTTGATTTCTGTTTGTGTGAAGTAAAAATTTCTTTGATTGTAAGCTGAACTGTGGATCATCCTTTTGTCATACCATGCCATGACAACATGGACAAATGAGGAAACCCAGTTTAAATTGCGATTTGGTCAGAAGAACAGAATGAATATGGTCTGATAAGAAATAAAAAAGTATTTGTGATCACAGATGTCATATTGTGCCTGTACTAGTTTTTCACGCAAGTGGAAAATGAACATAAGAAGTGCCACTGACAGCAGCACTGAAGTACCAAAAGTTCAGTACTTGGTGCAGTGGAAAAGTGCCCTTTTATTAGCAGAGTATGCGACCAAACACACATCTTGCATGGATTAAGCCACTGTCAAATCATACAGGGTTGTCTATTTGTCTGACTGAACCTTTTCTACAAATGAAAGTATGACATGAAGGACATGGTCTTTGACCAAAAAAAAAACTCTGACAATAAGTAGGTTGTTAGGATTATTCCTGTTGTTAGCTGCAACATAACTTGTACATTTCACTGGCAAATGCAGGGTTTATATGTATACCAGCATGAATACTTTTAAGTGAAACGTCCTCACATAGCAATAAAAGGGTAAGTCTACCATATGTTGAATAATTATGATGGCAAAGAATAATAAGTTTGACAGAAAAAGAAATATCTTCACCACTTTTGACCGCGGTTACCTTGTGAAAAAAATACATACCCCATGACTTTGTATTAGATAAGTGGTTTCATGAAGAATGGATATAAAAAATGTATGTGTTATATATAGTGGTTTAAGTATCATAAATAACATATTACCCATGGCAAAATGCGCTTGCTTTATAAAGTGTATATAATAACATCTCGAGTGTCACCTAACACTTATAATGATATGATTGAAGATGTATTTCTGTCTTTCGGTCTAGAAACTATTTTTTTTTTTTAGAATTTCAAAGCCATTGAGTCTTGAGGCTGAAATGTAATAGAAGTTGTCTTAGTTATCAATTAAAATTTCTCTTTAATGCAAATTTTATGCTCTCTTCAAGCCAGAACTGTACCCTCAGCTTTAGAGCCAAACAAGATGGTTGATGTGTTTTGTGGTCATTTATAACATGATTTCCATCTAATTTTATGTTGCCCAGTTTAATTGCTTTCCTTCCCAATCCTATAGTGGTTTTACTAGGATCACACTTTAATTACACTGTGGTTTCCTAGACAATATATTTCCTGCAGCCATGTTTATGACTGAGTGCACAGCACACACATACAGGATAATGCTGGTTATTAGTATAAAGTCAACAGGATGATAAAAAAATAAAGTTGCTTGGCTATGAATGTGGGTCTGACATTCAGAAGGAGGAGTGGCTGCATTTTGCATTATGTCTGTTCAGGACAGATTACTAACCCCTTAGCCTCTCTGTCATATATTCAGAAACAGAGAGATATTTTGGATATTTTGGATATCTTGGATTCCACTTACTTTCCACCATCTATAAATCAATTCACTCTTTATCGCACTGTTTTAACCACATCTATGCCCTATTCACACAAATATTTCAAGTGTTCTGGAAGATGTGGCACAGTGGCTGGTGGGTCATGTTATGGCCTGAAACTTCCAGGAGTTTTTGAATCTTACCTATGCCGTAAGATACCTCCAGCCGTCTGAAGACATGTTGTCTGGCTGATTGGACTCACAAAATAGCTTTTAATGTTTGCACCCTGTGTGCCCTTCTTACCGTAATTATTCCTGGCATAGTCTTGGTTTGCAGCCAAGGTGTAGCATCTTATAATTCTGCAAAACCAGTCATCCTCTTGTTATGTCCGGAGTGGTTTTTGTCAACCGAACATGCGTGCTATGCCATTAGGAAAGTGAAGCTATGAACAGAACACCATGTAGGCATGAAGAAAACGTATATAGACATGAGGAGAACATGCAAACTCCACACAGAGTCAGAGCAGGAGGCCCTGTGCTGGCCAGCATAGGCTTACATCCCAGCTCTGTGTGTGGTTTCCATGTTCTTTCCTTGACATCATGGGGATTTCCTTGTGGTTTTTCTGTTTTTCACCACAGTCCAAAAACACGCCAAGGAGAAATGGAGCCAAATTGTCTGCAGATATAAATGGTGTTGTGTGCCCTGCAGTGAGCTGGTGCCCGGTCTTGGGTTATTTCCTGTCTTGCTCCTGTAGTGTCCAGGACAGTCTCCGGACTCCCATGACCCTGTTTAGGAAAATGGATGAATAGTTACCAATACTGAAGGAAAACAAAGAAGGAAAGAAGACCAAACATCCAGTGGAGTTTAGAGAATAGGAAACATCTGGGGGGTCCACAGGCAGCTGAACCTGAAATCTCCCTGGAAAGGTAAACCTACGTGTTACGGTGGCACAATGGTCTTCGGTTCTGGGTGCTATTGAATGTCAGGGTGTCTTCTGCATCTCCACTATGAGTCCCGCAGGGTTCCAGAACTTGCAGCTCACGTTTGATCTTTACAGGAGTAATATTTAAAGAGTTTGTGTGTTGCGGATGCTATTTTTCTTTAAAGCTGGTTTAGCCAAATTTGCATTATTGATGTCCAATGATAAATCTACAGCACATTTATTTTTGATGTGTACTTATATTTATTTAACGTTTATCCAAAGTGATGAACATTTTTATGAAAGCAGGGTCCAACATCTGTAGCCGTTGGCCGTTGAGGGCGCAGGCTTCACTCTGGGGCTCAATCACTCTGGTGTCCTTGGGATTTGAAAAATTGCCTTCCAATCACAGGCACAGCATCCAGTCCCACTAAGTCGCACACCACCCCATCAAGTCCTTTTAAATAATTTACATTTACGTTTGATTTATTTCACAGATGCCTTTATTTAAACGTGCCACACGTTTCTCGAGGAGGGTGAAAGAAGATAGGATGGCAACAGGCGAAAAAGAGGAGGAGGCCAGAAGTGTAATTCTCTGGTTGCCAGGAGCCAAAGCCCTCTGACTCATTCAGCTCTCCTCTCTGATTACAGATGCTCCTTTCCACCAGGTACCTGTCATTTTCCATCAAGCGCACACATGACCTTTTCATCTGAGTCAACGTGACCTTTGCCTCGAGTCAACACGCTTTTTCATGTGTCTGCAATTTGTGTTTACATTGGCACGTCTCTTGACTGCAAAGTGCTTTGCGGTTTTTTTACCCAAAAAAATGTCATTTAATAAAATGTATTATTGCTGTTGTTAATAATGTTGTTTTCTTGTTAGCATTGTCATGAGTTTTAGAGTGGTAACCTTTTACAAATAGAACAGAGGCACAAGATAATCACAAATGAGGGAAGGATTAGATCTATTTTGGTCTCAAGACTCATTTACAAAGAAAATCAACTTGTTAGTACTGTCTTATTAAGTTACATAGACAATGGCTAAAGGACCCTCTAAAAATATTTTTGTATAAATATAGTGGTGCAACTGATTCAATTATACTAAATTTAAGAGACTTTAAGAAGTCACTCTGAATTCCATCTAAAACCACTCAAGGATTTCTTTAAAACATTTAACAGAAACACTGGCAGGGAAATATAACAAAAAAATTGTCAGACGAAGGATTATCAAAAGGAAAGGAAAAAAAGATTATTAGCAAGAAAGACTTCTTCCCTTGAGCGATAAGATCACACCATCTTCATCGATTAAAAGTGTTAATCTTATCCGTCAGGCTTTAAGGTTTGAAAAAGAATTGAACAGTAATAAATATGCCGTGTAGGGAGTCCGACACCTATACTTCTTGCTATAGAAATGCTGATATTTTTAGACTCCGCTGTTAATCCATATTTTTCAATCCTATTTTTAAATTCAAAAGCTGGAGAACGGTCTTCTTAGTTCTTTTTCGCGATGCCCTGGAGTGGCGTTACCTTTCTCTGCTATCCATGTATCCACGGGAAGCCTCATGTGGACCTCCAGGCTCACGGCAGGCTTGGCTCTGATACTTGAAATTATTCTGAGCAGGAAAAGGAACAGTGTGTTGGCAGTGTGTGGGTTTGACAGGACTGTCAGGGGGGTTGGGGGGGGTGGTTTGGTATGTTTTCCCGGGCCCTAGACTGGAGGAGGCCAGAATGTACCAAAGTTTGTTGTTTCAGGGATGCTTGGTCCTGTCACCTCTGGGCCTTCTCTCCTCCCCCCACTGTTTTGCCCCCCCACCAATACTGCTCCACCTTTTCAACTAACATTCTCCTCAATCCACCAAGAATTGTTTTTGTCCATTATCACAGCAACAAAGACAACAGAATAATTACATTGGTATTCTGATTTTTACTAAATTAAATAAAGTTTCAAAATAAATGTTTGAAAAAGTGTTTGTTACACACCAGATTAGGATACTGTATTTTGTGACACGAATCGCAATGTTTTTATGCAAATTATCGCTTTGATGCATCTTCATTTGCATAAACAATAATGTCCCCCATTAGATTTCATAACTAAAACAACATCTGGGTTGTTCGAAATAAGCCCCCCGCAAAATCTTCCCTTGTGCCTAATCAGAGGCTAATCCTGTGTAAAATTCACTGTCTGCTCTTTCTGATTACTCATTATTCTTATAATATATTCAGGCACAGGGAAGAAAATTGTCATCTGTTTGTCAGGCATCCTATTCTGGTGATAATTACGCTGCTGTTTTCGTGACCCAGACAGAGTTTGACTCTGCTCAACAGTGGTTGCAGTGGCTTTTGAACACCGAAAGGACCCGCATCTACGCCCACCACTGCAACCACTAGGGGAAATCCACCGCACCAGATAGAGGTCATTTTCTATAGTACTTCTACACCCACCGCAGAATGCCAACGCAAAAACAACCCTGTCACTGAGGTTCAGCCAAGATAAGATTCATCCTTAAGTCAGGTTTTACCCTCAATGACTAATCTACACAGTGTAGAAGTCCAGCTTGCTGATTAGAATGTCATCTTCTTCCCAGACCTTATTTTATATTTCCAGTTATATGACTGCTGTATATGTATGCAGAGTGAGAGCTCCGAGATACATGTGAAGCACAGGGCTTCCAGGTTTAGCCCACATGCGGAATGCCAAACAGTGTTCAATTACATGCTGTAATAGGGGAAAATCATAATGACGATTCCATAGAAGTGCAATGGCATATTACAGTACGACTTTCCTGACTTTTCTTTAACCTTCAGCTGAAATAAGTACATGTCTATCATTATATCTGACACACACACACACTCTTCACCCTCCTGCCTTCCGGCAAGAGGTAACATTGGGGCCCTCACTGCCAGACTGTGCAACAGCTTTTCCCCCAAAGCCGTCAGACTCCTGAACAATCAGAGACTGAACTGATACACACACACACACACACACACACCTTTATACAGTCTACTACCTCAAAAACATTTTGCACAACCCATTGCACTTTTGCACTTTACACTTAACCTGTTTTACCTACTATCATCTTGTCTCGTGTCGCACTGTTTTTGCAATGTCTGCACTTTTTGCACACTTGCACTTTAAGTAGTCCTGTGTAGATGTAGTGTTATATGTAGATGTAGTGTTATGTGTAGATGTAGTGTTATATGTAGCACCATGGTCCTGGAGGAACGTTGTCTCATTTCACTATGTACTGTATTACTGTATATGGTTGAAACGACAATAAAAGCCACTTGAATTGACTTGTATCAGAGGTGCATAGCTCAGGGCCAGAAAGTAAAATTCCAGAGCAAGTTGATTTAATTTCAACTAACCTGCTCAGTATAAAGATTCACATTCATAAAGTAACTCAACTGGCTGGTTGGAAAAAAATCTTGGTTTGAATTTGTACTTTCTGGACGTGAACCATCCACCTCTGCTAAATATACCTACACACGAAGGGCTTTCGTGTGTTTCCTTGGTATTAAATATTTATCCAAGCAGTTCAGCAAACCATGCTATCATTGCTAGCCAAATGGATATGTTGACATCAGCCAACACTTCTAATGGATAAACATCTTGTCGGTGGCAGCAGATGGTTGGGTGCATTTGGGGACCCGTGGATAATCTTGGGAAGATGACCTTGTGGTGGAAAACAGACAGCTCCCTTTCAGATCCATTAACCCAGTGGTGCAGGCTCCCAGGGCGTGACAGATGGCTGTGGAAAGAACAGCCCCCCCAGCCCCCCCAGCCTCAATCACACCTTCCCTGCTCACATGGGTGGCTCTCGGCCTGCACCTTCCGTTCTCTGAAAGACTCCCTGGAAGTAAGTCTTACAGGTAAGTGATGATGATATGCAATCATTTGTGTGAAGACTCAACCCCCCCCCTTCCCATAGCCCTGCCCAAGATAAGCAGATAGAAGATGAATGGATGGATGGATGGATGGATGGATGCCAAAGCACCAGCTCTCACATTTACTTACTACCTATTCTTTGCTATATTAAACTCAAAATCTTACTGCTCACCTTTAAGGCACTACATTGATTTGCACCCCCTTACCTCCAGACCCATTACTCTCTCCCTCGATTTCTATGGTCATCGAGCTGTAATCTGCTCTTTTTCCCTCACATTAGGCTTCTCACTATGGGTGACAGGTCACTCCATTACCTGCAAACTCTCTGGACATAGGGGCAGCTTCCTCCCTCAGTCCATCACCCTCGTAAACAGCTAAGCTGTGTCACCTGCCTTCTGTAAATTTCCCCCGTTTGCACTCTACCTCGCACCTTAAACTTGTACAGTGTTGCCCATGTGTGTATATTTAATTTTGTTTTTCAAATTTTTATTTTTTATGTAGTGGCATTTATTGTCTGTGTATTCTGGAGTCTTAAGCTGCCAGAAACAAAAAAAGGAATTCTCTTGCTCAGTCTCTCCATGACCGTTCTTCACTCCTCACTTTCAAATCTGACTGTAGAGCTTCCTGTTTCCTTCTGATCCTGATTCTGATGACACTGACAGAATGGATGAGGACCAAAAGGCTCTAATAGGATCAGTCAAGTCCCTGGCTGGCCTGACCCTGACCAGGAGACAGCCTTCACTCCGCCTTCCTCCACAACAACCATCCAGAGAGCTGTCACCCCCGGCAGCGAGCACAGCGCACCACACAACACCCTCTCCTCCCACGTCTCCTTCAGCCTCCCTGGGATGACCCTGCCCGGCTGGGGAATGCGAGCAGGAGAAGCGATAATTAGAGGTGCAATGTTAAATTAATTCACTGCGTCGGCCCTCTCAGTCGTCGGCTCGTTAAGCAGGGAGCATCAGAGAACATCGAGCGACAGTAATCAGATGTGAGAAGGGAGGCGAGAAGATGCCCTTGCATGCAAAGCCTTTGTTTTCAGTCCCTAAAACGGCACCGTCCTTTATCTAGTACTAGGTGAGCGTTTGGCAGCCGGTCAATCGCAATCGGCAAGACATGTATGGTTAGTCGCGACAGAATTTCCAATCCCCCGTGATATAAAAATATATAAAAACATACTAATGGGGTCCGCACCTCCTCTCTCAAGAAAAATACACCTACAAAAATATTCCGAGGGAACCCATTCCCCCCTCCCTACCATCAGCAAAATATACCATTGCCATCGCAATCCGATAGCTCGCCAGAGTATTTCCTTATTTTTATTGCACTATCCAATGAAAGTGAAAAAGAAGGCACTGTTTGCTGTTTTGGGTGAGTTTCACAGATGAATGGCCATTGGCTGCAGTGACTATGGATAGAGCTGATAGCACTCTGATTTCCTGCACAAGTCCCGCCTGGAGTTTTGCCATTGTACCCTTGAACATCTAGTCTGGCATTTAATTTAAATACAACACTTTTCTTACAGTCAAATTTAGAAATTGGTTACAAAGATATCTTACTCCTGTTTTTTTAAAGACCTTGTTAATCACTTGCAAGTAAAAACAGCACAATTGTAAGCATACAGTGATTTGAAATTAATTATTCTTGAACCTTAATGGTCTGCTTCTTAACTAGTCCTATTAATAAACTGTTACTAATCATTTGATAATATTTCAGTAAATAAAAAGTTTCACTTACAATCAAATTTCGAAGTGCTTTACTCCTTTATAATTCAGTCCTGACTCATCACTGTAGCTGCGCTGCTCCGTAATGGTTTTGTGCTTTTGTTGTTTCAATGTGCATATGGTACCTTGATGGTTTGTGTGAGGAAGGTCTTGTGGTTGGTGACTAACAGATATGGGTGGAGTCCCCAGGGGACTAAGGGAGGGGCGTGTTGGAGTAAGATCCTCTTGGTCTGGCAGCTCGGAGAGTGAGGACCAGCGGCTTGTGCTTGGACTGTTAGCAAGGGCCCGTTCTGTTTAATGAGGTGCTTGAGCTCCCGCAAGCTCCAGTTTCAGTAAAGTGCCTTGTGGGACATCACCCAAGCCTGCCATGTCATTCCAGCAGGGACACTATACTAAATTACCCAACGATTAGTAACAGTCTATTAACGGTTAAGGAGCGGACCTTAAGCTAAAGTGGGTGCCATTTTACAATTAGACTACCCTTATAAAGGGGTCATGAATTGTTTATAATCAGGTTATTAATTTGGTTGTAACACTTGGTAAATCATTCATAGCCAATTATAAGCAGGCTATGACAGATTTTTCTGTTATCAATGAGTTATCAAATGACTCTGCAGCAGTATGGCAAGGCCTGCATGAGGTCGCTAACTACGGGAGACAT
>JAODKE010000002.1:5013283-5051653 GCA_026779605.1 Mormyrus hasselquistii
GTTGTAGACCTCTGAAACTCAGTCCTTTGACCATGGTGTCTTGCAAAGAATGCTATTAATTGTGTGTGTGTGTGTGTGTGTGTGTGTTAGTATTCAAGAAGATCAGCTGGCTAGAGGAACCACAGAATGTGATACTAAAATTGCAGGAGACGAGTGGATGTCATTCGTAAATAAATGTAACTATTAGTTTATTTCACTTGTACAACAAAATCTCAAAGCAACCTTCATAGTCGGAAGTCAGTGCATGTATGCATCCTATAAGAAGGAGTACAAAGAAATGCACTGGAAATAAGCACAGATTGATTGAAAATGCAGCCCACAGACCAATGACTCACGCTGAAAGCATGTGGAGGAGTCATTAAATAGACCCTTTGATGGACTTTGATTACTATGGTTAAGCAAGGAGGGGAACAATAAGTGAAGCAGAGGAACAAAATAGCTATGAAGCAGCAGAGCTACCCTGCAAAGCTAAGTGTGTATGTGCACGGTGTACATGCAAGTCTATGCAAGCTTCATACAAGCCAAGTAGGAGAAAAAACACAGATCCGGTTCAGGAACATCAACAGCAGAGTTTCAGAAGATCAGCGTTAATCACAAAATAACTTTATTATCTGACTCTGGTCACAGCAGTCATACTGTTTCATAGATACAGTCGTAAAATGGGGATATGACATGGTCATGCACACTATAGCTTTAGCCAAGAGCATCACAATACAGCATTGCACAGGCATCTCCAGTTTCTGTATTCTTTTCAGAATGGGAGTGTTCCTGTTTCTAGCAGAGCCTAAACAGGCCATCATCTCCCCAAACCCCTTTCCAATTCCATTAAGCTGATTCGTATGATATTAATGTTCAAAGCAGAGCCCAGCAACCTCAGCTGTGGACACGTGTAAGATATTTAGACTAAAATGTTTCATAGCCACGTCCATCGCATTCATTACTGACACTGTCTTTTAAGGTTCTGCTGGAGCCTGTGCAGAGGATGCATGGTGTTGTGTCTCGGGGAGGCCCTTGACATGGCCGCTATCGACTGCCTCTCTACTGCAGATAAGAAATCACGATACTTTTAAATAGAGTGAGGCTGGGACAGAGGATGTTCCCGTATTCTTTCTTTTTCGGAACATTAAATAATGTGCTTTACATCACGCATAACAGGCGTTCTAGACCTACGTAGAACAGCTGGCATGACGTGGTTGGCATGGTTCAAGGAACCCAATGGCAATCCCAGCTGCAGGTCACCTGTCAGGCTAATGCATAAAAACGAAGGGGAAAAAACAACAGGTGCCACAAAGTCACATGGGCATTTTGCTAAGGATTCATTCTAAACACTACTGCCTGCCTTTCTTATCTCTGCAGCGTCCCACGCAAGAAACAGATTGATTGATATCTTGGTTTCAGAAAGGCGGAGGGAGGCAGAGCTGTCATCCATCTCTGGGGGAGGGGGGGGGCAGGTGACCCTTTCTGTTTGTGATGATTCCCTCCCACCGTTTTTCATTCCAGTGTCTCTATCATTTAGTTTCTTCTGCTTTCATTTTGACAGCGACCCTGAACCGGAGCCTCCCCTCACATCCGAGCTGCGGGCTGCTCACACTGGCCCGTTTTTCTTCCTTTCCCACTAAAACGGCACTTTCACGATTGTTTATTTATGAGGATGTTTGTTGTCTAGTTTCTTTCCTATCCCATCTGCCCCCAAAAGAGGAATCCCCAGATGAAGCCCCAGGCCGCCGCAAACTCGCTGCGTCATGTGGTTCTGTTCGCGGCGCTGCCAAGGTTTGGCAAGCAGTCCTTACCCAGCTACTGGGAAAAACAAGGACCTTACACACCCAGCAAAGAAGGCCCATTGCAGAAAACCCAGTGTACAGGGTACGTTCACTACTTTAGGCTTGAGCTCGTGCCATAATATATAACCCCTATCAAGACCGTGAGCACTTCGCTTCAATGATGCTTTACAGTGTTTCCTCAAAGATTTGGTCAAAACACATAAACAAACAGATCTCTCTCAGTGAGGTGGAACCTCTGCACACTGCAACTACAAACCATGATATGCCACCGCTGTGCTTCCTATGACAACCTGAACTTCAACACAAACATTTTGATTCATGACATCCCGTCAAAGCATACTTAAATACATCATGGAGATGCAATGTGAATGTTTTTGCTGCTCAGTCTGTCAGAATTAGCTTTCTAGTTCATATCTTCAGAGGTTGCTACATTGCCATGGATTAAGCCATCAGTTCTCCACCGTGCTTAATAGATAAGACCTTCTATGAAAAATGAGGGATTTCAACACAAAACAATCTAAATCTTTAGCAGCGATCAGGACTTACAGCTTGTCCCAGATTGTCAGCAGCTCTCACTTGGAATTCCGGAAGCTTCCATACCCATGTGATCAGACCTGTGCCCATATCAACAACTTATGTTGCGTCTCAAACATACATAATTCCAGAAGACAGCAGAGACACACCAGTCATAATATTTTTCGACAAATCTTTGAATAACAACCTCAATTTCAGTCCTAGAATTGGACATTTTAAACTCCCAACCAATTACCTAGATTAGTCTCAGCAATACAGAAGTCTCAAATGTGCATTGACAAATCCAATTAACTGTTGCTCACTCATTTTTTATAGATCTGTACTTCCAGGCCTCCTTAAGACCAATTGCCCCAGGAAAGAAGAAGCTTGTTCTCTGAACAGTGGGTGTAGACAATCAGGATAAACCCAGTCAATAAATTAATTTGCTGCCAAACTCTTCACTCCCAAAACATCGCACTCCCAAAACATCTCACTCCCAAACATCTCCAAGGCCAACAAAGGCATCGATCACTTGCAAATGTCCAGCTCAGTGTGATGGACGGATAGGGTGGTGAACCAAATCGCAATGTCCCAGATTACAGAGTGCGATGTTCCAGTTCACAGCCAGAAAATCCACTTTGGCTAAGTAAAAGGCATGATTAAAACTATTCCATCTACAGATGTAAAAGGGATCCTTACGATAATGAAATGGCTGAACGCCTGCTCACATAGCATTATGAAAACAATAATCATGCAAGCTTCATTGTTTAGCCTCTTTCAGACTTCTATTATATTGCTTTTTACTAAATAGAAAAATGATGATTTGACATGAATTAATTTTTATGCCCATACAATTTCAGAACAGTGGGGGGAAAAAAAGCAAAGTTTGTGTTAATAGCAAAATTAATATGCTGCCTTCGGCAGTCTCTCCGTCTTCAGAATTGACGGGTAGGTGCCTGCCCAACAGGCCATTTGAGCAGCACACGTGGCAGCAGATAAACCTAATCGGCTTGTGACGATACCACAAAGGGTGATAACCATCCATTATGCCCTGTACGTAAAGCCAGAAGGGGTTAATGCCTTTAATGTTACGACACGTATGGCCACGACATCACTGCTACCTCCAGACAAAGCGTGTTTTAATTTTCTCCGTCCTTTATATTCAAATGTTCTCCAGGATATTAAGAAACTCCACAAATGGCATATTGATGTGTTCTCAAGTCATGCATCATTTTTTTAATAGCCACAGGATCTTAATTTTAAACCTTAAGACTGTATAATGAAGTCACTTAGGTGCTTCAGGAATACATAAACAGCTTGTACTAATAACATTTTGTTTTATTTTTGTCTATGTGCTTGTGGTGAATGCTGTTTAGCAAAGAGGACACCTCTTTGAAATGCTTTTTTTTCCTGCATTTGAGACCACCTCTATAATTATAAATTAATTTGTGCCTGCCTCAATGAGATGTTTAATATTAATAATAAACATTCTGTAGTGTTTTTTTGAGGTAAGTAATACTGTGCTTCTAGCGAGTATGTCCTGAGGGTACACCTGAAAAACATCTGTTAGATACACCCTGCATTCCCCTCTGTTTTCATAAGAGGGTTACATATACTATTCTCACAGCCTTGCTGTAATATGATGTAATGTGATGGCCATGTCATTGGGCTGTAATGTGACAGTGAGAGGGGGCGGCCATCTGATGGAGAAGCCATTTTCTAACCACACATAAAAATACACTGAAGTAGGTTGGGAAGGTGTACATATTTAAGCCAATCTATCTGCTAATGCAATATCCCAAAATAAACATAGATATGCTACAACTAAATAACTAGATTTTACACTCCTCTTGAATCCTAGCTTGAAATTGACCCCTTTCTATAAGTGTATGGGCTGGTGTCTTTACAGTGTGCTTTACAATACCGTGCAAAACAACCGCAGCTCCCCTACCCCCATCCATCCTTACACAGCAAATGGGGATTAACCTGTGAGATTAAGAGCCACATACAAAAAGTGCAGACATTTAAATCAAAGTACAAGAGTTATGAAATAGAAAGAACATGTATGCAATGACAGTTACCATTTCCTGCTATGTTTATGTGTCGAATACAAACCATGGATGGTCTGATGCAAAGAAAACACTCTCAGTTAAGATACCACTATTACCCTTTACCTGCCCCAATCGCTATCCCAACCAGATTTTCAAAGCATGCCTTGTGACCCAGAATAGCTTGTTTTGGCATTACCAGCTCAGTTGGGCCAAACAAAGATGTACCCTGGGTTCAAAGCAGCCTGTGTATGAACACAGTGTAAGTTTGCCTCTGTCCAAAGTCGCATACCTGCTGGAAGAGCCCTGTGACCTCATTCCTTAGCCCCCAATCTAGGAGCTCAAATTGCTGTCTTGAGTTCGCTAGCGATGTGTCTCGATACAATCGATGTAGTTGAGAAATGTTCACCATCAAACCTGCAAACCACTCTTAAACTACAGTCACAGACATACATCAAAGTGTAGTTCACAGAGAGCTTAAGATCAGGTGTTAACGCTTCTCGTCTCTTTTGTGGTGCAGATATTCCACAAAGGTGAAGGACTTTTCGCAGTGTTTGGTGGGAGGCTGTGCAGTTATTGAGGTCTTCACGAAGCCCAGGTCTCCAGAACTACCGTTACAAAAGGCATGGTGCGGAACATCACGAAACGAGCATTTAAATCACCACACTGTAGTTTTCATAGACAAGAAGGGCATAAGAAAAGGAGGACTACAAGAGGAGGTGTTTTGTTTTGTTTTTTTTCCAGCTGGGAGGAGGAAGGTGAGATTGACAGGCAATGGCGGGGACATTTTTGAAGATGGGACTACTGATTCAGAGGTGACAAACGTCTGACACTAGTGGGTGCTGTTTGGAGGAAGTGGCTGGGTAGAGATGGGAGGTGGAACAAGGAGCGTCTATATAACTACAACAAGGGAGCCATCACAGGGAGCAGCAGAACGCCAGGGGAGGCGCAGGAGGGAGGGAGGTCTGAGCTCACTCACGGTAGAACACATATTCTGTGTAGCTTGTCCAGATCTTGTCATCCGTCTGTTCGTGGGCAAAGGCGCAGGTCCCAGTGGAGTTACAGGCCACCATATGGAAGCCGGCGTCGGCCAGCTTGTCAAAGGCCTGCTCCAGAAAGGTAAACTTGAGGTAGTAGCGGGATGTGTAGCGCTCAGGGGGGCGGTCAGGATCCCGACTCTCGTTCAGGGTGTCCCCAAAAACCTCTTTGGCCAGGGAGGTCTTCCCACACACCATGATCCGTGCCACCCGCCGAAATTTGGCATCGGTCTGGCTGTCCCGGCCCAACGTGTAGGAGCCCCGGTAGCCGATGGTGATGAATCCTGAGCGCTTCCCGTCGCCGGCTCCCCCCAGCGCCGCGCAGGCGGCCGCCGCCCCCAGCGTGGCCAGGTTGCGCGTGCTGTCAGTGTTGGGCGAGGACTCCTCTGGATCACTCTGGCAGCCTTCGTCACCCAGAGAGTTCTGCTTGCTGAGCCTGGGTGCCAGCAACTTGACTAGCTCAGGCAGGTTGAAGAACTCAGCCTCCCGCTGTAGCCTGCCGCGCTCCGGGAAGTGGTCAGGGAGCACCAACTGCTGGTCACGCATGTAATCCAGGATGTAGCGGAACAGGAATCCATCGCGGTCCACGAAGAAACGGCCCTTGTTATCGCGCGCTAGCCCTTTAGCACTTTTCTGGCTGAACATCTCCCAGAGGAGAGAGTCTGGTACACTAATGAGAGTGGTGTAGCGAGTGATGTATACTTGCCCACCCACATTCAGCTCCACAATCTCTGGAAATGGCTGCTCTTCTCCAAGAATGCCACTCGGGTTATCCGGCAAAGCCATGGCAGTCCACAGGGGCTGAAACTCTTACCCCGCTTTGACTTAATATCCCTAATGGGCTGAACGCTTAATCTCTTGTAATGCACCTCACAGTTATGTTTACTGTCTGCAAAAATATATATATATATTCGCACTGCGCACAGTATTCATTAATGCCGTTCTGATCTTGATTTGTCGTGTCGCGAGTCTGGACTGAAAAAATACTTGGGTGCAGAAAGACAAAAAGCGTCAATGAAAGGTTATCACAAAAGTTCCGCTTAAGTTACGTGCTTGCCTTCTCTTCTTCATCATCCGAGTAAAATTTTAAACGTAAAATTTCACTGCAAAGCGTGAAGAAAAGTAAACAGCTAGTTTATTAGTCAACGCAGGGAAAATATGCCTGAACGAGCAGTCCGACTAGCCGCTGGTTCAGCCAAGCTTTTAAAATACTACAGCACCAGTTCGGTGGGAAAACGCTGAGGCGCGCTGAATCCGCGCTGGTCGTAGGATCGCGAAGGGTACCCCGATCCCCACTATGCCAGTGACAACGGGAAAACAAGAAATTTGTGAAGCATGTGCTAATTGTACACGATATTTGCTTCCCCAGTAAATTAAAATATAAGTAACAAGCTGCCTTGCACTTTGGTCACGAGCGGTTTTCGAAACGTCCGAAAACAAATGACATTTCCCGTTGTATTACTATAATAATCCCAAATAAGTATTTTGGGAGAATGCATGCGTTGCCAAGCCAAAGAACCACGAGAAAATAATACAGGCACAATTAACGTCAGCAGGACAATGCGATGTAGTAAAAAAATGAAAACATCCGTTTACAAGAGAAACGTTTTCTCGAAACTGGAACTGATACCCTACCTCATTACACGGATCTCGCCCTTCCCCTCTTCTCTGAGCAGAGCCCGCACCAGTACTATAATATTCTCTTCATTAACCCCACCTACACTCTGGTGACGTTGCCTTGGCTTACGTCCAACTAGTTGGCCCATGTAGCAGTTACAAAACCCAAAGCAGCATCTCATGCAAATACCCCTGGCCGGTTTAGAATGTGCTGAATTTAGTGACTTTTTTAACTGAAGAGAGGATTGGAATCTTTTACAATTAGTAAAATATAACTGTCCTTATTGCGCGAAATAACAAATAAAAAATTGTGAAATTTTCAAACTGTCTTGCACTGCAGATTGCATCCGTCTTCTTTGTTTATTCATTTTTTCGATCGTTCATTCAGTATTTAAACGGATTATTTTGGGGATTTTTTAGTAGCGTCACCTTCAACACTACAACGCCACCAAAACTACTAATTGATTATACTGGTGGTGGGGGAGCATAATTTCAAATACATACACTTATTTCAATGCTCCATATTTTGGATTTATCATTTGTAATCTTAAAATGAACCAATGAAATACTAATATACACTTTAAAAACTCATTTTAATTTTACTACAGCTTTTACATAGTGAAATGATGAAACATTTAAAGAGTCATTTTTTATAATACAGGGAATAGTTTTAAGGTTGTTCGGCTTCACTATGAATGGTTAATTCGTTCGTATTTTAAACAAGAGATTAATAAACACAAAAGTGTGTGACCGAAAACAAAAATATAGTTTTTGTATATGACCAAATACAAAAAGTCGTCGGTTATTTATAATTTGCAAAAAAATACTACAAAAAAGATGCCATTTTAGTGGGACATTATTTCTCGTGAAATAGTGACATCTGGCGACCACAGAAAGCAGTTACACACGTAAGACTTTAAATCACAATTGACAAGTTCTTTGGCAGGACCAGGCTGACGTACTCGTACTGAAATCCTGTTACTGATTTGGACATAGTACTCTGTATTCCGAGACAGGGGCCCCGCTAGCAATTTTGGGCCCTATGACAAAATATGAGGTTGGGCCTCCCTACCGCACCCATTCCGCTCAAAACAGGCGTGGGCCCTTAGAATTGTCCCAACTTCCCCCCCTTAGCGGCGCCCCTGTTCCGAGATATATAATATGTGTGTGTGTGTGTGTGTGTGTGTGTGTAGCTTACGTACTAGCAATTCTGAAATAATTAATTCTTGTTTTTGTGGATGCTCTAATGCAACTAAAAATAGGGAACATTTATGGCATTGGAAGTATGCTAAATTTTAAGACAGGCGTGCAAGAGCTTTTATTTTCAAGTTGCAAGTTTTCTTTTGCTTTGCTTTTTTGATATACATTAGCAACACGAGACAACAACTCAACAGCAGAGCATCGTACATAACAAAAACAGTCGATAAGTCACCCTTCAGTACCCATAACATTCCTCGCAGTTAAACCATTTGACGCTCAATTTCCTAACTATTAAAGACAAAATAGAACAGTACGACACAAAACGATTTCTGTTTCTATATATCTCGCCTACATCCTCTTGGTGAATGCAAAGAAACAAACCCGAAGTTCTAACCACATCCGGAGCTGCTTCGGCTTCTTTTAGCAATCGTCGGTAAAAGTAGCAGTAAGTGTGAGCAGCTGGAGAGCGCTGCCGGCCGACCTGTCCACCTGTCCGGTAAGGTGGAGAGCGCAAAAATCCTGCTGGAAATTATACAGCACGTAAGCCGGACATGCCGATAAGTACCTGTAACACCGCATTTAGCGTTTTTTTTTCGTTTCTTTTTCTTGATTGAGCGAATTGTTTTTTTTAAATGTGACGTCTCATCTTCCTGCCTATGCATTTTGAAGATATAAGGGAAAGTTGTACTGCCGGGGGTATTATTTCATGTTTAAATGTATGTGTTTAATAATGTATGAAAGCCAGGCATTCGCTGTGAACTGTGTTGATGCGAGATTGTCCAAAAAGAAATCGAAACGGTGCCCTGAGAGCAGCGGCGGCTGCAGCTTTCGTCCCCAGAATGGCTGTGAGCTCCCTGCGACACATTCTGCAGAGAGAGATCTTCACACCTCGGGAGCAGAGGCTGCTGGCCGTCTCCTTTGTGTGGAAGGCCAGCAGGAAAAGGAAAAGTGCCATTTTGTGTGCTGCAGGTAATGGGATGTTCAGGTGTAAAAAGTACAAATCCAGACCAACGATCTAGATTTATACTTTGTAGACCTGATCTTGCTACTTTTGAAAATAATAGTAATAAAGAAACAAAATACACAAAAGCTCAGGTGCGCACACACGCACCCACTCATTAAAAGTGTAGCTGACCAAAACATGCACTTTCATGACTCTTACAGCTAATAGCTGAGGTATTAAGCAATAAAAATATCCCTTTTGTAGCTGATGCAGTGGAACCACAGCCTCCATTTGCTGTGGCTGTGCCAGGGTAATGAGCATTACACATCTCGGTGCCCGTGTGGATTAGTGCTACCCTGGCCTGTTAATTTTATTAGGAGCAGCCCCAGGGGGGCGTCCAAAAGGCATGCACTTGGCACGTGGCACCTTCCCCATAAGGTTCCCATTGTTATGTAGAAGCCTGCTTTATTCGCTTGTGCGCTAGAGGCCAG
This sequence comes from Mormyrus hasselquistii, assembly GCA_026779605.1. NCBI lineage: Eukaryota > Metazoa > Chordata > Actinopteri > Osteoglossiformes > Mormyridae > Mormyrus > Mormyrus hasselquistii. The sequence goes on from JAODKE010000002.1 coordinate 5,022,914, forward strand.
CCAGCAAAATGGTGTTGTCATCTCACCAAGCGTGTGGGAGTCTGGCATGCATGACGTGACTGGGAGCCTGAAACAAGCCTTTTTTCCTTCTTGAAATGTTTACACAGACAGTATTTTCCATCACAACAGCTGTCCAGATTCTACGCTTTTTTTTTGTTAGTTTTGCTGTAGTAGGCAAACTGCAATAAAAGCACAAAATAGTTTTCTTCTTTCTCAAATAAGCAGTGGCGAGAAAATTAGCATTTTTTTGTGAAGTGTGGATGTCATTCAGTGGCTTTATACAGTTCGCAGTGAGCATATTTCAGTGATTTACAGAAGACTGCTTTTGACATTTCTACAGCAGTAAGTGAACGGTCAGCTATGTATCAGGATCCTGAAAAGGGACTTTGGGGGTTCTCTGAATTTCTAGTATAAATATCACAATGCTGTTTTAAAACACGAAGGCATCAGCGGATCAGACAGTCAGGCAGTTGTTGATTCTGAGATGAGAAAAATACCCATGATTTGCTGGGCTCATGTAGTTTACCATCTGCAGACATCTAACACAAAATGGGTGCAGGGATGCCTGATATTGACATCTGAGGATGACATTTTTCTGCAAACAAAGTGCTAGTTGGCTGTACGCAGTGCAATTTCCTTGAGATGCTGCGGGCTTCTCTCTTTCGAGAAGTGGGGTCAGCATCTTGCTGCTTTACCCAGTGAATCTCCCCTTCATTCAATCACCAGCAGAGCTTCTCTCTCTGCTTTGAGCAATTATGGGCTTGTCTGTCAGCGACACGCTTAGTGCATGTAGATGTAAAGCGCGCGTGACACGAGTCGCGTATCGCGTCCGATAACAGCACTGTGGAGATATGTGAAGAGCTTTGTGATGCTGTAATTAAAAACCTGATTTGCACAGTAGCGGCATTTAAAACCGCAGCTCTTCAAATCACTGTGTGTCATTAATTTCAACGCCGCCATACAAATTTCCTGATCCAGTCAACAGCTCACAAGCATAAATGCCCTTTGGGTCTCATTAGGGGTGACTTCCTGGGGCAGTGACCTATACTGATTCTCAGACGCAAGGAGCTATGTGAAGATGGTAACATATCTGTCCTCCAGGGAAAACAGTGACATTTATAACACTTCACATTAATATTAATTGAAAATGATTTCCATCTGTATTATTTTACCAATACTTTTTTGATTTTCTTTTCTGTCCTCTCTCGCTCTCTCTCCTTTCCCTGTATCTCTCTGCCCTTCCTCCCGTGCCTCTCCGCAGTGAGCTCAGAGCAGAAGGCGTCTGGGGAGGTGGTGCTGGTGACAGTGAAGGCCGTAAAGAGCCACTACAAGCTGAATGACAGCTGGCCAGCAAGTGAGCTCACGCGCGTCGATGGGATAGACGCCGTCAAGGTTAGAGCAGCGTTAAATCAAAGAACATTTTTGGCCGCGTTCCAGAATAAAAGGGCTTTGTCTAACTAAAATAAAAAATCTGGGCATGAGTCTTTGAGATTACCCTCATGTATTTAAATTTAAATTCACAAGACGATGTTTTTAAGGCATGTTTAAAATCACTTAAGCATTCAGGGATCTGTGTATGTCGCGTATGGTCTCCCTGCTCCACCCATAGCCGCCGTTTTCCATTATTTTCTGTGGTCCAGAAGGAGGATCAACAACTAGCTTCCCCAACAGGTGCGATCCCTCTAGGAGACTCCTAGCCAAGACGAGCAAGTGCCAAGCAGTGCCCACGCAACCGCTTAATACTCGGCCTGATAACTTACTATCGACGCATGTAATTCAGTAGCTTAGCTGATGTGTTTTTGGACATATTGTTAATCGGTGCTGTCCAAGTATTAGAACTTCTGGTTTTCCTTGTTGTTCTCCCTCTTGATTCCGAAAATCCCATAAACCCAGCAATGCCACTTCTCTATAGTCCTAGCTACAAGAACATATCTAAAGATCATCAGTTCATTGCAGAAAAATGATTCTGTGTGGCATATGCCTCTTCAGCAAAATCACAATGAATATACCTTGCACAGCATTCAAGGAAGAAGATTATTATACAGTGCAGTGCAATATACTATAGTATAGTACAGTATAGTATCATGTAGTACAGTGTATATGTAGTATAGTACAGTAATATAATTATAATACAATTTCATAAACTGTACATATATACAAAAGGTAATTTTATAAGCTTACAGGAAAGTGCGCGCAGCAGGTTTGCTTTCCTTGGTTTATGCATATATCCTTTTGCTCATCATTTCAAAGGATGTGGTCTTACGAAGATCTGTTACCGTGATAAATTGAGCCTTAAGCGTTCTCGGTACATTTGCGTGGCCAGTGGCCCCTCCCCCCAAAGCAGCACCTGGTACGTCTGAGCCACAGCAACACCCACACAGCAGAGGGCGCCATCAACACTGAAAAGCCTAGCTATGTAACGGTAATGTGCACAGTCAATGCGCCACCACAGAATACTGTATATACAAAGTGTAGCCAGGCCTGGTACACTGGAGAAGCCAAAGGTTCTTTAATACTTTATTATTACTATTGAATTATTTCTGCGCATAATTTATTAATTGTCTTTACTGTATTTGATTGTTTTGCGTGACACTACAAAGTATGAATGAATGTTACATTTATATAGCGATTTTCAAGACCCCCAAAGAGCTATGCAGGACCAATGGGAAGCGACTTCAACCACCACTGTGTAGCCCCCACCTGGATGATGTGATGATAGCCATTCTGCGCCAGTATGCTCACCCCACAGTAGCTAAGGTGGTGAAGGGGCAGGAGAGAATTCCCCATGTTGATATAGAAGGATGATTAGGAGGCCATGTTTGAAAATGCCTTGTATGCGATTCTGACTTCTGACTGTAACAAATTATGATGTCGGGTATTGTTATAATTAAAACATGGTGTAATTTTCTGTACCTGCTTGTCCATGTGAAACGGCCTTGTTGTGGCATTAAAGAGATCTGCTTGAGCAGCCCTGTTAGCTGGCATCACCTGCGCTCACACATGTCCTTCTCTGTCCACGCAGGAAACTGCAGAGTTTCACCTGCACCTGGACAAGGTGTACAAGTGGGTGTCCAGCAGCTCCGCAGAAAAGAGAGCGTTCGTTACCTGCCTTTGGAAGATAAACCAGCGATACCTCCAAGACAAGGTTAATTTCCTCAACATCAGCCCTGCCATCTTGGAAGGTACGCTTACCATCCTTTGAGCTTGTGTGCTTAGGCAATGAAATTTTCTTCAAGATAAATTTGGCAAATGTTACATTGTGTAGTAATCAACAATACTCACTGAAAACTTACTACAACAGAGCTTGGTTCTGGGGGATGACAGAGAGTCATGTTTCAGTTTTAGCTGTCTGTTTGCCTAATATGGTGATATTTTTTGTTTTGTTTTTTTTTTTTTGTTGTTATTTACTATTGACTAAACTATACATGTCTGGTATCTGTTTGGTCCTATAGCCCGCAGGATGAAAACAAGTAAGACTTTTGATGTAGTATGTACACACGACAATAAAAGGCCCTGAAATTCATTGATTTTCATCTAAGTATTCTAAAAAAGATAAATCACAAGTTTGGTCTTGGTACCTATTTTGAGTTTGCATCGATTAACAGGACCAGTCAAAAGTCTGAATGCACCTACTGAAAATCATCTGTTTTTCAACGAGATAACAACCCTATACACAACTTGAGGTTACTGCTTCAGGACTATTGGAGAAGCATTCCTGGTGGCTACATCTAGAGGGTGGCTGGAAAAATGCCAAGATTCTGAAATGCTGTCATCAAAGCAATAAGGGGCTATTTTGAAGTGTCTACAATTTAAGATGTTGAACACTTCTGTTAATCTTTGCAGTATTTGATATATATTACTTCATTGCCTTGAGGCCGTTTACTATAAGGTGGATAACAGCTAAAATTCATTACAAGCAGCTGTGTCCAGACTTTTGACTGGTACTGTACATAACAAGCAGACAGCATCACACAGCTTTGAGTGACTGCATTCTTCTTTTTTTTTTTTTTTCTGGCTCGACATAATCAGAGAATAGGTATGGTTGGAAATGAAATAGAACTGTAGATTTCAAGCTGGTAGGCAGTGACAAATCGTTACCACAGCACAAAGGAATGTCTGATGCAGGATACAGAGAGCAGCGCGAGGAAAATAATGTCATTAATGTGAACCGTATTCGCTCGTCACAATGTAAACAAAAATCTTTACCCTCAGACGCTTTCAGTTCGCGCGAATGAAATGAAATTGGCATCGGAAATTGGCAAATGAAATGAAGTGTCCTCTGTTACTCATGCAGTAGTCTGAAATCCATTGATAATAATATGAATGATTGAGGGTTACATGCGGGATGGCGGGTGCAACGCAAAGCTGTAGAGATGGAATGATTCTGAGCTATCCCCAGTGGTGTAGTGGTGTTCACTGAGCCCATATGAGCCCATCCAAGCCCATCCTGCAAGATAACGTCACCCAAGATATTTCTCGTGGGAGTTTTACTTAGGGCCCCCCTATTCAAATCTGGCCCTCGATTCCAAATCCAGGCCTTGTTTTCAAGTCTCCCTGGTAGATAGCTTAATAATCTCTGGCTCTAATTGGCCAGAGGCTTCACAGCTGGCTCTCAGGTGAAGGAAAACTGGAAAAACAGCAGTGCTCGGCCCTTGAGGACCGTGATTTGAATAGCCCTGCCTTAGTGGGTAGGACCAATCATTTTTTGTTCTGCCCTCAGTAAATTTCTGTGCAAGTAAAACTCCCACAAGCCCTGATTCCAACCAAATTGAATTAATTTTATGGCAAGTTAATGCTATACCTTCACCAGGTATTAAATTACAGATCAGGTCTATTATTTTACCAGTCAGATCTCTCCTGTTGCCATGGCAATCAGATCTAACTTGCTGTCATGTATACCCGGTTTAACGTGTTGCTGTGGTTATTGGTTCTATTCTGTTACCATGGCTGTCAGGTCTAATCTGTTACCTTGGTTGTTGGCTCTATTCTGTTACCATGGTTATCAAGTCTAACCAGTTGCCTTGTTTGTCAGTTCTATTTTGTTACCATGGCTATCAGGTTTAACCCGTTGCCTGCCACCTGTTGCTCCCACCATCAATATCCTCTACAAAGAAGCGAAATTGGTCATCTGGGTTTAACGGGTCTCAGTATTGTATGCTGTAAAGATGCAGGTTTCTGTTCTCTGTGTTGCCCTTAGGCGTAGCTCATACATAAACAAACAGGGTACAGCACTGCACTCATTACCATTTTCAAGCATTCGTGGTCCTTCAATACTGACCTCCATTGCCATTTCAGTGTCATCCCATGAACAGATGTTTTAAATGGCAGGTTTATTGGCCTGGTGCTGCTTAAACTGACAGGGAGAAATGTCGCAAATCAGAAAATGTGTCAGCTTACATGCCAAGGCCCTCATTTACAGCAGCGCGAGGAGTCCAAAAACCTACAATGATCGGGTTCATCGAAAAATGCACTGACAGAAACTAAAGGCTTTTCTTCTTGTGTGGTGTCCGTTTTACAAGCTGTACACTGACTGGCAGAAGACTGGATTTCAGGCAGGACACTGCCTTTCAATTTGAAAGCTTTGCTACTGACATTCAACTGCACTGCCAGCTGGGAATGCTTTGCTAAAAGGGGCCTAGAGAAAATACTCTACTTTGCAAGTGCAGGCGGGTGTTTGTAATGGAGGGTGAGAGAAAGAACTGCTTTCTGTATTTCAGTTCAAAGAGATGCGATCACACCGCGTGGACACGCATTTACATTTGAGCTGTAACATGTATCTGCTTCTTAACACCTCCAGATGGTTGTGGTCATCAAAACTGAGTAAATCGGTGTCTCCTCCTCACCATCTGCTAAACTTTCATATTCAATTACCTGACATTCATTCTTATATATTTACAGTGTAGAGTCATATACACTTAAGTGTAACCTTGTCTTTTAGGCATATGGACTGTAAAGAGAATGTGTGGGGAAAATATACCCATAAAACTGTACATTACCCTGGTGATTCTTCTTTATTATTATTATTATTATTATTATTGTTGTTGTTGTTGGTTGTTGGTTGTTGTTGGTTGTTATTGTTGTGCTGCAATGGGTTGGCACCCCACCTGGGTCATTCCCCCCCAGTGCCCATAGCTTCCGGAATAGGATCTGCAGCCCTGCGATTGATTGCTAGAATGCCGGATATAGAAAAATTAATGGACCCCATTCCGGGTTACTCTGGAGCATCCAGGATGGGCTCCAAACCCCCACGACCCTTTTTAAGAATATTGATGAATGGGTATTATTTGTGGTAGTAGGTGGTATGTTGGTGCCCCATCCACACTGTTGCAATGTTTGACATATCTTACTAAAGCAAGCTAACTAGAACTATCATGAAAACACATTTTGATGCCTGAAAATGTCATTCTATTGTAACCCTAACCCTAGCCTCAGTTTGCTAACCCTAATTTAATGCCTTAGAGCAGGGGGGTCCAGCTCCAGACTTGGGGGGCCGGAGCCCTGCACATTTTTGGGTTTCCCCTCATTTAACACACCTGATTCAACTCCTTGTGCTAATTACCACACAGCTCTTGAGCTGAATCATTTATGGTGGAACAGGGAAAGAACTAAGCTACACCGGGCTACGCCCCCCCCTCCCCCAGGACTGGAGTTGGGCACCCCTGCCTTAGGGTAAAACAACAGGGTGTTGGAAAGTTTGAAATATGCCATTAAATCAAGCTAAACTGTGGTTTCCCATTATACAAGAGCACTGACTAATGATAAAACACGCTTTAATCCCTGAAAACTCCATATTGTGTCTAACTGTAAGCCTAGCTTATTATTATAATGATAATAATTATGAATACTATGCTCCCTGCTCAGGATGGATGGATTTATTATTCTTCTTATTGTTCGTGTTATTGTTGTCATTTTTATTATCATTAGTATTTAAATTAAAGAACCTAGGATAAATGTATAACCTAATACCTGTTTATCAGTGTGACAGTGTCCCTGCAGCTTCATTGTTTTAGGAAAGTGTTGCCCCTTGCCTAATAGAAACCCCTTCAAATTAGCATAATAATGATGATTAGCAAAATAAAAGAGATACAAGATGATGTCGATTTTTTGTTCATATCTGTTACTGCTTGCAGAGGTATTGCCATGGCAGCATGGGAGGGTAGCAGCGATGCCAGAGTCAAAAGCAGCGGAAGAGGAGGTGGACGAGGAGGACTTCCAGGAGCTGACGCTGCGGGAGGCGGCCGACATGCAGAGGCACATGGAGGAGAGCGACGGAGCCATGCAGGATGCCCAGGCCTTTGCCCAGACCCTGCACGCCAACCTGGCCAGCATGGATCAGGTGACCACCAAATACTCTAAGGCTCCATTGACCTCTATTCACAGTTACACTTACTAATGGCAATGGAAGACCTCCAAAAGCAGAAACCAGGAAGCATTTTATTAGAAGGGTTTTGCTTTTGCTTTAAGCTGGGTGTAGATGTAGACTAGATGGGCCCTCAGCATTTTTAAGAAGTAAATCCAGTCTAATGCATCTGTGGTAGATCACCTTGTGTACAAACACTGCTCCTCAGATCATTCCATATCTCATGTTTCCCCTGGGGGCCAGTAAGTGTAAATTAGAAGTTAGGACTCTGTGCTTATGATCAGAAGGTAGCTGATTTGAATCCCAGTACTGGCCAACTGATGCAACTATTTAGCCCCTGCACAAGGGTCAAGCCTACACGGGTGCTGCATGCTAGCTGACTCTGTGCTGTGACCCCATATATATATATATATATATATATCCCTGGGTTGTCCCTGTTGGATCTGTGCTGGTGAAGTGAATACCAAAGCAGCATGGTGAGCAGCCTGCTGGGAAGGTGGCATCTCCATCCTCCAGTAGCAGTGCATCCAGTCATACCTGAGACTGGGAATCAGTGCCTTAGCCTGTCATTCCAGCAGAGGGCTGCCTTTGGGCTGAAACCGCTCTCCATCTGGACTCCCTTCCAAACCACTGGGTTGTGAAAGCTTCCCTTGTTTTGGAGCTTGTTCCCGCTTTCAGGATCTGTGCATGCTCTACACAGGGGAAATTTCATGCTTTCTCATTACTCTGTAATAATAAGGTACAATAATTCAATGCATGCCCCCAGTTAGTAATATTATCCATATTCATCAAATTAGCGAAAGTATTCCGATTACAATAAACACAAAGCTCATATTTGGAAATATTCTCACTTTATTAAACCATTTACCAAAACCATGATTGATGTACACAATTAAATTGCTCAACACAATTATTCTTATTGCCACTAATACCCGTGATATAAATGGCTAAATTACATTCAACCCTTCCTTGCTAATCCTATTCCTGAGTTAGGGTAAAAACAGTCTGAATATGACATTATGCTACATTCCAGTGATGGACTAAAGGATGCTTCATGCACCTTATGGACTAAAAGATGCTTTTTGTATTTTTTGACCCCACTAGATAGTTCTCTCTGTTCAGAAATGGACACAAAGCACGCCCCACAGCAAACCAAGAGCACCATCTAGTGGGGTAAAAAGAAACAGCAAATGGTTCATGAGGCATCATTTTTTTCCATCACTACTAAATTCCATGTTGATGATGCTGAAGGTGCTGTGACTAAGTGGGTAATGTTTCGTGTGGGGGGCATATCTTCTCCTTTATTTGTTCTGGGAGTGTCCGTTTTCTCCCACTGTACAATGACATGCCGTTTAGTTGTACTGGCATCTCTAAGCTGACAGTAGAATGTGCTTGTGTGCTTGTCCAGTAATAGACTGGCATCCCATCCAAGGTGCTCCTTGCTGACTGGGAGAAGATTCCTGCTTCCCGTGTATTGGATCAGCAGTTATGGAAGGCGGAATGACATTTGAATGCCGTGAGACTAATGTTGTCCAATCACCGAACACTGTGTCATCTCTACTCACCCCCAGGAAAACTTCCACTGCCTGATGGAGACCGAGCGTCAGGGAGAACAGCTGCTTAGCCTGCTCGACGAGGCCTTGCTGGAGGTGACACACATAGAGGAGGTGTTGTCCCATTATGATGAGCTGCTGCATGGCGTCCAAAAGCAGATGGACATCCTCCATGCCAGCAGTGCTTGGCTACAGCACATCGACCGTAACCACAGCCAGCTTTGTTCAGAGCTCTGCCAACTAGTGGTAAGGAGGACATATGCAGTAACAGTGAAAAGTCTGGACACAGCTGCTTTTAATTAAGAAGTCTCTATTTTACTTATACTCTGATAGTAAAAGGCCTTGAGGCAATTAAGCAATACATATTAAGTACTGCAACAATCAACAGAAGTGCTCAACATCTACATTTTTTCTCAAATTTTACATGCTTAAAAACAGCCCCCTTTTGCTTCGATGACAGCATTGCAGACTCTTGCATTCTTTCAACCAGCTTCCAGATGTAGCCACCTGGAATGCTTCTCCAACCATCCTCAAGGAGCTTCCACAAGTTCCGGGCACAAGTTGGCTACCTTGCTCTTACTCTTCAATCCAACTCATCCCAAAGCAGCTCTGTAGGGTTTAGGTGGGGGGTTGTGGGGGCCAGGTCATCTGTCACAGCACTCCATTGCTTTCCTTATTCACAATGTAATACTAACTAGATACACAACCTTGAGGTACGCTTAGGGTCGTTATCATGTCAGAAAACAAATTATTTTCAGTAGGTGTGCCCAGACTTTTGACTGGTACTGCAGATTTTGTGCAGCTCTTGCTCTGCTCACACCTGTACCTAGGCATTCATTGGAAGCAAAGTCCAGTCGCACTTTTGCCTAGTCAACTCTTCAACATGTGCACATTTGTAATGTGCTGTTTGCCTTACTTGTTTGCTTTGGAAAACAGTAACAACTAATAACAATAAAGTAAATAATGTTTGAGTAGATAGTCAGTATGAATTAATATTTATTATGGCCAAGCTAGTTAATTTTATGTTTCAAAAAGTAACATAATTAGTAATATTTTTATAATGCATATAATATTACACAAGCTGAGAATGGCTGTGCTTGCAATAATTTTTTAATGCCGTTATCGCAAGATACCAAAGCTTGTTTTCTCATGATAAGTGCTTAATTGCCCTGCTAAACACGAAACACCTGTACACAATGTCAGTACCAAAGGATGAAAGATGGATAGCATCCATGCTGCCCCCCTCTACAGCACTGTATAGTGGACTGAGTATAGCTTTAATGAGATTTTTATGATACAGGCTTTAACTATAACACGCATAGGAGAATATTATATTTTGATAATTAAATTCTTTCAAATGGCATCGATAAAATGTGGCTTTATACGACTTGCCAAAAACCTAATGTGGCAAAATAAAGCTATTAGAGTAAATCAGTTGCTATACAGTAGTTGTCAGGTTTCTCGAGAAAATGAGCTTTGTTATCTCAGGATAACAAGATAATTATCTCGAGATAACGGCATAAAAAAATAATTGCAAGCACAGCAGTTCTCAGCTTCTGTGTTATAATATAATATAATATAATACAATATAATATAATATAATATAATACGTATGGTTTTTTCAGGAAAGAGCTGGTAGATCGTAGCTGGTGAGTAGGTTCCTGTATGAAGTAGAGAGGCAGCACTAGCTCAGCTCCCTTCCTGTCAGCGCTCTACACTTTCATCTCTGTGGAAGCAGACGTCACCCTGCATTCTGTGTGTTGTCAGGACTCGCTGTCAGTGCGCGAGGAGCACTTGCAGGTCTTGACCAAAGGGGACCTGGAGAACGAGGAGCAGCTGAAGGGCTGTGTGGCAGCGGTAAAGGCGCTGTCCCAGGGCCTCAACGCGCCACTTGGCACAGGTGCCCTGCACTCTGACGCTCTGACTGCCGATGTTACTGCAACACCAGCGAATCGTAGAATTTTTTTTGTCCAATTTCAGTCAATAGGATGAATGGTCTCATGTGCATCCGGAGTCATTTTAATTTTTCTGTTGATCATAAATGTAATGGTCTTTTAATTACAACTAAACTTATAGAGTTTATTGTAGTTCAATAAGTAGAGCTTTGTGCTACGACACAAAGGCTGTGGGTTCTAATCCCAGAGAACAGATTTAAATTGTAACCTTTCCCTCCGCTGTAAGTTGTTTCAGATAAATATATTTATCTGTCAGATAAATAAGTTGAATGTATCATTGACACAAGGTACAACAGCCCAACAAGGGACCCACACACATGTTCTAGGTGTAGGTGACATTAAAACCTCCTCAGACATCTAGAAATCATAGACATGCAGACTTTGTGTTACTGAATTGCTAACATGGGGAAGAATTCTAAATATCAAAAGCAAAAATGAATTCAAAATAGGATTTCTAAAAACATACTGTTGTGGGAATCTTGCAGTGTGTAGGAATACAGTGAAAGGCCATCGTGCTGATGTCAGGGAATATTGGGTGTGTGTCAGGACAGCGGAGACTACAGGGGGCAGCGGAGCAACTCATCCGCTTCGAGAGCGTCCGTCAGACCTTTGAGCACCGTCTCTGCCGGCACATCACCAACGCCGTGATCCTGCAGGTGGGCGGGGTCACCGCAGCTGCTTCTAATCGATGCGGAAGGCCACGACCGGCGGCAGAGGCGGGAGCGTGGGGTCCAGGCTCCGACAGTGTGACAAGTTTCTTGGCCCCCATTGACAGGGCCTGAGAGAGGGAGAGGATGGCAGCGGCGCTGAGCCCCGGACGCCCCACGCCTTCCACGTGTCACTGATGCACTATAAGCCCCTTATGGAGTGGCTGAAGGAGAGTAACCCAATCGTCTTGCAGCAGCTAAGCAAGGTTAGAACGACGCGACTGACCCTCAGAGGCACGTGGCCCTGGACTGTAGGCATTCGGCATTCTTGCTGTGGCAGAGGCAATTCTGTTCGTAATTCTCTCTGTTGTGTGCTCTAATGATAGCGTCCCACCCATTAGCCGGAGAGGTAGTGCACAGATTACCTTGGACAATTTGCCAAAGCTGGGGAAATGTAATGCAACGTGCAGCTGCAAAATTATAATTAGCAATCTCACTTCTTATTGGCATGTTTCTGAGAGGAATTTTCGTGTTTACCTTGTCGATTGGGGCTGTTAAATTAACCTGTGTAATAAAGTTCTCTCTTGTAGCTAAAAAGGCAAATAAAATTCTCTCTAATTTATTTGTATTGACACAAGAAAGGCTGAAAATATCCACTAGACACATTTCGGTATAAAATACTGATAAATAGAAATATTAATACTGATAAACAATACCAACAGGGAATACAATGCAGAGTAGCTTCCCTGGAGTTGCAAATGTCATTATTATATTTTCCATTCATGTAGCGTTCAGGCATCTTCGCTCATGGGAAAGTATCAAACGCGTCGCATTATCAAAACTGTGTTTTTTATTCTGTTGGATTGGCTTCAATTGAATACCGACACTGGAATCAATATGAACGTAAGCAGCATTGCATTTCTGGAATGGAAAGCGCTTGGTGGCTCATTAAGCAATGCTCTGGAAAGACTATGTCTGGGGTGGCATGAAAATTAATGTGATGATTTGTACAGTGAAATTGAAGGGAATTTGAGGCGCATTTCTGAGAATGGAATGGAATCAATTTGACTGTGATGTTTACTTTTCGAAGTGCTCGGTCTCCCCTTAATCTCATGGGCTACAGCCATATCGCAGCAGTCTCTGACTGCCATCTAGTGGCTGATGGGGCTTCATGCGCATCGGTTTGACTAGATCCATTTAAGAGTACATTCTGAGAATGTGTGTCTTGGTGTCCTGCAGGTTTATGCTGAAAACATTTGCAAGCTTTACGAGAGACAAATGAAAGACCTTTTCGATGCAGCCAGACTGCAGTTGTGTGGAACGAAAGATCCGAAAAAAATTGGTGAGTTTTCGGTTATTGCCGGCAGTCCTATCAGGATGATAGCCGGAAGCTCGGACTGGAAGCTGTATTCCCATAATCCTCTTTGGGTTTGTGGTGTCACACCGACACGGCTGAAATGGGCCTGTGGAGAGCTCTGCTTGTTCCTTGGTGTCATCGTCATTCAGCCTGACCGTGTGACGTTGGTGTAGGTGTGATCTCAGCGCTCCCGGACTCGGTGACCAGTGCCGCTGGCTGTGTGGCCAGCATGTCCAGGAGCACACCAGGGTCGTCATACTGGGAGGGGCAAGCCAGCATGGTAAATCACATGGTACAGAGTTCATGCAACCTTTCCCTTTCCCCCTGCTGAGAGAGCGGATTGAGTTTTGCATAATGACATTCCCCCATTAACAAAGAACCAAGCTCTGGAAATAAACCTCAGCTGAAGCAACTTTTTGTAGAGCTCCAAAGAACACAGCAGGCAAACCTGGAGCAGTGATTGGGTCAGCGAATCGCTTTGGTCTGTGTGGAACTGCATGCTCCTCATTTGCTCCAGGTGATCCAGCAGGTCCTGAGCCAGCTGGGAGCAGTGTGCATCAAAGAGCAAGAGTTCCTCACATCCTTCTTTGGCCTGAACAGCAGCTCCAGTACCGTGGCAGTGAGCAGATGATCTTTCAACGTCTTTTCTGCCACCTTGTTTCCGCAACTACTGGAAGAAAGAAAAAAACTGGTGGTATTAATGGGCACCAAGTCAATAAATGACATAGTAGTAGCGATTCAGCCCATTGCTAGTTGCCATTGTTTATGGGAAGCAGTTTTAAATGTGGTGGTCGGTTGTTTTTCTATTGAAACCCTTTATTTAGTGAGTTTCACGCATCAGACCCAAAAGGTGCAAATAAACTCCCCAGTTGTCCTACGGACCCTGCACAACTGTAAACTAAAAACTCGTTGATTGAATTTGCTCAAACCTACATGTGTGCTGCCCATAATTATATCTTTTGTGTGTGTGTCCCCCCCACCTCCAGTTCCATGCTGGTAGGAGGAGCAGTGTTGTTGACCAGACCCAGAACCCAGTGTGAGTGCCCTGCTGCAGAGTAGCGTGAGAGATGCACCCAGGAGGCTCAGCCTAGTTGTGTCTCGCTCTGACTGCAGTGGCCGCTGAGTTTACGTGTTACGTGTCCCGCTACAGTACCCGGGAGCAGAAGAAGAGGCCTCACAGCTGGATCCGAACGTCGGGCAGCCTAGAGACCCCAGAACCCTGCGTGGAAGGCTGGGACTGCGTCCAGGCCGTGCTGGGGTCAGCGGAGCCCCGCCTCTGTGCCCTGCTCAGCTTATGTGAAAAGGCAGAGCCCCTGAGCTGCCTGGTGGTACTGAGGTGTGTGGGGCGCGGCCTGTCCCAGTACCAGCTGCAGCTGACGGCCTCCTTCTACTGCACTCTGTTGCGATGTGCCCAGCAGCACAGCCAGCACAGCCTGCGCACCTATGCGGTGAGTCATGTGACCTGTACTTAATGTTAATAGCCCCATTCCGGAGCACGGTGCCTCTACTGCACCCTACACTATCAGGGAAAAGGGTCCAGCCCTGGTACAGATTGTACCTCGAGGTACAAACAACAATAAAGTATCCCCGGTGTTACAAAAATATTACTCTGATTCTATTTCTGTACTTTAAAGGGTACATTTACCTAAGATAGATTTGGCAGAACCTTGTTTTTGTAAAGTGTCCTTGTGTGTATGAAAGGCGCTATAGAAATAAAACATTATTATTATTATTATTATTATTATTATTATTATTATTATTAAGGTACAACCCCAATGACATGTAATTGTACCCTCAAAGGTACAGATTGGTACTTCTTTTCTGACATGGTATGGCGCTTATGAGTCATGAGTCAAACGGAAAATAAAAATCCTCCTTGCCGGCAGGCCCCCCCCCCCGCTTACGTTTTGTCTGCCGTTTTCTGCGTAGGAGTCTCTGTGCAGGGAGGTGGAGAGCCCACAGGTTCTGAAACGGACCCGTGGGGGCATCCTGCCCTTCGTTTCCCGCCTGGAGGACTTCATGTGCCACGGAAAGGCCGTATTATTGGGGGAAGAGGAGCGGTGGGGCCTGGACAGCTTATACGCCAAGCTGCTCAAAGCGGCCATCCGCACCCGTGAGTGTGGGGGAGCGTCGCCGAAACAAAAGGAACAGACGTAAAAGGAGTTTCTCATTCTGAGTCTGGCAGCAGCACCTGATCTAGTTTCCATAAAGATACGCAGGTGCAGACAGAATTTTGCTTGAAGTACTGCATCCATCCATCTTTCAGCTTGTTCTAGACAGGGTCACAAGAGGGCCTCTTGCCCCCTCCTACGTAGGATTACACTCTGGATGCCAGCTCATTACAGGGCACAAACACTCACACCCAGCTGGCAGCGTAGAGATACCAGTTAGCCTGACTTGGGCACAGAAACAGTGCAAGAGAATAAAACCATAATAAATAACTGATTATATGACTATATGTAAGGACCTACATAATCTTCATATAATTTACGTGTTTATGATGTATATTTATGTACGTTTGTTCCCACAGTGGAAAAGCTTTCTGGGTCAAATGCACGATCAGGCCCCCTGGTGGTGAGGCTGTTGAATTACCACCGGCTGGTAGACTTTCTGGGGCAGCTGGGGCTCTCAGGACTCGACGAGGTGCACGAGGAGGCCACAGAGAGGATGGCGCTGCACCTCCGCCACTACATGGCCATGCAGATGGGTCAGCCGCTTGGCTTGCTGAGCGTGAGTCAGATGCCCGTGAAATGCAATGAAATCCAGAGGCTTTGATTTGGGGAGCTACGGTTGGTTTATATATTGCTGTATTTTGTAATATTGATGCAGCTGATAATGATAATATTGTACCAGAATTTTGGCTTCTTATGTTTTTGATATTTATGCAGTGCTTCTCAGTATCCCTAAATTTAATTTTTTAAATTTAATAATGTCTTATTTTAATATATTAATAAATATATAAAGATTTTCGGTTTCAATATTTTCCTTTTTGCCTACTTGTTATTTTTTTAGCTTTGGTCGTAATATATTGCTTCAAAAGTTGGGAGAGATGCCATTATAGAGGATAGATATTATACAGTATGTTAAGGCAAGTGGGTACAGAGGATGGATGGATGGATGGAAGTTATTTCACTTGGTTGTGATAAAAAATTACAACAAAGTATTTTATATTGCCCCAAACTTTATTTTAATCCAAAGTTTATTTGTGATGCACAATCTGATGCACAAGGACATGCTGACTCACTCTCTGAACAATGACAGCCACAATATAAAAATAATATGGCATACAGTCCATCCTTCCATTCATCATTCTTAACCACTATGAGCCTGCAAGCTATGAAATGGAAATAAAACTGAAATAGAGAGCCCTTTGTAAGGCAAGGGCCAGTGCTGACAGACACAGACAGAGACAGACAATGAAAGCAGGAGTAGATTTTGAGCCTGATGAGCCTCCTCACATGAAAGTAATCTGGCTCCTTTGTTGCTGAACTGTGATTTCACTCTGTTTTTGCCCATGATCAAGTGATGTCACGCTGTCCTTTTTCCACCCGTGATTGAGTGGCGTCCTCCTCCCCGTCAGGACTTCCTGGACGGGGTGCAGGGCCACCTGGCGCATGGCGTGCAGGAGGAGGAAGTGGGCTTCCAGCTAGCCTACAGTAAGCAGGAGCTGCGCCGTGTCACTGAGCGTTACACCAGTCGGGAGGTGCGGCGTACCCTGGAGGCCTCACATAGACGGCTGAGTCGAGAGCTGGCGGACAGCCCCCGCCTGCTGCAGGTAACTCACTGGCACTGACCGTGCCAGGAATAGGGGGGTGTTTTAGCTGCTGTGACATTCAAATTATATGTGGTATGTGGTGTAATATACCACTCTTCCCAGTCCTTGGGGCCCCCAGACAGTCCACATTTTTGCTCCCACGCATCTCAGCACACCTGAAACAATCAATTAAGAATACTGAATACCTGGTAGAGGTGTACTGGGATGGAGCAAAAATGTGAACTGACTTGCAGTCCCCGAGGACTAGGTTAATAACACTACTATATACCAGTAAGCCATGGATAGATGATAGAAAGACAGGCAAACTTTCTAGACCTTTCTTCTATAACTTGCATTTTTCAGTTGAGAGTGTGAGTCTTTATATGTGTTGATTACACATGAAATAATTAGTCACCTACAGTAAGAAAAGCAGCTTCATTCTCAGTACCACTGCTGAAACATTGTGACAATGCAGTTTCTCTTCTTAAAATATGAATGTGAATAATACACAAATAAATGAGATGTTATATTCTCTCTGTGCTTTAAGTGGTTTAAGTAAAACTGAAGGCTTTTGCAAAGTTCATTTAGCAAAAATAAAGCGTTTCAGCTTTCACAGTCACCGCACCAGTTCTTATAGAATAACTGAATATTTGGTGGCCTATCCTGATAGATTTTGGTGGGGTGCAGGATCGTTAAATGTGCAGGAGCATGAGTGATTCTGTAAGGGCCGCTGTTTGCTTGGCTAACCTCAGGAGGTGTGGAGCGCCATGCAGACGGCTTTTCTGGAGCAGTACCGGGAGGCAGAGCGCCTCATTAACAAGTGCTACCCTGGAGCAGGCATCTCCTTGGACTTTACTGAGCCGGACTTGCTGGAATACTTCAGCGCAATCAGCAGGGACTCCCCAACATAAATGGGCATGAGGAGCACTTGCAGTTGAAGGACACAGAGCTGTGAGAGAATGGCCTTTTTACTTCTGAGCCATGTTGTCATTGGAGATGAAAGTTATTGGTGTATCAGAGCTTAACCGATTGACTGACATAATTTTGATCAAAATCTCAATGGAATCTTTTTGAAAGTTTTCAACAAAAAAAATCTCCCAGATAAGCAGCTTGCTTTTTACACATCAATGTTTGTTAGTTATGATTATAACATTTTAAAAACATGCCATAATTAAAAGATTTCACCATTGCTGTTATATTTTTGATTTTGTATTTCACAAAGCTGTGCACTGTAACAGTTTTTATGCAACTTAACTGGATCATTGAACATACTGCATTTTCATGAACCTTCAAGTCAGTGCCTGTCAAAGCTGGAACTGTGTAATCCAAAATGAATGCAGGAAAGGTTATGCAATCAACAAAACACCTGTATGATCTTCAATTTTCTCTTTAACAGGTGGCTAAGATGGTGTTTTGGTTATTTATCATAAAGCAATGCAAAAAATATAAATATAAATGGCAAATATAAAGACTGCTTTGGTTAGAGAATTATAAGCATTAGCCTATAATATTCTTGAGGGTACAAAAGAAATAAGGCATCAAATTATTTTTATAAACTGTGAGACATTCGAAAAATGCAATAGAATTCAAAGCATTAGGGGTTTTCTATTTATTAGATGTGTGTCTGAGGTGCCGATGTGCACATGAGCTGCTGGAAATGCAGTACACTGACTTCACTCCGCATTAACAGCAACGTAGCGCTGATATCTTAATGATCACCACAGAATATAAAATGATTTAAGACAATACTGCTTCCCCTGGGAGACGGCTCTTCAAATGGATTATCCGCCCCCCCCCCCCGATCTGGAGAACTTGTATTGCTCTCATCCATCAGTGCTTTTGTGTTTTCTCATTACTGAAATACTCTACCTGTCTCCTCACTTTTTCATTGGCGGTTCTTTGGCACAAGCTGCTGCCATCATCTTAGTGTTCACAATTTGCTTTTAAAAAAGATCATGCCACTTTTAGAAATGACACATTCTGTTGGAAACCTCCACGGCTCATTTCTCACTATACGGATGGTATGATTGGGGCAATGGCACCTGACCGAATGCGTGAAGCAGTAGTTTTACTGTCTATCCTATATTACGCTGCAGCAATGCTAGACAGCTGTAAAACCACAGGCTCACACATTAATGCAATCTTTAACATTCAATTTTATTTTTTTGGCCATAATGGAACAGGGCCAGGAAACCATCACAGAAATGGGCTTAAGGAAACAATCAATGTTAACTGCCTGTTCAAGCCCTGTTCTTAAAATAATCATTAAAACCTCATTATTTTATTTTACCCCCATAATCAAATTTTTGGATTGAATTAATGCCCAATCCACTATATACTCAATGGAAAAATAAACTGGAAACAACTGCCAATTATTATTAGGGACATGGGAGACCTGGGTTTTGGTTTAAGTGGAGTTATTGGTACCACAAAAGCAGTCAGCTTTTTGGCTGGGTATGTCTCCACACGGATAACCTGTTCCACAGCAGCTTTTGTTAGACGCTAACAGAAAAAACATATGAACCTGGCAGCTGCCTGATCAGATCTGCAGGAAACATGACATCGCCTTTTATGAAGAATCCTTTAGGTGTGGCGCATCATAATCTTCTTATTCTCCTTTGAAGGACTTGAATGTTTAGAAACAGATAAAATCCAAAGAAATTTCTGCAAGCTATGTCCACAATGCTTCCTGCGAGAGCTGCACGCCGACGTCGCCACAGACCTCGTGAGATGCTTTGTGCATTTAGACAAGGGCTTTTGTGCGGTCAGAGACGCAGAAAAACAACAAAGAATACAACATGCCAGGAGATTTGTAAGGTGCACTCTGTCCTCAAAAAAGCTCCCAAGATTATCGTCACTCTTTCCATCCTCTTACCACTGTAATCACCTCTGTATTCGAATTCTGTATTCAATACATTTGTGAACTTTTCCCCATTGAGGTTCCATTTAAATTCTCAGAGAACATTTGAAATTTTTGCTTTTCTGCTGTGTCGGTTCCTGTCAGTCAATTGTTTTCCACCAGTCTACCAATAAACACCCCCTCTTCTTGTGAGCAAAACAGAAAGGCCTTAAGACAGTTGTGAACCAATCTGGTGGTACCAATTAGCCTAAATTTGCACCAAAAGTACAAATAAAATTATTTAAACCCTTCACAATAAGAAAATTGCATATTTAAACAGAAATAGCGACGCTTTTATTTTAGTCTCACCACAAATATCCATTAACCATTTCAGGTGTTACCCCTGAACTGCTGAAGAGCAAAGCATGGTAACTACCTCCCTTACAAGAGCCTCCCAAGTAGTTGTGAAGCTTGAAGGGTAAAATACAAATAAATATTAATGATTTTAATGTACCTTTAAAACTTTTAAACTGGTTTTCAACATCGAATTCCAAATGTCATTTTTGGAAGACTGACTTTATACATGTTTCTCGTAGGAACTGCGGTAGAAACCTTTTATCGTAATATTCATTATTTCACTCAGCATCAATTACACCGTAAACAGATCTATTTTGAACAAACACATTATAAATGTATCACCATAGGGCACTGAGCAAGGCCCGTCGCCCCCCCCCCCGCTCCAGCAACTGACTCAGCTTTCGACAAAAAAAAAAATCTTCTGCTTAAAAAACATACTGCAAATGTGCTGTAGATATATTCCCGATACTACATATTTCATTGATGCGATAATAAAGTTCATTATATTTTACAGTTTTCATTAAATGAATATATTAGACAGTTCAATATTATTGTGGAAATGTTATCTTAGCATCCTGAATATTCTGTGCACTTCACTCTACCGGTGCTGGATAAAGACGGCATCTCAGTCATTTTGCCAATAGCAAAGTCGGACAACCAGATTTAAACATGATACTTTCGTTTGCAGTCAATGTGGCCTTCTTGTGTAAGGTGAAGAGCAATTGCTATGGAATATCAACTTTCCTAGGCAAAAAAAAATCTAAATAGTAATTGTACGTTAAATGTGCCTTATGATAATGTAATGAACATAATCCCATGACAAGAAAAAAGCTTTGGTATGAAAAGGGCACAAAACTAAACACTAAAACCACTCAAAGCCGATAAGCGTAGCAAGTCCGCTATTAGCACTTCAGTCGTTTAGAACACTTAACCATGATAAACTGCGATGGCATGAGACACGAGGTAAGCAAACAGCGTAGACTTACCACTTCTTCCGGCCACTCAATGGGTTACTCAGCTGTAAATGGTTCCAGTGCAGTTTCACAAAACAAAAACCCAAGGAATTAAAATACATAAAAATAAAATCCTTCACAGAAATATTTACACAGTTGAGACTTTTTGAAATTAAATTGTTGATTATAGTTTACTAAATACAGTGCATGAAAATTACAACAGGCAATGATGTAAGGCATGGTTTTGCTTTTTTTAAACTGAATCTTAAAATGGTTGGCTATGTGTGCTTGCTTATTCAGGTCAGTTACATTTAATAATATTTACAGCGTTATCGTGGCATTTACAAGGTTAAAAAAAAACACTAGTAAACTTTATGAATGTTAACAAACACAAGACTAATTCAGTATGTTGGGAAACTTTAACAAATCAGAGAATACAATTTGACACAATCTAAGGTTCAGAGATATACATAACAAAAGCTTGCTAAAATCTGGCAATTTGTTTCATAATCTAAATTACGTCAAGGTGCATATGTATGTAAACATTTTTGAAGCAATTTTTCTCTCCACAACACAAATGGGCTGCCAAATATTAACAACATATTAACATTACTGACTGGGGGGAGATTAAGCAGAAGCTGGTGAACACAGACTTACTGGTTTGTAAAAAAATATATATTTACTGAGGATAACAAAGCAGCACACTCAAATACAATTTAAATGACAACTCACACAGGATACAGTGAGACTTCCTAAGCACCACGTCCGATAAGGAAAACATTATTTGCTTGCAGCATTTCACCAAAGTGGGTATAAAAAGTGGGTATAAAAAGACTTTCAAACCCCTGAAACGTTTAACATCTCTTATGCAGCAAATCAAGGAAAACAACAGCGTGGAAAGCTGGGGACAATACCTGCCTCTTTCGAAAATGCCGCCTACCTTGCTAATGCTGAACCCTTTTGATTGATTAAAAAGACCCCATGCCACCATTCTCAAAACAGAGAAGACCAGCACTGAAACGGATAAGTGTTTATTTAGCTGGGCACTGCATACCAAGAAAACACCTTTCCTCTGCAGACTCCCTAGACTTTATACCTGTTCATCTATAAACGTAAAGAGGACTCTTGAGAAACAAGGAAAAGCTGTACAACACATCATCACAGTAACATGTCTTTGTGGTGCCTCATTATGTGCTGATTCTTTTCTGAGGGCCGGCGGAAACCCTTCTTGCAGTAGTCACATCGGTGTGGGTAGTCCTTGGTGTGAATTGATATAACGTGGCGTTTAAAGCCTGATGCGTCCGTAGTGTTATACTCGCAATACTGGCACTGGTAGACCTTTCGGCCGCTGTGCGTCTTCATGTGCTTCTTGAGTTCATTCTGGTGGCGGAAACCACGTTTACAGCGCTTGCACTTAAAGGGCAGGTCCTTGGTATGCACTGAGAGGATGTGCCGGCTGAGCGTGAAGGGATCAGAGATCTTGAAGTCGCAGTGCCGGCACTGGTGCACTTTGCTGCCCTTGTGAGTCTCTGCATGCTTCTTGAGCTCGGACGGCCGGTGAAAGCCCTTGTCACAGACATCACACTTGTGCGGAAAGTCCTTTGTGTGCACAGAGATGATGTGCCGTTTCAGGTCGCTGGAATTGGTGCTCTTGTGGTCGCAGTGCGGACATTGGTGGGATTTGTGACCCTGAAATATCTCATTGTGCCTCTGCAGGTCCTTGTCGTTGGCGAAGGCTTGGGGGCACTGTGCACACTTGTACGGGAGGTCATTGCCATGCTTGCTCTTAATGTGAGTCTTTAGGTTGGACTGGTCAGCACAGCGGAACTCACAGTGCTGACACTGGTAGGGCTTCTCACCCGTATGAGTCCTCATATGTTTCTTCAGCTCAGACGGATGCCGAAAGCCTTTGGCACACTCCACGCACACGTGGGCAAAGTTCTTGCTGTGCACAGCCAGCAAGTGGCGGTTGAGCAGGCCCTGCTCGGCCGTCTCATAGTCACAATACTTGCATTTGTGCAGTTTGGGCTCCTTGTCTCGCAGAATTAGCTTGTTGGAGCTGAGGGGGCTGGCCTCACAATAACGGCGCGTGTACTCCGTAAACTCGGGGATCTTCTCACTCTTGATGATCAGTTTGTGGCTCTCCATGTGGTTGTGGAAGCTGACCTTCTTGTTCGTGGTAAAGTCGCAGTCTGTACACTGGTATTTCTTCTTGAACATGTGGTCGGGGTGGTTCTTCATGTGGCGCTTCAAAAAGCCTCTTGATTTGAACTTCTTTCCACAGATGTGACAGGGATAGACAGTGAGGGGCTGTCCGTCTGGGCCAATAATCACAGCTAAGGGGAATATTGCAATATGATCACCATTAAAAAGGACAGCGCTTCAAAATAAACATGAAAGATCTAACATGGACAAATTAATTTCAGTCCAAACTGAAACAGAAACCATACCAGTTTGGCACTGCCGCGTCTCGCCTCTCTTCTTCTTCTTAATCTTTTGTTTGAGTGCTCTGCTACTGCTGATGCTATCACTGATCTGCAGGTACTGGGGGGCTGTCCCATTTTTATTTTCCAACCTAGCTTCTAGGTTGTTACCTGGTGATGATTGAGAATGCATCAGCCTCACATGACTACAATGAGGCTGTTTCAATCCAATTTGGCTGTAAAACATGTCCAGCTCCATGGCAGCCGAAGTGGGATCTTACCGTAAGCTGCTGCCCAAGCAACAGGAACGAACGTCTTATTGACGGCTGGGTCGTCTAACTGAGACTCCTGGACCGCAGGTGCCTCCTCCTCTCCCACAATCACCTCCATGTACACCTCATCCGCCATCTCTGCACAGTCTTTGAACACATGCCAAAGAGAAGTTTAGGCAAACATTTGTAAGAGGCACAGAAACAAACCTGAATCAAAATGTAACCAAAGCAGGTAGGCAGACTACTGGATTGGCCAAATTAGATTTTTCTCTCTTTGGAAAAAATGTACAAACAGCATCCTTCAACTTACCACAAGGATCAAGAAGAAATACATTATTAACTTAACTACCTCACATTATTTGCAAGCTTATTCAAGAATGACCAGATTATTCTCTCATCAATCGGTAGCCTATAGTCCCACTTGCATGACTTACTGATATCTTCATCCTCCTGGCCCGTGCCCTTCACAGCCATATAGACCATCTTTTCTCGAGACAGTCGACCCACACTGCCCGACTCCAAAACTGCACTGCTGTTATGGAAGTCACTATCAGCAATGACTTCTGTTCCACCTGAGAAACACATAAAATTAAACTGTAAGCCAAACCTAATGCTGCAATCCATACCCTTGAAACAAAAAAAACCTGGCTAGATTCAGCGGCCTGCTTTATGAGGTAGGATTTTTTTACTTAGCCAGATAACTTCTAGGATTTCAGATAGTCTGGGCTAAATGCAAATGAACAAAGATAAAATACATTTTGCCCAGAATACCTTAAATCTGACAAGTTATCCAGCTGAGCAAGAAATCCTGCTTCATGAAACAGGTGCCCCTGACAACAAGAGAGAATTCAGTGACATAAAATACAGCACAAAGGTTAATGACCTTAAATTTTTCTGTCTTGTGTCTTACCGATTTCCACATCTTCATCTGCCTCAGCCTTAAAGATGTACACCTTAATGACTTCAGAGCCATAGTCACCCTCTTTGGGATCATCGCCCTGCGTCATCTCAGTGCTGATCTTCAGGGGAGCGTTTCCAATATCAAGCTTCCCCCCTACGTCATCCACTGTGTAAAGGCAATACAAATTATTTCCAATATTACCAAGACAGATGACAGAAAATAACAGCTGCTTGGAAGGACATAGATTTCAAACAGGCCCAAGGTTCATGCCATTTAATAGCAAATAACTGGAAACCAATGGAGCACAAATGGTATTGTTTAGATTTCCCATGTAGTGTCACTCACGGGAGATCATTAAATAGTCCTCAGAAGTGCTCTTGTCATCCTCATCATTGCCTGTATCAATGGTGACTGTCGAAGCCGGCAGCCCATCATGGGCTTGGATAACAGTCTCAGAGTCCGAGTTGGTGACCATTACTTCTTCGGACACCATTTCATGGTCCAGGTGGCCATCCTGGTGATGGGATATCAGGTCAGCCACAAAAACCTGGTCAGGTACATGCGTCGACTCCTCGATCAGGTCGGTGGTCAGAACATGCTGATCCGAGTCAAGTGCTTCCTCGATGGCCACCTCCGCCCCAAGCATCACTTCCGGCACAATCACATCCTCAGAGGTCACCACGTCCTCATGGCCAACATCTGGCCCCTCCACAACCTCCGCTTCAAGGCCATGCTCCAAGGTGATGCCTTCATCTGTCACCACATCTGATACTAGCACAGCTTCTGGTACAGACACCACTATATGGTCGCCATCGATGTGGGCCATGCCACCCATGCCTGCCACTGTGGAGACAAGGGAATGAAAGAGGCTTTACTCTGGGCCCAATACAAAATGGAACATTAAAAACATCACAGCACATTATAAACGTAAGAAATGAAGTCACACATCAAAATCACAAACAATGGTTTTATCATTGGTCCATACAGTGGTGGCTTAATGGTTAGGGAAGCGCGCTTGTGGTTAAAAGATTGCAGGACCAAATCCCCGACCAGCACGGCACCACTGAGATACCCCGAGCAAGGTACCGCCCTCAAGCACTGCTCCCCAGGTGCTGAATTAGCTGCCCCCTGCCATGTCACATTGTCACATACGAGTTAAATGCAGAGGACATTTCGTTATTGTGCACTGTGTGCTGTGGTGTGTTAGCAATGACAAATGGTCACTAAATTCTAAATTAAATACATTTTTTGGAAGTGTCTTTATAGTGGAATTATAACTTTTTTATACGCAAATTGTTTTATTATTGTAAAGCACTTTGATAAAGCACTTTGATCAACCACTGATTATTTTTAACAGCATTATATAATTAAAATTACTTGACCTCTGATTTTCTTCATTCATTGTTCTCTATCACACATGTTTTACCTTGGCATACTCACATATACCTACCAAAATCCTGCATGATCATTGTATGGGGCATTTTCTGATCTTGTGTGTGTAGCTCCAACACCCCTCCTCCTTGGTCCATTATCTTTAAAATTTCAGACCCTGCATAAGAAAATGACATCATAGTTAAAGGCTTGGATGTAAAGAAATAAACCAAGTAAGCAAAATATGAGCCCTTAATGGTTACAGTTTAGTAAATATTGTTCACACATATGACAGTTTTACAAATGCACTGACTGACAATTATGGTAGTATGAATATATTGATAGACATTCATGTGAGCAGCACTGACATAATGCAGAAAGCTTTAAGGCACCATATATACAGCAGACCATAAAATACATGGGTGTATTAAATATTAAAAAAGAAAAACCGGTCAAAAACAAGCTCACCTTCACATTTGATGTCAAAGTTCTAAACACACATCGAACTTTGAATTACTCCTGCATTTGGGAAAAGCATAACCTGGAAAGAGAAAAGAAAATTTAAGAATGGTATCTAATTACTAGGAATGATAGATTAACAACTATATTCTGATATGGGTTATTTTCACATTATCTGGGTTAAGGGCAAAGCAGGAATCATTTTAAAAACCAGACACAACTTGCAAAAAAGTTACACTCATAAGTAGAATCGCCAATATATTCCATCAGGAAGACTTAATTCAGACTTTAGCGCGCATGTGTGTGAATATATATTATATATACACACACATATGACAAAAGAATCAAAGAATAACACTCAATAAATAAAATAAATACAAATTTAAAAATAAATACAATTTAAGACCACCCAGGCTAAGCAATGTGGACAATCTGTGACAGGAAACATTGCTACCTTTATAATTGTTTATTTTTACAGGGAACAAAAAGAAATACTTTTTAAAGTATTTTAATGCAAAGCTGTATTGTACAGAATCCCCGTCTTCACCGCTAAAACAGGTCTCACAATTTAAATTAAAGCGCATTTATGCAAGGAGCATGTTTTGTACAACAGCTGATTACACGCCCATCTTATTTGTGCATCACTGCAAATATTGTATTGTGCACCTTACCAGTACCAATACAAGATATACAATGTATAAGTTAACACCTGGGTGTTTTTAAAGCTAGCCGTAAAATGCTAAAAAAAAATCTAGATATTGCGTGACAACAAAATATTTTACTTAGCCAGCCAGCAACATCTGTAGCATCTACTGTTACTCAATTAACAATGAATTAATTAACGCTTTTTGAGCAGAGCACTGTTCTGCCACTGGGTCACTTAAGTCTAAACGTCAAATGTGCACAAACGCGTAACAAGTGAGTAAATGCCTGACGCTGCTTGCCCTATACTGAGAGCAGCGGTTACTTTTTGGTGCGAAGTGTAGCTACGCAAACTCAGACCCTGTCAATCTCGCACACACTCAAATCGCTGCTCAGCCGCGGCGCAGCCGGGAAAATGGACGCCTCCATGACATAAGCGAAGGCTACGGGAGACAGCTGCACGCACGGGCATTTTAGAGCGGGACGCCCTTTGGCAATTAAAAAACAGGCACGGCCGTATCACAGCCGTGCTACAAAATTATCGGACTAGTTTATAGAGGCTGCAAAGCCGTTTTAAAATCTGCGCTTTGCAAAATTATGCGTTTGTGCCAAATGGTGCATTTCGGTAAGTTCCTCGGCAAGCTTATACTAGACGCTTCGGCACAAGCGGCCGACATCTTGCATTCCGCCATTTTAGCTAGCTAGTTAGCAACGCTTTTTTAAACGAATTTTACCTGCTAAAAATACCACACTAATACATTTTCCTTAGACTGAAGGTCATTTTCAAATGAACCCGCGAGGACTAAGCATGGCTATATAGCTAGTTATTTAGATTTACCCTTACACAAAATCTATGTCGGCAGTGTGCGAGCTAGCCCGTATCCGTCACTTCTTGTTGTTTCAGACTCGGCCTCGCTGAGGCCCAAGCCCCTCCGACTGGGCCCTTATTGCATTCTCACTCAGACATCAAAGTAGATGCAAAACTGTTTACCTGTTTTAGTATCTCTTTTTCGGTTCTTCCTGGGTTTATTTTGTCCTTTTTCCTGTCGCAAGCGGTTTTATTAAAATTTTCCACAGTACGGACCCTGAGGCCTGCACATTGTGGATTCTCGAATTCTCTTTCCCAGGCCTGGACCAATCAGGCTGCGAGCTGACAGCGGGGGAGGGGGGGGGGAGCGCGCGCGGCCTCCTTCGCCTCCGATCGGTGTTTGTTTACGTCATCCGGCCCAGAGGCTCGGCGGTTTTTTAGTAGCTCGTTAGCCAGCTGGCTACCTAGAAGCTACCAGAGGGCGCGGACCGGTGCGCCTCTGTTTTTTCCACTTGGATTATATCCGCACTGTATAATTAATCCCGTGTCGTAGGTTATTTTAAGCAGTATTCAGCAAAATGGCAAAACGGTTATAACAAGGACAAGTAACTGTTCGGCCACAACCAGCGTTATCTATTTTTGCCGTTCGCTAAATATTTGTTTGGACGCAGGTTATACGAGGTTTGTAGTTGACAGCTGGTAATATATTTTCCCATGATAACATTTATCAATTCTTGCGCCAAGCCGTTAAAGAACTGACGCTTTGTTGGCGCACAAACGCGTAATTGAGGCCTTACCAGTTTATTTAAATAAAGAATAAGTAAGTGTACTGTAACTAAGTGTAGCGTTATAAGTGGGGATATGTTTGTAAACAACTGAAAACGTTTAACATCAAGGTGGTATTCGTTTGTAAGATATGTAAATAAAAATAAGCGATTGTCTTTAATGGTCAAAAATCTTCAAATATGTATATATATATATATATATATATATATATATATATATATATATATATATATATATATTTACTCCTATAATAAAATGATTTTTTAGCTATTTTAGCTATATACTGTAACTTTGTGCTTCCTT
>JAODKE010000002.1:5137589-5148333 GCA_026779605.1 Mormyrus hasselquistii
GTAGATTATTTTTTTTTTGTATCTTGGTTTTTTTTTATTTTTTTATTGTTTTTTTTTTTTTTTTTTGGTTGTGTGGGGGGGGGGGGGGGGGGGGGGGGGGGTTTCAAAGAATGAGCATGGAATTACATAAAGCCCCCGGATGTTGTGTCTGATCGAGGCAGGGGTTTACATTCTGTTTGGAATCTTGGCACTATCAGGAAATGTGTTCAGGGGATGGGGATTTGGGTGGCGCGGGTGGGGGCTGTGGCTGCTGCCATACCTGGAGGGGGTAACTGTGTGGCCTCTGATGGTGTGGAGCAGGGTGATGAATTGGGCTGTGCTGGAACAGACCTATGCTCCTTCCTCTCTCTGCTGGGTCAATCAATCAGTTAGCACCCCCGTCACCCTGTTCCTCCGAGCCTGGGGGTGTGAGAGAGTCGCTCTTTGGAGTCTGTTTTTTTTATTTTACTTTCCTTTCAGGCGTCACATTTATTGTCTTGCTTCAGCCACTTTACATGCCTTCTTCATCCATATCTAGTGCAAATGTTTCTTGTTTACATGTATTTTTGGTAATGTAATTATGGTGTCAGTTATTATGTATTTAGTAATTATGTCGAAGTAATTGTGCAAACTTGTCGCTCTCGGTTTGCGGGAAGTCACACAATAGGGGCACAGGCTGGGTGGATGAAGGGGAGTCACCCCTGGGTGGGGGGGGGGGGGGAGTCACAGGGGGGGTTATTCAGTATTGGCTCAGCAGCGACAGGTGCAGGACAGACTCATGTGTTTTCCCTTCGCTTTCTGCTTTGCCGTTTCCCACGCCAGAGGGGGGGCAGCATCTTGTGAGAAACCTGTTGTCAGAGACCTGAAAGATGAGGACATATCGAGAGATCCAGGAGCACACTGCGGGGGTCACTCGGGTTCTACAGACAATTATAGACAAACGGCCCAGCCGCCCAGACATGTTTGCTTTGTTGATTTGTAACTTCTATATAAAATTATTTTATATTATTGATTCAATTTAGAGTTCTCAGTTAAATGGCTAATTTATAAAAAAAATAATAATTTTCCTATAAAAACATCTGTTTTTGCTGGTATGTTTTCTGTCTGTTTTCCATAGGTGCTGATTCGTCGCTGGATCTCTGTGAGGCTGGATCTGGTCCTGGCAGGTCTTGGGCACCAGGCAGGGAACTCTCCGGATGCGATGGCTGCATCACAGGTCACATACTCACAGTCACGCCCTGCGAGGGGTGCCGTTCACCCATCCAGCCAGAAGAGACCCACGCAAACACATAGAGAAAATGCTAATTCCACACACACACACAGCTGGGGACAGGATTTGAGCCCTTGACGCTGGAGGTATGAGGCCACACTTATCTAGCCCTTATTGCATCACAAAACTTTTAAACAAACAGCATTCTGTGTTTTGGGAGCATCTGAAGCCATCGACGTCCCTCTACATGAACAGCGTACAAGCCTTGCTCACAGAGCACACTCGTTCTCTCCAGCGATCACATGCTCTTTTGGGCTTCAGCATATCTGCCGGGTGCCCGAATCCACGAGCAGTTGGAGAGGGGCGGGACCCGATCTCGATGTGCAAAGTGCAAAGGGACCATGAAAGATGAATCAGGAACAGGGAGAAACAAGGAGTGAGCCGCATTAAATTGGTTTGTTATTGTTTGAGCTGTCTGCACTTTCATGATGACGGCTGGTGGAACTCCAGAGGAAAGCACCTAGATGTACAGGCTGGGAGGGTAGGGCCAGCCAACGGGGGGGGGGGGGGGGGAACATGTGGGAATGATTCACTGGTAATCTCCAGTAATTGTGTGTGTTTTAAAAGCGGACCTGGCTTTCATTTGCTCTAACTTTGACTGATTGAGTTGTTATATCACATTTGCCGGCCGATACAGGGCTGATGTAAATGTGTAATTGGAGACCATTAAACATTTGTCAAAACAGTCATTAAGGCAGTTCCTGCTTCACTGCGCATGTCAATAAGTCATCTGCTTCCAGCAAAGCTGTGCGGGCCGGCGACAGCGCAAAGGCATGCTGTGACTCTGCTGTGACTCTGCACACGACATATCGCAAGTGCCGCTTTCAGATTCATGCAAACTTTGGGTGTCCAAAAGAGATTTGTTTTTGCTGTGTTTGCAGGGACAGAGACTGTTTATTGGCTACAACCTAATGTCTTGCTATGTCTTGCTATGGTCATGCGAGGGCTGGTGTGCTGTCAGAAGTCACAGGGCGACGTCCATGCGGGCCGGTGGCAGCACAGTATGGCTGCTGGGGGTGTGGTGGTGGTGGGGGGGGTAATTGAGGTCCGATTCACCCACAGGAAGCGGCTGGCTCACAGCCAGCGTCGCGGGTGTGTGCCGGCCCGGGTCTCACCGCGAGCCGCCTCATTACCGCGCCGTGAAAAGGTCATGGCCGTGTGAGGAGGTACGGTGTGTCGCCGGTATGTGGCTGCTTGGGTCCCCACAGGGTATCCACCCAGACAAGGGGAATCAGCATTTACACTGGGACGGGCCATTAAAAACACGCCCTGACATTTAGCGGGCTGCGTGGGGGGCCCTCTGTATAAATATTAGAGCTGGGCATCGGCGGGAGGGTGGGGGATGATGGTATTGGTGTACGGACCTCATACCCCCCAGCAAAGGGCAGTTGCAGGGTGTCTAGCCAATTAAAAGGGCCGGTTCTGCATGGCTGCTGATTGGGAGCAGGGGGCACGCTTGGCCGCCCTGCCCTCCCTGCCATCGCCCGGCCCGGCCCCCCCACCCCCTCAGACACGGTTGCCTGCCTCTCCCAGCGAGCGCAGCTGGGCCCCGGCAAGCCACTCTCTCACATCCTCTACACAGCCAGAGACCTCACTGCCTGTGCTTTGGGGCCAGAGGTCACATGATCGGGGCACCTGGCCCAAGCACTGACGCATGTCAGTGTGAGTAACCGATTCCGCCGTCACAAGTTACTGCCGAAAGTTTAAAAAAACATGACCCATCTCCTTTTATTAGGCTTCCTCCTACACCCCCGTGTTGGTGAATGTGATCCGTGGCTCTCTGATGCCTCCCCCCAATTTGCTCCTGTTACTAAAAGTGGCTTTTTGTGGTGTTTCCGTGACGTGACCTTTTCTCGGGTTCAGGTCACGGGATGGAACCGCACTTTGGGAACAGATTCCCCTACGCTCATCAGTGCCATTTTGTCTGTGGGGAGGGGGCAGGGTAGGAGGGTCGTTATGGTTCCAGGCCTGCAGCACGGTCTCCAGCTCTGAGGGCTCATCAGAGGACGGGGCCCACAAGGTGCTACAGCGAAGCAGCTCAGCCCCAGTGTGACTCCTAACTCCATGACTGACCGCAGTGGACAGCCCTTTCCCCCTGAGGGAGCGTTTGTAGCCATCATTACTTTTTTTCAAATTTGGGGGTTAAAAAAATATTCAGAAAAAATAAGGAAAACAGTGACCACGCCTCAGCAGTTGCTCAGCCCCTGCCCTCCAGCTTCCGATGCATTAGCCTGTGAGTGATAGGCCAAAGACCTCCTTTAATTGCTTTTTTTTTTTCTTCGAGTGTCTCGATTTATTTCTAAAAAGGCGAAACACGCAGTCTGCTTTTTTTATGATTGATGAAGCTGCAGCAGTGTCGGCCCTGCTAAAACCCACGAGCCGCTGTGATTAACGACACGGCGCTGGCTCCCTCAGGACCCACGCACAATAATATTGTTGTGGTGAAACAGCTGCTACAGGGATGGGGGGGGGGGGGGGGGACAGGGGCCCCGCGGCAAGTCGGAGCCCTGCAGCCAGGGCCCTCTAGGAAAGGGGGGGGCAATTTAGGGACACACCTCTCAGAGGGCCCTCATTGTGTGCGATGGCTGCCAGCGGAGAGCCGGAGAGCATGATGGGTAGTGCAGGCGGGTCCGAGCTGGTGTTGAGTTGCCCGAGTGCGGTGGGGCTCATTATGTCCCCCTACAGTGCCGATCCCTCCTCCCAATCACCTCTCCATGCTCACGTCCTTCACGACTATGCAGAGTCAGCCTGCCTGCTTACCCACAATGCCACTGCCCGTCCCACACCGTCCTCTCCGGGTCGTCTCTGTGCTATTCGTCATTAGCGTCTAGAGAATCCTGTCCTCACACATCCCCAGGGGAAGGCACTGCTCACCTCTGCTGGATAACACTGAGATGTGAGCGTCTGGCCGTCTCCTTCCAGGCGCTTCATTAAGGGCCTGTTTTGGTTGCCTTCCTTCCCACATCTCTGTACCTTGGAGACGCTGAGCTGAGCTAAACAGGACCCACGGGCGGTTGCCTGAGCCCACTCTCTACGCTGATTTTAGGTGGCCAGCATGCAGCTCTTGTATCCTGACCATGGTCATGTGACTTAATGTTATTCTGGAAACATCTCTGGCTGGAGTCCAACGTGGGCAGCTGTGAGCTGGGAGTGTATTCTAACATGACATGTGACAGCCTTCGCGTGTGGCCACGTCGCCTCTCCTGATCGGACCCCTGAAATGGATCCTCGTATTTCCAGCTTGCGTTTTCTTCCTCTCCTTTTTTATTGGCCCGTTGGCTCGATTAATCAGCCACGCCGACAGACTGTTTTATTTAAGGCTGACGAGCATGCTGGGATGGAAAGGTGACTTTGGCCGGGGCCCGCAGCCTCGGCGAGTCTCCTTCAGCAAGGTCCCTGAACATCTGTCCAGAGGAGCGCAGCCTGGCTCCCATCCGTCATGTCCGGGATGGGACCTCCGGCCTCAGCGGCCAGGAACAGCGCCGTGGCCCGGGGCCAGGCCACATCCACCCAGCCTGATACATGTATCTGTGACCCCTCTGGATCTGAGACAAGAGCGCGGCTCGGCCAGCCATGCTCGTCCAGATGGCGTGAGGTCTTAATTGTGGGCGGCTCGCATCTTCCCAGCGCACCTCTCAGTTGGCGAGTCTTGAGCCAACGGCCCCCCACCCCCTGCCGGGCTCCAGGCAGATCAGGGGGATGGTGTGAGCTGGAGACGCAGTCCGATGCTACCAGGGAATGTCAGAGAGGGCCTAAAATGTGGAATAAGGTGGGGGAGGGGGCACTGCAGTCCCTTTCTCCCCTAGTTTATGAGGGTGTGTTTATTCACCCGTAGAGCTGGGCGAGCAGCTTTCTCAGAAATGCGCGCCGTGGCTGCAGGCCTCCGCGGCAGGCCTCTGCAGCAGGCCTCCACCGCGCATTCCCAGGTCTGCTTGCACTTCTCTATGTTTATTTCATAGATGCTCACACACAAGCAGAGTCAGACTCTGAGGTTGGGGGGTTGGGAGGGGGGGGAGGCTGAAAGCCTGCACCCATCGGAAAAATTCGGGAGGACAAGCAGCATAGCTGTAGCCGAAATCCATCTGCAGCGACCAAAACCAAAGCGGCAGTTCTGGTATTTTTAGTAAACAAGCTGTTTCCTCAGCCTGGGAAAGTCTGAGCGGCATATCCAAAGGGGGGTAAGAATAATAATAATGTCTCTTACAACAAAATGCTTCTGTTTATTCTTTGCTTACAAAGCTTAACTTTTTTTTTTTGTTCTTTTTTTGGGTTTTCATTTTTTTTAGACACCAGACTATTTGTAAACAGTAAATATTGTGTTTATCTCAACAGCAGAGGGCATGGGGCATGAAATCACTTCACAAAATCTCCTTTGCGGTGAGATTCCAAGGAGGTCAGTGGTGCTGTGAAGTTTAGTGAAGGAGGCCTTCATTTTATTTTGATTCACGCTCGTCTGTGGCAGAACCACCGAGGACGTTCCTGACTTGCCTAACATGACCTCATGTGAATCAGGCCCAATGTGATTTATTTTTTTTAAAAAAACTTCCTAACGATCTCGAGGAATGTGTTGTGCGATTTCTGAATAATAATATAAGTGATGAAGAAAATTATTCTAAAGGTGGAGAAAACAGTTTCCCCATTGTCTGTATTCATTTAAGTCTCATTTAATGACTTGGGGATCAAAAGAGTCGGGGGGGAGTGGGAGGTGAAGGGAGAGCAGAGACGGCAAACAAACAGGACTGGAAGGAACACAGGAGCATGGAAAATAACCCCAAAGAGAGAAGTGAGAGAACACACCCGTCTGAAAATAGACGCTCCTTCCTTTCATCTGGCGGGGAGAGGAGAAGTTAATTAAAGCGGGAATCAGGTGCTTCGGGACGGTGAGTCTCCTTGACGATACATGCTAAGGAAAATGTAAATGCGGGGGGGGGAGTAATGGTTGTCAGCTTCTGACAGCTTAAATGGCCTTTTAGTGCTGCGCACGTAGCTGTCAGGAAAAACATTCAGGACGCACATCCAGACAGCCGAAACGGTGAGGTGTATCATTACTGGCAAATGGTGCGAGTTCCTTGGAGGAGGAGGAGGCAGGACACGCGTACGAAAGCCCCCCCGATGCCCCCCACCCTTCTGCCTCCAGCCCTCAGACAAAAGTGCTGTCAAGAAAACAAGGCACGCAATACCTCTGTGCTGCGCTTCACTGCCAATCACAGCAGTGGCACCATTTTGCAGACCTCCCCGTCCCACCACCAACCTCTCAGCCACTGAGAGACTCAGGTTCTGCCAGCTTGATGGTGTATCTCATTCATTGCATTCAGTTGGGGTTTTGTGTCACCTTTATTTGCAGGTCAGTATTTGGTGATGATCAGTGGACAGGTCAGTGTGAAGCGGCAGTGGTCTCTGCACAGGTCAGTATTTTGTGATGGTCTGTATGCAGGTCAGTGTTTGATGGTGGTCTGTGTACATATCAATGTCTGATGGTGGTCTGCGTACAGGTCAGTGTTTCGTGATGGTCTGTGTACAGGTCAGTGTTTCGTGATGGTCTGTGTACAGATCAATGTCTGATGGTGGTCTGCGTACAGGTCAGTGTTTCGTGATGGTCTGTGTACAGATCAGTGTTTTGTAATAGTCACAAGTCTGAACATTTAATATCTTTTTTATCTTTATATTATTATTTTCCCTTATTTTTTATTTTGTTATCATGCAGAGCTGCTGAGTGACCAGGGTTACATTCCACTACATGTTGTATGTGTACAACTGTGTACGTGATGAATGAACCTCTCGAATGTTGAAGTCAGTGTTACCAGAGTAAAGCACCTTCATGATCATGTAGGTGTGCAGCACCGCAGCCAGGAAGCCAGAAGATGCTTTATGATGAGCCAAACTGATTCTCTGAAGAAATGGGAAGCCAACCTTCACACACTATCTGTTTATCTGTTTGCACGTTATTCAATGTTCTTGCTCAGGCTTACAAACTAAGAGGGCTCCAGTCAGCGCAAGTGACCCCGAATGCATTACTTTAAACTCCCCGAATACCTTGGGATGGCAGTGATGTCCCATGCCTGCTTGGTCCTTTGATTCCCCAGTTAACCCCATACTGGACCCCTCACCATGATTCCTCGGACTGCAGAGGGTGACGTGCCATTCAGCCAAGCACGCTGGGCACAGTTGATGGGACTAGAAGAACTACTCACAATGGAGTCAGTGCACCACTGCGATTCAACAAACAGTCACATGATCTGCCTGACATGTTAGAGGTTTCCAGAAATCCAAAAAACTTAAACTGAACCCAAAATAAAAAATGAACTGTGGTTTCCAGGAGTCAGGTGACAGCTTCTCCCTGTCACAGGTTTGGTGTAATGAAACTTCACTGCGAACAATACGCTTTGTTTGATTCCTTGTTGGGAGTTATAGATGAAACTGGTTTCCTGGAATTCCCTCCTTTCCCACATCCCCCTGCTGAGGGATGCCATTCCCTGCCATTCACCGTACCTGAAGCCGACGGACTTCATTGAGATGGTTCCTTTGGAGAAACATGAAATTCTCATCCCTTCCTGTTTGTCTCTCCTGAAAGAGAGCAACTCAAAAACAGTCTCTTTCTGCTCTAGGTGTCTGCTTTCATTAGAGGGAAAAAGTCGGCGTACAAATAAGCTTTTGTCGCTCCGGTAGCTAAAACAAACCGACATGAGCCTGTTGGGGCCACAAATTGAATGCTTGTGAACTTCGTTTCCGCAGGAAAAGCCCGGGCGGTATGTCATTACCATCGGCTCTCATGGCTGTCACCACGTAGCATTTCTGGCCCCTCTTTCTCTTTCCTTCACTGTCTCACTGGACTTGCACTGCACCTCCACACCGCTGCTGGAGTACCTTGATGAGCATGTTGGCACGGCGACAGTGAATGTAGCAACTGTTGTAGGAGTGGGGGGCTAGGGGCAGTGACTCTTCCCGAGTGCCCAACAGCACCTGATAGGGAACCTTCTCTGAATTCCTTGGGGAAATAATAAAAACAGAGTGCTTTAAATGAGGCGTGGTGCCCTCACCAGTGAGACGAAAGCACCAGGTCACCTTAAGGTCAAACAGAACATGTTGAGAACTTGTTTAGTCTACGACTGGTCGGGTCGGAACAAAAACCACAGACCCGTTTGTGTAGGACCAGGGTCTTGAGCAAGGTCAGGGCAGCAGCTGGTATGGGGCTGACTTTGGGATGGTGAATGTGGAGGGAATGTGATGACATTTATCATGGGGGCGTGGCTACATGGTGGGTTAACCACCGCATCACCACCTGGACACTTCTCATCACTCGCGAGGGAACACATGTGGCACAGATATCCCAAACAAAGTTCAAAAGAGCCGACCCCCCCAAGGCTGCGGTGTGCTGACAGGCAGCAATGGGGCCCGGACACTGCTAAGTACCCAGCTGACAGGCGAATGGGCTGTTTGGCCACGTTAGATTCCACCAAGAGGGGCATCCGTTGGGGGGGGGGGTGACTCTAGAGTGTTTCTGTTAGCTCTGTGGAGCCATTTAGGGCACCCCATGCATGTTGGGACCCAGAAATGGGTCATCATCATAACCCCCCTGCCCCAGATGTCAGAGTGAGAACAGGATCCATGTTCCCGCCAAAAAAAAAAAAGTTCTCAGCTAATTGGCTGACCTTGAGAAGGAATTCAGGCAGCGGGTTAGGGGGGATTACTGAAGTCAGTTTAACCTTTCGTGTGGCATTGTTAAAAGAAGATGCCTGTGGTGGGGTAAAAATAAATCCAGCGTTTGCTTGTGCCAGCCGCGGGAATGAGTCGCAGCGCCAGGCTCCACCGCTCCCGCTGATTGCACATAATTGATATGGGTGTAGCGGGTCGTCCTGTCACCCGCCCCGATCGCACAAAATGGAATCACTCGCTTCCTGCGTGAGGAGCGCAATTAAGCTTTTATCGTAATTAATTTTCTCTCCTGTGGATGAGAGCATCTTCACCAAGGGAGACACAGAAAGACCCAGAATGCTGCATGCCAAAGCCTGAAATGGGCGCTCAGGACGCTCCCAGAAGCCCCTGGGGTGCTGTTTACTCTCATTTGCTTGTAAAGTAAAGCTGGTTCTGGCAGGACTGCAGCAGCAGCTTCAGGAAACCTTTTCAGATGGGGTGGGGTTGTGGTTGCGCTTTGCCGGTGGTGCACGGTACACAGAGAAGTGCATCTAGCAACTGGGTGGATGAACACTGCTTCATGTTTCAGCACCAGTTAAACCAGTGGGCTCATCTTCCTCTCGACAGTGATGCTGGTTGGGGGGGGGGGGGGTTGACACCCCCGGGGGTGTGTCAAAACCACCCCCCCCCAACGGGTTTCTGTTGCTGGATGAAGCTTCTGTCATTTGAAATGAAGTGGGTGTGAGTGCCGGCATTTCCCCTGAGTGTGTGTCAGAAAGGGGAATGTGATGGGGCCAGCTGGGGGTTACGGGAAGGGGGGGTTGGGGGGGGGTCTGTCACAGAAACAGCAAGGAAGGGGACAGTAAGGGGGCGGCAGGAGAACTAAGATGGCGGTGCCGTTTGTGAACTCCCTCAAAGGATATGGACTATCTGCAATTCACCGAAGCTGCAGCCTGTCTGACCTCATAGAGCGCCAGCGCTGCTCCCCTCCGGGACCGGGGCTTACGCAGATGTGCCCGGCCGTCTCAGAGGCCCCCCATCTCTGATTAGGGAGCGATTTCCTGCTCAATTGCATTAACAACACAGCACACATGGGGCTGATGGAGATGTCTGTAGCAGTGGACCAGCCTGGCAGATGCTACCTCTCGCTGAGTAAACATCAGAGGCAGCCCCCCATTCTGGGTCCACTATTTAGGGCCCACTCTTCAGGGCTTGCTGTTTAGGGCCCGCTCTTCAGGGCTTGCTGTTCAGGGCCCACACTTCAGGACTTGCTGTTCAGGGCCCACTCTTCAGGACTTGTTGTTTAGGGCCCGCTCTTCAGGGCTTGCTGTTCAGGGCCCACACTTCAGGGCTTGCTGTTCAGGGCCCACACTTCAGAGCTTGCTGTTCAGGGCCCACACTTCAGGGCTTGCTGTTTAGGGCCCGCTCTTCAGGGCTTGCTGCTCAGGATATGCTGCTCAGAGTCTTGAGTTAAGAACCCACACTCAGGACCCACAGTTCTACGTTCAGGGGCTGGCTTTCAGGCTCTAGCATGGACATTCACATCCGCCATTCCATCCTCCTACTTTCCGAGAAGATTCCATACTGCAAGTGCCTGCTCTACTGTAAACTCACAGAGCGGAGATATCAGGCATGGATGTAGCAAATGGGCTGTAATTCTTATGTTTTTATGTCAGGTCCTGAGTCAGCGGCTGCTTTGGGGAATGGACATCGGTTCCTTCTTCATAATGAGCTCAGCAAATAAGATGTGCTAGAATTGGGGCCAGCCCCCCCCCCCCCCCCCCCCCCCCCCCCCCCCCCCCCCCACTGTACCCCCCCGCGCCACCGCAGCGCACTGCCCCGCCCCCCCGGCACACGGACACG
>JAODKE010000002.1:5195055-5217512 GCA_026779605.1 Mormyrus hasselquistii
GCCCCCAGTGGGCGTCTCTCGTGATGCATGTGGCCCAGTGTGCCCCGCCCCCAGTGGGCGTCTCTCGTGATGCATGTGGCCCAGTGTGCCCCGCCCCCAGTGGGCGTCTCTCGTGATGCATGTGGCCCAGTGTGCCCCGCCCCCAGTGGGCGTCTCTCGTGATGCATGTGGCCCAGTGTGCCCCGCCCCCAGTGGGCGTCTCTCGTGATGCATGTGGCCCAGTGTGGCCCCGCCCACATTAGCTCACCTAACTCCACACACCGCTGTTTAGGCCCAAGGGCTGCGCATTTCTTACTGCTCCCCAGAGATCCGGGCTGGGGCCCAAGGGGGGGGCGTGCCACTGACACAGCTGGCCTATAAATCAGATAAGCTGCCTTTTTAAAAAAAAAATAAAAAAAAAAAAAATGCTTGATTTCATAAAACATAACATGCTGCGTGTTTCTCAGTTCTCCTGTTTGTGTCCTTCTCTCTGCAGCACCAATGTGGTCATGAACTATTCAGAGATCGAGTCCAAGGTTCGAGAAGCCACCAACGATGACCCCTGGGGGCCCTCAGGGCAGCTCATGGGGGAGATTGCCAGGTGACATTCCTCTTGTAGCGGCATTCCTTGATGTTGGCATAGTAGGAAATCGTTACTGTTTCTGTGTTTAGGTCACAGTATTAAAGTAATCATTTTATCTTCAAGCAGATGAGTTTAGTTAGTTTCACTCCCCCCCCCCATATGACATGTTTACCGAAACACTAATCAGGGGCATCGCTGCCTAAATGTGGTCAGGTGACTGGAGGTAACATGTGCTGCCCCTGTGCCCTCATCCTCACGCAGGGCCACGTTCATGTACGAGCAGTTCCCCGAGGTTATGAACATGCTATGGACCAGGATGCTGAAGGACAACAAGAAGAGCTGGAGGAGAGTTTATAAGGTGTGACACTGCCCCCCAAGTGCCAGGAGGGCAAACTGCAGGGGCCTCAGACCTCCCTGTCTGCGTTTCTCCGCTGAGTACAGAAGCTTTACCCCGTTAAATCTCTATCGATCTCAACTCAAGCCGCCACTGTAAGCTAAAACGGTGGGGCTTTGTAGTTTTGGTCACATGATCTAGCTGGTGGGCAGGACTTCCAGTTTCTCCCAGGTAAACAAGCTTAAATGAGCAAGCAGGGGGCATTCTCAGTGGGCGTGACATCCCCCCCTCCCTCCCCAGGCCTTATTGCTGCTGGCATACCTCATCAAGAACGGG
Organism: Mormyrus hasselquistii; assembly: GCA_026779605.1. Taxonomy (NCBI): domain Eukaryota; kingdom Metazoa; phylum Chordata; class Actinopteri; order Osteoglossiformes; family Mormyridae; genus Mormyrus; species Mormyrus hasselquistii. The sequence goes on from JAODKE010000002.1 coordinate 5,196,288, forward strand.
TCAGAGCGGGTTGTCACCAGCACCAGAGAGCACATCTATGACCTGCGCTCCATTGAAAGCTATCACTTTGTGGGTAAGTATAAGTTTGTCTCCGTCCGCTGTTCTGCATTCCAGGCTGTGTGTGCGGCCAGCGGTCAGCCATTTCTTACAGTGAGAGCTATTTTTACAAAGAAATTGATCTAGCGGAGTCCCGTCGGTGCATGTCACTGACCGGAGTCCCGACGGTGCATGTCACTGACCAGCGATATGTGGTCCCATGGGGAGGTTTGAGGGCATTGCCATCAGGAATGTCTTGAAGACTGACCGGTCGCTCACAATCGACCCTGCCCTATGGTGATGTCAGCTTCCTTAATTCACTGCAGGATGTGGAGTTGGGTCCCTAAACCAGGTTTAAATTGTGCAGTTTGGTCCCGTGATGCTTTACCTTTAGCTTTGTAGGCCTTAGACCTGTCAGCATTCCCGACCGGGCACCTCGGCATCCCGTCCTGAGGAGACATGTCACGTGTCCCCTGTGTGTCCCCACACAGACGAAAACGGCAAGGATCAGGGCATCAACGTGCGGCAGAAGGTGAAGGAGATGGTCGAGTTCGTGCAGGATGACGACCGTCTCCGGGAGGAGAGGAAGAAAGCCAAGAAGAACAAGGACAAATACATCGGGGTGTCCTCCGACAGCATGGGGGGGTTCCGATACTGTAGGTCCCGCCTTCCAACGGGGGGGGGGGGTGCTTTGGGGTTAACCACTGACGCAGTAAGGATAAGGGTGAATGAGAAAGGGGTGGGTCATTGGCAGCTGTTCTACCTTCACCCTGCTCACCGTCAACACACAGCTTTGATGTAGCGGAAGCCACCTTTAACAGGTGTCACATGTTGCACTTGATGTGTTTTACAGAATATACTTGTTAGACATGCAGGTTAAGTGGCCAGCCCCGTTTTCAGCGAGCGTCTCGTATCAGATCGTCACACCGCGCAGCGGCCCATTCTGGCCGTGGATTCGCCTCGTCTCCCGTCTCAGATCTGCCGCGCCCGAGTCTGATTACACAATCGGGAATGAGGCTTATGTGCCATTTGCAGCGGACAAATACGAATCGGAGCCCAGGTCCAAGTGGGACGACGACTGGGACAAGAGCAAGGCCTTCCCCTTCAGCGAGAAGCTGGGCGAGATCACCGACAAGATCGGGAGCACCATTGACGACACGATCAACAAGTTCCGCAAGAAGGATCGCGACGACTCGCCTGACAGGTTCAGGTAGGGGCAGGGCGACAGGGGAGGGACCCGTTCTCATCTCACCTGGAAGGTGAACGCCCCAAACGCCACTGCTTCCCTGCTTAGCCCGTGGTTTCGGGTATAGAATCATTGGTCTTTGTGCTGCATCTCCGCACCAGAATGTTCCAGCTTCCGATACGTTTGTTTGTAATTAAGAGGGAAGATGGATCCTCGCAGGAAGGTTGTCTGACTGAAAGCAGCAGAGCTTTATGCCCACAGCGCAATGGAGTCGTGTGGTCACACGGGGGCGCTGCGGTAAAGACAGCCCACTGGACATACCTTCCTCCTCCTGACTCCTTGCTGTCATTTCACTCATCCAGCGACAACGAGGAGGACAGGGAACGAGCAGCCCGCAACGGCCGAGCCGGCAGGTCCGAGTTCAGGGATGAGGAGGAGGAGACGACTGCCAGGAGCAGCACCCTAACGCAGGGGAAGGACAGCGGCAACAGCGGCGGCTCACGCAAGCGAGGGGGGGTCCCCTCCAAGACCGTGGACCTGGGTGCCGCTGCCCATTACACGGGTGACAAGGGCAGCCCCAGCCCCTCCAAGGTAAGCTGGAGGGGGGCATCAGGCACATGCTGGGGGGGCGGATTGTGTGTTTCAGCAGGCTGCCGTTCACATCCAGTCAGACGGCGAGCGGGGGCTCATTGAAGACATTCGTATGAGCGGGGGCGGCCATGTTGGCTGCAGTCTGGCCAGCTGCCCCAGGGCGACTCATCAGCAGATGTTGGCATCATGATATTTCTCATTCTTTACCGAATTCAGCTGCAGACGCAGCCTGTAGCTCTGATCTCCTATCAAACTGCAGGCAGCCCTGTGGTCGTCTTGGATACATAATCAGTCAGCTCACAAAATGGATTTTATCGTATCAAATGGTCTTTCGTAGCAAGTAAAACATCATGTTCAGCAGGGTTGAAGGGTGTGGATGGATTTGTTTGTGCAAGTTTCATTTGTTGTGATCAAACGGCATGATTCATAATTAACACTAAGTTTCCTCTGTAGTTGCATGTGTGTGAAGGTGTCACTGCCATCTAGTGTCTGTTTTGGGGAATGGCAGCCTCAGGTGTGCTCTTCTCCACAGGCTAGTGTGATTCACAGTGCTGTTTCCGCTCTGGCGTCCTGTCGCTTAGGTCCAGACACCAGGTACAGAAGCAAGTCAGTCTTCCAGCACGGGCCTGGCGGACCTGCTGGTCGTGGACTCCGGCAGCAGCCAGACGGCGGCCCCAGGTGAAGCCGCGCCCTCGACCCGGCAATGCTCGCGCACAGCTCGAGGCGGCGGCTCGCAGGACGTGGCCTCGCGACTCCTTACTGCGGCATCGGTTCTTGGCCCGCGTGACTCTGTCCATTTCCAGACGTGCTCGACATATGAAAGCTGAAGATTGTTTATTGGCCAACCGCCTTGTCTTAAAGGAAACGACATAATTATTGTTAACGAGGTTGTGAAGCGTGAATTCGATCCCGGCACCGGCCTGGCTGTCGCCGCATCATCCGTCAGGGTGTCTGATGAGCCAAAGGGTGGATGTGACCAGAGTCCATTGGGGCTTCTGCTCTGTGGTCTATGCACATGTCAGTGTGTGGGCTGTGGCTGGGATCTGGGGGGCCTGGGGCCTCAGACGAGCGCCGGGGAGGTGGGGGGGGGGTTGGGGGGGGGGCACGGACCCGATGAGGCCCAGTGAGCTGCATGACCTGCAATTAAAGCAGGCCCTCGCGGAACCCGAGTGCTGAGCAGATGCCCTCCCTGCTGGCTGGGGCATGGCTAGGCGCCGTCTTTAGCAATCCACGCTCATCAAATCGTATCCAACTTTCCAGCTTCACATGACATTTCATGCGAGATCAACTTCAGGTCTCCTGAAGTTCTGCATTGATGACCATGACCGCACCTGTTCTGGGTCCTTGGAAGTCCGTCTCAGTACCTGCAGGACGCGGACCTCGGGGAGGGATTCGGTCATTCAGCTTGCAGATGTGTGTCATGTGATGCCTAATGGCATTGTGGGTAATCGCTCTGCCATTTTGCCTTCTCCCTGCAGCACCAGACCTGATCAGTGACTTTGCCAGCTTCTCGTCTCCGGCCGCCCCTGCCAGCGTCCCCACAGTAGCCGGTACGTCGTTAGCCGGCTCAGGGGATGCTAACCGTGGCTGGAGGGGTAGGGGACAGCATGTCCTCCTGGGCGAGCGGCCACCTTGAACGGAACACTGAAACAGTAATGGGGAGTCTCAGTGGAGTTGTTCACCTCGGAGACTAATGAGGACAGACACCTCTGCGTCTGTAGGTGTGATCGCTAGGCTGCATGCGGGAGGCCCTATGCTCTGGTGCCCTTCTCACTGCCTGCCAGCCCAAGCGTGGTCCTGTTGTCCTGACTGGACTTGTCAGTGTTATGTTCCACCTGGTCTTGTTCCGGTCCTGATGGGCCCTCCTTCCCACTCTATAGCTCTCTCTGGTTCCTCTACAGCCACAGCCTCCAGCGTGAATGATGATTTCGGCGACTGGAATGCCTTTCCCGGCAGCACGCCAGCGCCCCCTGCTGCCATGAATCTGTTCTCCGGCATGCAGGCCACGCCGGCCCCCTCCAGTGCTCTCCTGGACCTGATGGGACCCTCTCCTGTCCAGCCCACCCTGAGTGCCTCGCAGAGCATGACCTTTCCCCTCAGCGGCTCCCAGAGCACGGGTATCTCCATGTCCAAGTCCCAGGTAAGCTCGTTATGATGTCATGCTCGTTGGCATTCTTGCCTGTGATTGGTCATCACTTATTTTCAGAAATTTTTCTACAGCTGCATCCTGGGATAATTTGGTTACCTGACCGCATTTGTGTCGCCTGTAAGGTTAAAGCATCACCATGGCTGTGAGTCATCTCCATGCCACTGAGCTTAGTTAGGGTTTGGTTTTAAACACTGAACCTTTTCTGTATAGCGGTAACCCTGGGTGGGAGCGAGAGGAATTAGAATGGGAGGGGCGAGTGGGACAGGAACATGCGGTGTCAGCACAGCCCGCAGATGCCCCCCCAGGTCGGCACCATCATTTCCACACCCCAGGGAATGACAGGACGAGGGGAACCAACCATTAAATTAAATCGCCTGATGCAGGGGAGCTATTTGCATGTTGAAAAAGTTGACATTGAAAAGTAGGTCAAACTTTTGCTTTCAGAGTTGTTTACTGCCATGAGATGCAGTGAGCTGGCTTTGAAAAGCTTTGCACGCTGCGTGATTTGGAGGAACGCGCTGTGGGGGGAGATTAGGCTCCCAGAAGGTGCACCGCGACGGACACTATGCAGAACCTCACTTGATTATCTCCATCCCCCCCCGCAGCCGCTGCAAAGCGTGAGCCATCCCATGATGCCCCAGCCGATGGGGCCACCAAAGCCGGGGGTCAAGGCCGCCATGCCATCCACGTGGTCAGACTCCAGCGTGAACATCAGCCTGGACTTCCTGTCGCCGGGCTCACAGCCACCCAAGCCGACCCAGCCCAGTCTGAACACCATGATACAGCAGCAGGGTGAGGCTCCATCTGCGCGTTGTCACAGTTGGGGCCCCTGGGGCCAGAGGTGGACATTTCAGGTCCAGAAAGTAAACATCCAAACCAGGATTTTGTTTCAACCAACCAGTTGAACATAGAGTCAGAGTACTCACCTGGATGGCTGAAACAAAATCCTGGTTTGGATTTTTACATTCTGGACCTGAAATGTCTACCTTTTCCCGGGGCCCTTGGCTCTGTCTGAGCCTCATGGGGGGGGGTCATCGGCAATTCTAGGCAGCTGTTTTCGAGCCGTCCCAGCATCTCCTTAACTTGTTCTTGTGAGTGGGACTCGGTCTGAGGGTTTAAAGCACCGGTGGTCAAAGGCGTGGACTGCATCGTGGTGCTCTGGGCCACGTCCGTCAGCGGCCGGTGGGCCGTGCTGCCCAGTCCCAGGGTGAGGCTGCAGATAAGACACGCTCAGACAGCAGAGATAAGAGCAGGGCTGCACTCATCTCTGCAGTGTCCTCGTGTTTAGTGCATCAGAGCTGAGGATCTTTAAACGGCACATTTCGGATTTCAGTCCTGATAAACCCAGCGATTATTTGGAGACTTTTTGATGATGGAGTGTCCCTGTGGATCCCTTCTCTCTGTCTCACTCCCTCTCTGTCTGCGCCTCTGTTTCTGTATCTCCCTGCCCCTGCCCCCCCCCCCCCGCCGTGATGAGGGAGTTTTAGCAGACTTATGGGTTTCTTCTCCGTGTGCCTGTAGTTGAACCTCCCTGATGGTAACTCGCTCACCCCGTGTGTTTTAGGCGCCCAGCCGCCCATCGCCATGGTAAGCCAGGGCTTCGCTGCTATGAACCTGACCATGCAGTCCTCACCAGCCACCGTCCGGCCGCCCAGCAACCCCATGATGCCCAGCGGCGGCATGGCGATGCCGCCCATGATGGCTACGGGCACCATGGGCATGGGCTCCCTGGGCATGCCCGTCGGCCACGGCGCGATGAACATGAACATGGGGGCGCCCTCGCTCGGCCTGGGGCTGTCCGGGGGCACGGGCCTGGGCCACGTCAGCCCTGCCGTGGTGCCCCCCAAACCGGATGCCTTTGCCAACTTCGCCAACTTTGGCAAATGAGAGGCTGCGGGGGAGGAGCAGTGAGGGGGGGGGCGCTTTGCGACCTGACAGTCATGAAGGATCGTAGGACCTGCGCGCAGAGAGACCAGGAGGCCCGGCCCCCCAGCCTCGCCATTCCATACGTGCAGAACCAAGAACTTTCCTTTTTTTTTTTTTTTTTTTCCTCTCCCCCCCCTCTACTTTTGTCTGGGTTTTTCTTCCAGGGAGAATCTGTTGGCAGATTCTGTGAATGAGATGTTAAACAAAAAAAGAAAATTCCTCAATACTTACCCTCCAGTAACAACACAGCACAGAGAAAATGGCGGGGGGGCGGGGAGTGGGTTCATTACTGCCTACCCACGGAAAAGAAGCTTCAGACCCCCCCCGTGAAGTACCGGCTGACCTCACTCTGCCTTCGCTTCACGTCATTAGTGAATAAATCGTAATGGTCGTCTTGTAAATATCTTTGGGTTTGCAGACAAATAAATTATTGCATTATTGAATTCGGGAGGGGGCGCCAGAGAGCAGAGTCGGCGAATGGGCTGTTTAATGTTAAAGACTTTGTTTATCGATGAAGAGGGCCCAAGGCAAACCAGATTTCTTATTTTGCCGTATGTAATCAAGAGTCTTTATATACTTTGGAAATTAAATTTCTGCTCCCATAGGTGATTCGTTAATATTGGAATTAACTTGTAATGATTGAATGAATGGTGGATGGATGAATGAATATTTAGGAAACTGACCTCTATGGCCTTTCTGAAGGGTTTATTTTTTTATTAAGAGTTATGATCAGAGTTTTACATCCAGATATAATTATCGTAGTGTTAGGGGCAGCACTGGGTGCCTGATGGTGGGTCCTCAGTGGGGGTGGCCTTCGGGGACCACGCCCAACCGTTAGCCTGTACCTTTGGCGTACATCACAGGCCTGTGAAGAGCGTCTGTGAAGGTCGTGTGTGATGTGCCCACGAGGCAGCGGGCTTGCACAGATGTCCGCGATTCAGCCATGAGCAGGCAGCTCGCGCCATAGCCCTTGGTTACATTGAAAGGCTGCTTTTGATTGGTTGTCCTGAAGGCTGTTGACGTCCTGTCCTTTCCTCGTAGCTGGCAGGTGTGGTGGGGGTAACCCTGCTGTGTGTGTCAGCCTGCGCACAGGCAGCGTTCTCTCCTCTACGCTGATTTGGGGGGTTTTCTTTTCCTTTCCAGATAGTTTATTTAGTCAAACATCAGATGGTAGCCTTCCATTGAATCCTTGGGCATTATATGTTATAAAAGACCAAATCTTATTTTAATATGTTTTTTAAAAAATTATTTTTTCCACAAGGGGCTTGTCTAATTTTTTTCAATACTTTAGTACTCAAATCAAATGATATATACAAAGAACTCCGGATCCATGGTGTGCTCTGTAGGGAAGGGGTCATTTCTAAAAACACTATTAGTTTATGCAAATGTAAGACATGCATCCTCTTTCCTAAAGCAAATGAATCTTTTTCAATCCATGAAGTCTGTTTTGATTGTTATCATGATTTTTTTTTTTTTTTTTTGTTTAACATTAAACAGTTAATTAAAACGTGGTTTCGGCTCATCATTTCGGAGCCCCTCGTTACGGCAGGCTGGCAGTTTGGCTTTGCCGGGCTCCTGGAGTCGAGCCAGCAGAATCCCGGTGTTGAGGAGAGGGTAACTTAGGGGTGGGGGGTGCCACCTATCCTGACTGCTTTTTTTGTCTGTTGACCACATGAACTTAGCAGTGCTCCTCACTTTCCCTGGAGGATGAAGGCCAAACGTCTGATCTCAGCAGGATGATGACAAGCAGCTTGTCTGAGCTGTAGTCTGAAGGATGGCCCCGTTGGCCTCCCCCTCTCATTCCCTCTCTCTCCTACCTAATAGTACCCCTGACTACCACACTCCATAGGCCCACAACAGAGGCTCCCGTGGGTGCTGGAGGCCCTTGGCCAGACTGCCCTGAGGCCCGCTTCCCTCTCTGAATACTCTTGTGCCTTTGCCAAAAAAGCTTGTTACAGTTAATATATGTGCCTTAAAACATGACCCCCAGCACAAAAACAACTATGGCCAGTTTCCAGTGTTTTTTTCCTCTTCAAATATTTAACTTTTGTAGTCAAAAGTAATCTGGGGTCTTGAAATAAACTACACCTGTATTCGCCAGTGGAGCCACGCTGACACCTCTGGGCCAGTTAATACTATAGAAAATCATATTCATGCCTATTAGCCTAACGATTGATTTTTTTTTTTTTTTTTTGAAGATTAACCATTTTGCGAATGGATGGATTTAGTTCAGGACAAACTGTACTGTTGCACTGAGTTTCTTGCTGTTATCTCGAAATAACACAAACTAGAAAATCTTACTTGACGCCATGTCAAACCATACGAGATGTTTATTATGTTACACAATTCAAAAATGATCCTGATACAGGAGATAATCTGTTTTGCAATAAAATGAAATGATTATAAATGGTCAGCGTGACATCTGTCAGTGGGCAGAAAGGTAGGTGCAGTTGAGTTAGATGCCCCGCAGTTCTGTACAAATGTAACTTTTTAAAAGAGTTACCTTAGTCCAGTATCAAGCGTCTGAGGTATGGTCTTCAAAGATATTTGAATACATCTACAAAGCTAATCAAGACAAGTCCTTACTCCCATAAACAAATTACATGTAACCAAGTTCCTGACTGCACTGTAGGGGGAACATTAGGTTTATCAAACTGGAACAGCACCAGGCCAGGATGATGTTAAACGTGTATAAAATGTGCCCCAGCAGCACTGTGACAAGAAGGATTTCTTCTTCGTGAGACTGGAGAGCCAGTGCTCTATTAGCGGGTTAGCAGGACTGTGCTCCCTACCTGCCCATGACCCTACGCCGGTACGTGAACCAGCAGCACGTTCTCTCCTCGGATGAACAGCTGGCTTATGTGCCGTGTGTGCACCGTCTGGTAGTCCAATTTTGTCCCTTTCCCTTCCTTTCTGGACTTTGAGCTCTGTCCTTTTGCCGTCCCCGATTCCCCTGGGCTCGGCTCCTGTGCAGCAGCCTCCGAAGGCGAGGCCCCCGCTGCCCCGCTCTGGCCGAGCTCCGGACTCTCCTGCAGCTTCAACCTGTCGAAAAGCTGAAGGACAGACATGCTTATGTGAAGTGCTATGGGGGGGACATGCTTATGGGGGGTATGAGGGGGAGCTGGAGAGGAGGAGCTCACTCTGGTGACGGTGAGAGCTGGTGCGTGCAGAAGTGCATCCCCTAGCAGCGGCTTCCTGTACGTCTCATCTACGTCCACCATGGCCTGACACACACAAGCAATACACAGGTCTACATACGGGATTGACTAGCATACCGCAATTATATTAAAAGAATGTCAGTAAGCTGGCCTAGGAGTCAGTAACACAAAGAAATCACCATGTTCCAGAACTTATCAAAGGCCACGACGAAGCCGGAGCAGACGCCGCGGAGCCCCTTGAAGGTGCGGATGTGCACTTTGACTCGGACCCGGTCTTTGACGCAGCGGTGAAGCTCCCCCAGCGGACTGCCTGAATGCACTGCAACAAATAAGCACTGCTTTAGTAATACTGAGAATCTGAACAGAAGACTGTCCATCTCTGATCTTATTCGTACATCTATTATAACGAGAGCGTCCTGCCAGCAACTATGCCTCCAGAGCCTCTTGTATCATTAATATTTACTAAAATGCTGTGGTTTTACATACGTTGCATCCTTGTCAGGACGTTCTTGGGCGCTTTCTGCTTTCGGGGCGGCCTTCTGGAGCTGCCGCTCTCCTCTCCTTCCGGCGGCGCAGCCTTTACCATCAGCTTCTTCAGTCTCTCGATCCTCTCCGGGTCGGCGACGCCTTTCTGTGCCTTCCTCTTCTTTTTCTCCACATTTTCTGGCTTAGCTCGTCCCCGGCCGCCTCGGAGGAAACTCTCGTACTCGGCGACGTTGTTAAAGCACCTTATGTCCGGGTAGGGCAGGCTGAGTTTCGGGGAGTACAGCGCCAGCAGCGGATCAAAGTGTTCAGAGCTTACATCTAACTTAGAGTCAATGTCATCTTCGTCCGCCTTGGCACTGGTCGCTGCTTCTTTCTCGGTTTTCATGCACTGGTTTTGCTGCCCCTTCCTTACCTTCTCTTCCATGCTTGCAAGAGCCGTAACTAGAGTAGAATGCGAGTCGTACGGGAATATGTGTAGCTTCGATCGGCCTCCACAAGAGGGAGCCGGAGGGCGGCACACGGCGGTATTTATATACTCTGCCAAAAAAGTGCTTTCGCTTTTTAAAATGCACTTCACCAACATCCATACAAGGTTCGAATTTAGACATTATTTACCATTTGACATGATTTTCATTTAACAACAAACCCGTATATTTTTTCCGGAACAATTGTTTTCACTCTACTTTCCAGTACGGCCGGAGATGTAGGAGGACCGCGCTAAGGACTATGGGTAAGCTCGTGCCGTCAAATAGTTCGAAGGAATGTGATTCTGAATGTCTTTTAGTTTGTTATATTATTTATTTTTCTATGGAGAGCATGTATATCCGAGGTTGTAGTCTGTATTGATGCAATGTCATTAGTTGGCCCTGAATGGAGGTTACACGTTTACTAGTAATCACACATTTAATTGAATACTGGTGAAATATTAAAGAAGAACCAAAAGAGACAACAACTGCAAAGTAGCATGGACACAGAAACGGCCGCGTGTGTCTAACAGCAAGGTAATGTACCTTCTGCGCGACACAGGAAATATTTTAGTGTAACATAGAGTATTTTAACTGTCGTTACTTAATGTTTATTGCTTCTCTTCAGAAACCTTATGTGGCAACAGCTGGTCTTTCTCCGATCATTGTCATTTACATGGTGCGCTGGAGGAGGTGATGTTTTAATAAAGTCTCACCCCAGAAGGTCGTTTCATTTATATTCTGGATCGGCCATGGCCAAGAGTAAATTCGAGTATGTCCGCAATTTCGAGACTGACGACACGTGTCTGAGGAACTGCTACATTGTCGTGCGTCTGGATGGCCGCAACTTTCACAGGTGAGTCTGACCTGTTCTGGACAGCAGAGAAACCGTATGTATTATCAATATATAAAATTTCAAACATTTAATTATTTTCTGGTACCTCATTGATGTCGGTGTCAGGTTTGAATAGCCGCAAAGCTCTTACTGTTCTGCATACGTTTTTTCAGAAGCAGACCTCTGTTTGTGTTGAGTCCCTGTCTGCTGGGTTCGTGGTTCCCTGCAGGTTTGCGGAGCAGCACAGCTTCGCCAAGCCCAATGACACGCGCGCCTTGGGCCTCATGACCCGCAGCGCCCGAACGGTGATGGAGGAGCTGGAGGACATCACGATCGCTTATGGGCAGAGTGACGAGTACAGCTTCGTTTTTAAGAGGTCCTCCAATTGGTTCAAGAGGAGAGCCAGGTACAGATGCTGCGGCTGTCTGTCTCCGCTCTCCGTCTTTGATGTTGTAGATTAAAGGGTCCGGCCGTTCATCAATTCTGATTCAAATCAAGAAATGGAAATTGGGATGGGTTTGGAAAAAATTCCTTCAGGAAGCAAAACTGGAATTGAATTGGAATTTCAGGAAGGGGAATTGAATTTTTTGAAATTCTGTGCAATTCCATGTTTTGTGGCTTTCCATAGCATATGTTTTATATTACAAGTAGTGATATATCTCTATTTCTGAATAAAATGCTCAACATGAATTAAATAAAAACAAAAACTTGTCAGAACTAGGGAATGTGGTCAGAAGTTTTGTTGATAAATGTCAGCACAAACACTCCTGGAATAAATACAATACAGAACAGTGCAAAAAACTGTCAGTCTCAGTTTCAATACAAACACAACTGGGCTTTTTTGTAGGGAAGGATAATGACCCAGGACTATGTGAATTCTGGGTAATGTCATTTTAATCAAATTCAGAGCAGAACTTTTCTAGACAATACTTGTGCACTGTGAGAAATGCACAGGTTCACATTTTGACAACAAAAAAGTCATAAATCTACAATATGTTCACATTCAAAACTTAATTTGCCAACATTATTGGTTTGCTGAAATATTTTTCCAAGATTTTCCAGGACATTCCAGTACTTTTTCCTCTCAGTTTTCATGTGTTTTCCATGACTGGGAAAATTGGTTGACTATTTACCAGGTTTTCCAGGATGAGTTAGAATGCTGAGTAATATTTAATGTAATTAATTTAATATAATAATATATGCGTATAACTCCTCTATGGTTATACTATACAGGCTTAGAGTCACAGCAAACCCTGAATGCACCAATCGCTGCTCTCCTTGTCGCTGTTGCCCCTCCCCTTCAGCAAGCTGGTGACGCATGTGGCCTCCCAGTTCTCCTCCAGCTTTGTTTTCCATTGGCGTGATTATTTTGGAGAGCAGCAGCTGCTCTACCCCCCGGGCTTCGACGGCAGGGTGATCCTCTACCCCAGCAACCAGAACCTGAAGGACTACCTGAGCTGGCGACAGGCCGACTGTGAGTCCCCCGTTGTCACGGAGCTGGGGTGCAGCCGGGGATCCGCACACGTCATCCTCATCTCCCCTTTCTGCCTGGCATCCTGGCTTTAGTCTCTGCACCTGAAGCTCTGATACGTCATACGGCATCGTGCCGCTTATTTGAGCTGATCACAGCCACCTGTTTGACGTGCCCTGCGAACTGACCCGTTCCTGCAGTGTCAGGAGCTCTGTCTGTTCTGCCTTCCAGGTCACATCAATAACTTGTACAACACAGCGTTTTGGAATTTGGTACAGAAGGGAGGTTTGAGCACCTCTCAGGCAGAAGAGAAACTAAAGGTATGAAATTAAGGGAGTACAATCTGCAGGCCACGGCACTGTAGGCAGGTGGGGGCAGCGGCAGGTCGCGGGACTTTGGGGGGCAGGGGGGCCATGCTTACAGACTCTGTATTTAAGCCAGAATTGGTTCAGGGTGACATGGACCACTGGGGTCCTTACAGCTTGCTGTTTTCCTCGTAGGGCACCGTCGCAGCCGACAAAAACGAAATATTATTTTCCGAGTTCAACATAAACTACAACAATGAGCCTTCGCTGTACAGGAAAGGTACTGTGCTCATCTGGGAGAAGGTGAGTCCAGCAGGAGGGGGGGGGGCTCCCGCAGTTGAGCTACGCAAGCGGGGGCTGTTCTTCATTTATACTCGTGTGCGTTGTTTCAGGTGAATGAGACGACAATGAAACAGGTCAGGCTGCCTAATGAGGACGAGAAGGAGGTGACAGTGATCAGGAGCAGGAGCACAGTGACGGCACATCACTGTGATGTCATCGGGGAGCAGTTCTGGGAGCAGCATCCCGATATCCTGGAATCCGATTGCTGAATGTGAGCACAGGCGACGATTGACCTCTGCTGACCGTTCCTGCAGCAGCACTTGGCGAAAGCAGGGAGGTGCTGTTAGGGCATTTTCAGAACCTAAGCTTTGCTCATGAAAAGTTGTGGTTTTCACTCTTATGAGTTCTGAAATACCATGACACCAATCGGCAGGTTAGAGGGCCTATTGATCAGATAACGAGATATTTTTTAACCTGAATAAAAAGTACTTGTGTTATACTGGTTTGAGTGGTGAATTGCCTGTGATAGCCTTGAGTTGGGATTAGAATGGACCAAGCACAGAGGGTAAGAGGAGTTGTGTATTAAATGTGTGCTGAGTGACAGACTTATAAGATAAGCATGTCTGTATCACTGTGCCCCCTACAGGTCTATAGTGCAAATGCATCCTTTTCATGAAACTACACAGTAAATTAAAATTCAGTTAAGAAATGGTAATTAGGATGAAATTAATAGCAATTTAAAATGAGCTCATTTTGTACTGGCATATTGGTGAAAAGCTAAATAAAGAAATGCATTAAAAAAAAACATTTTATGAGAGAGGTTCCTATTACCCACTAAACCATAGTGAGTGCCACTTCAGGAGAATGTGGCTGTATCCATCTGGAGAATTGTACTCTGCTGCTGTATCTGGTCTCTGATTTAAATCTCGTGAAGTTGTGTGTTTAGCTATCAGATACCTATGCGGTGAGTGACAGATGGAGATTCTGAAAGTTGAGGGCTCAGCGTTGTGGATCGGGCGCCCCAGATAGACGTGTCGTATTGACCCAGAAAGTTCTGGGTCAATGTGAGACGAAACCACATAAAACATACTGAACCTCTTCCAAATGTGCTTTTCTTGGACTGCACACAGCCGCTGTAAAAAGTTAACTGCGGAAATGGGACAGCTTAGGAATCTGAGGCAAGGCACGCAGATGTCATGGTGAAATGCTTCTTTCTCGCAATGTCCCTGATCGATTGGAGGGAACGCGAAGCGCTTGGGCCGCATCTTCCCCTGGTTCTCTTTAGGGGGAGAGCAGTTGCCATATACATTAGATAAGACTCATGAGACCCATTTTTGTATCTGCATGTTCAGCATTAATAGTTGGGTAACCAAAAGCAAATGCTTGACCTTCTGAAAATGATCTTCTATAGCTTTGCAGCCTCATCTGTTGTTGAAATCTAAGCTGAGAAGCTGCTGTGAGTGAGTCCGCAGTGATCTCCTGAAGTTGCTTAGCCGGTCTCAGTGCGGGGTGGAGTCCAGCTCTCACCGGCCGACACTGTGAGCAGCACTGGGCGTGTGAAGGGTAGCGTCGTGGTCTGATTCCACGCAGCAGATTAATGATCATCGGGGCTCTTTATGGTCTTAACACAGAATCGCCAGCAGAAACGAATCGCTGTTCAAGCTTCTCTGCCTTCGTCCTCTCCGCGGCGGTGTGAGGAGTAACTGCTCTAGTCTAAAAAAAAAGGCCCCGTCTTTGCCGAAGCAGCTCGGATGACGTGCTGTGAAGCCCTGGCTAGCTCTGCCATGGATGGGAAGATCTGCCAGTAGCCAGCTGGGGGGGCCATGCCAACTCCACCCGGGACGAGGCACTGCCACGCGCTTGCTGGGCTTGGAGCCCTGTGCCCCACAAGCGGCCAATCGGAAGGCTCCTTCTCGCTCACTGTGTCATGACGGAGGTTTGAATATGATGGGATGTGACATTAACCAGAATATACAGGCGTGGAAACAATTCAGACCACGGCACAATTTTTTGTTTCACTAATTTCTCAATTTATTATTGTGCATTTATGAATAATATATATATAGTTTTTGCAAACTCCAGCCAGGTCCTTCCCTGCTTCTTATTAATGAAGGGCTTCTTCCTTGCTTTATGGGACTTCTGTCCTGCTTCTAAGAGCCTGATATGAACTGTCCCAGCAGTGCACTCCACACCACACAATGTTTCCCTTTTATTTTGAAGGTCACTTGATGTCGTCCTCCAATTCTTGACAAACTATCAGATGAGGTAATGGTCAACTCTGACAGAGTCGCTTCTGCCCTTTACCTGACTGGTTTTTGGTCGTTCCCAGTGTCTCCTGCTTCACCTTATTCTTGTGAGCTGCTGTCTTAAAAACTTTCAGCCTAGAAGCAGCCTGCTGCTCAGCGTAGCCTCTGCCAGCAGAACCAGGATTAAACCAGGATTTTAAAATGCAAATTTGTTTAGAGTGTTCTCTTGCGGAATTATTAGACGTTGGTTTGTTGTGGTTGTGCTGATGTGCATAACTGCAGTGTTTAAACGGATTCTCCGTTTTCTCGTCACCTTTACCGATAGCCGAAGCCCCTGTGGTACCAGGGTAAAGGTAGGGCAGCCTTTTAAATTGGTATAGGAGTGCCCCCTGCTGTAATGTCCTTCAGAGACCGCATCGGTTAATGCCTCCCGTTACCCGGAACCGTTATTACAGCATCCCAGGCTGTAGTATGGCCCTAATGACTATCACCCAGAGGAGGGGTGCTGCCGGTGGTGGCTGATAATCACGCCCTTGCAAACGAACCAAAGAGCGACTTCCGAGTATAGAGCGCCCTGCATCGCTAGTTAATCTATTAGCTGTAATATGCAGTCGTACGTTTTGTAATTTTTTTAAACACAGGATTTATTGAAGTGTGGTTCAGATGTCTTGCCACACCTTTCCGGGTGGAAATAGATTTTTAAATAATTATACGCACACCTCAAATTAGTATTAAGGAGTGAGAAACGCAGATTCGAGTCTGTGTGGCTTGTCAAATATGTAGATATAATTAATATATAATATGCAATACTTATATGCATTTGTTAAAATAAGTCAAATGTTTATATTGCATTTTAATATAGTAAAAGGGTGGGCTGCGTATAAACAGTGCGGCTGTGCTTGGCCCGTAAGGGGGCGCTGCAGAGCGGGCGGAGTGGATGCAGCCTCCGCGGCCGGCCCGACCGCCGGTTCATTTATAATACGCCCTGTGTGCTTCCCCTTTGTATTTAATCATGATTCTGCCCGGCTGTTGTCGGTGGCTCCGTAATCCGATCGCTATAAACTGCTCTTTGTATATATGTGTATTTTTCTTTAATGTGTTTAAATGCACAGCATCGAGAAAGGATGCGTATTCAGGTAAGTGCAGAACGATCACTCCCGACGTGTTCTGGGAGATTTGTAATCATCTAAATGATATTTTTAAATCGGTTGATGGGTGGTTTTTGATAACGCTGAGCTTCATATGGTTATTGACGCTGACGCACCTTGGTGCGCTGAGTACTCTCTGGCTGATTACTATGACATTATTTTGTTGGATTATTGCAAGACATTTCTTTTGTTCGATTATACGCTTATACCATACTAATAATTACCGATTATTGTCATAATTCATTCCCCATTTTGTTCCTCGTTAATTTAAAACTTTTTAAAACGAGTGACTACGGTGTTTGTGTAAACGTGCGTAACCTGTGCCTCGTCTTACTTCTGCATAGTGTCTCTGTACTGAGATAATTACATTAGTGTGCATATGTGTGTGGGTTTTTTATTTTCCACGTTACCTAATATAAACCTCAGTTGTTTTTTGTATTAATTGCGAGTTTCTTTTGCTATTAGGATAGTTTAATGCTTAAGAATAAATGGGGAGGTAAAGATCTCCTGTTTTGTCTTGTTAATTTCAGTAAGGTGTTTGTTTTCTTGTTAATAGATGACAGGTGGTTGGATAAACAACACTCCATAGACCAATATGGAATCATTTACCCGGTGTGGTCGTATCCTGCCAGATACAGGAAGTCAACTGGCAAGTCAGAAGTAAGCTCTTCAGTCACGTTTATATTACTCATGCATGCATGTATGTATGTTTGTTTTCTTGCTTTTGCACGTTGGGGGATTTGATCCCACATACATTGTAAATGAAAAAAGCCGTAGTGGCTCTCGCTGTGTGTGAAGGAGCGCATGCATGGTGTGTTTTCAGGACCAGGCCTGGGATGCAGAGGTGATCATTACAGCTGAGGGAAAACAGTTGATGCTTCAGCTCCAGAGGAACAAGTGAGTGCTCGCCATTATCCTTAGCCAATCAGGAAGCTATTGCATTCTTGTTTCCTGAGCTCTGAATTGCCACAAACTGCTGCCCATAGCTGCTTAGAAGAGGAGTCTGATTGGTTAGATCTGCGCGATAAAGTTTTGATGGACCTTGGTGAGTATAAATGACCGGCACTCATGTGGGACTCAGAGGGCAGCTCCAGCATCTCCGCCTGAGCCCAGGAGACGGTCTCTCTCCTGGGGGGTGCTGGAGTCCTGGTGCCTCATTAGCTCTGGATTCATGTGCCAGATCTGGACGTTGTTCCTTCAAGCAGACCAAACTATCCTTTATCTGTATTTTATTCTGTTGTGTGGTAACTTTTAGCTGAGGTTCAGGAGGGAAGGTGCCTGGGAATCCAGACACTAGCGCCTCCATTTTCAGGTGTATTTTTAATTGTTTTGTACAATTCAGAAAGACATAATTTGAAACCACAGTAGAATTACTGTAAATGCAGCACAATTTTTCTTTTTATTGTTTAACCAAGGGTTTGTACCCTACAAATGTTTCTTCTACATTTCTTTATCTTTTGTGCCACGTCTGTCATTAGCTTCCAATCGATTTGTCTTCTGCCACTTCTATAAATAATTCAGAAGCGGAGACTTGGCCGCTCACAGCAGAACTGGGCAACTGAGGTAAATTGTCAGGTTACTGCGAGACGTAGACTGTGTGGAAGGTTATAGGAACCAAAGGCCTTCGTCACTGTGAAGTGAAGTCCAGCCGTACATGCTGATTGTCCTGAGTCAAGCTGTGTGAGTCTAGCGTCTTACTGCTGCGTAGTATCAGTCTCTGTAGTGACATAAATCCATTAGTTTGTAAGTGTGTGTGGGTTTGCATTTGCCACACTGGCTTGTGGGGACATTTTTCAGGTACTGGCATTATAAATCTCGATTTTATAAAAAAAAAAAAAAAAATACCTGTGAATGCAGTAAAAACAGGGTGCAAGCAAACAGGGTGGCTACAGGCCAATGGAGGCCATGTAGCATGTGAGATAATGACACTCGGTGAAAGGACTGCCCCCCCCCCCGGCGGGAGCCGAAGCTGCGTCACACAGCCACTGCCCCCATGTCGTCTTTCACTTGTCCCCTTGGAAACGGGCGTTTTAATAACGGTGTGCAGGCACATCACGTGGAGGCCGTTCCGTTACCCAGAGTCATTTCTGATTCGGCGTATTTATGCTGCTTGGATGCTGTAATGGAGTCATTCAGATTAAGTAAGATCAGGCTGAACTTAAAGTTGCTGCTGGTGCAGTGTTTTAAACTCACTGTTGATCTGCTGATTTATAATCGCTGCCGGCCGTGCTGTGCCACGGGCCCCCAGCTTCGAGCTTTAATCTCTGCCCTGGCTTCCGGCAGGGGGGGGCACTCTGCTGATTAGGTTTGCAAATGGCTGCTCTCAGCTGTGCCAGCCTCCATGTCTGCACACCAGGCTCCCTTTGAGGTGCCAGTCCGTGTGAAATGGTGGACTTGTGTTCAGCACAGACTCCCATTCAGCATCTGCCTCTCCAAGTCTCACGTTCCCCCTTCTTCCCATTCAGCATTCTCCGCAGACCCCTCTCCCCGTCTCACGTTCCCCCGTCTTCCCATTCAGCATTCCCCACAGACTCCTCTCCAGGACTCACGTTCCTCCTTCTTCCCATTCAGTATTCCCCACAGACCTCTCTGCCTGTATCACGTTCCCCCTTCTTCCCATTCAGTATTCCCCACAGACCTCTCTGCCTGTATCACGTTCCCCCTTCATCCTATTCAGCATTCTCCGCAGACTCCTCTCCTGGACTCACATTCCCCCTTCTTCCCATTTAGCATTCTCCGCAGACCCCTCTTCGACTCACGTTCCCCCTTCTTCCCATTCAGTATTCCCCACAGACCTCTCTGCCTGTATCACGTTCCCCCTTCTTCCCATTCAGCATTCTCCGCAGACCCCTCTCCGACTCACGTTCCCCCTTCTTCCCATTCAGCATTCCCCACAGACCTCTCTGCCTGTATCACATTCCCCCTTCTTCCCATTCAGCATTCTCCGCAGACCCCTCTCCATCTCACGTCCCTCCTTCTTCCCATTCAGCATTCCCCACAGACTCCTCTCCTGGACTCACATTCCCCCTTCTTCCCATTCAGCATTCTCCGCAGACCCCTCTCCGACTCACGTTCCCCCTTCTTCCCATTCAGTATTCCCCACAGACCTCTCTGCCTGTATCCCGTTCCCCCTTCTTCCCATTCAGCATTCCCCGCAGACCCCTCTCTCGGTCTCATATTCCCGCATCTTCCCTGGATTTTCCTTTTTCTCCTTGTGTAACTCCCCACTGTCTCCGTCACCCTGGCTCTCACCCACACACCTCTCCCCCTGTGTGCCTGGCAGCCACCCTCCCTCTCTGTGCCGAAATGTCCTGAATTTCATTTGTGCAGCAAGGCTTTTATCCTAATTAAAGATCCTGTGGTGAGTGGGGGTCTGCCTGCTTGCCAGACGGGGGGGTGAGGAGTGTGCTGACTCAGGCAGGGAGGGGACTTGGGTGGGATTCAGGTGGACAGCAGGGTGATCAGGAATTCCGCTCCTCACACTTGGTGTACGGGGCACTTCCCCCCGCTGTTTCATTCCAGCACATTCATTCACCGTGACCTGGCCGCATTGTACTTTAACACCAGGCAAATGTCATTAAACATTTTCTTTGCTGGATCCTATTTCACGTCGTCCCCTTTCATTTTTGACCCCCCACCCCCCATAGCTGATGGGCTTTTAGCGACCTCTAGCACGTTGACTTGTCATGGCTCCCCCGGGCGACCAGCCACAGCTCCCGCTCAGATTGGATAATCTTCTGTTGCATCACCCCACTCCTTAGCCAGCTAATCACACCCCCCAGGGATGATGTCATGCGATGTCCCGGGAGAATGTGCCCCGCTGACCCTGCTGTTCGGGCTGCATCGAGCGTCTTTGTCCTCGCGTGAAGCAGATGGACCCCTTTACACTTGTCAAATGCTGAGGCGGAACCCAGGCCTGCATCGGCTGCCGTCGCTTCATTCCTGCACTGGCGCTAAATGTTGGCCATTGTGTTTCTAAAGGAGGGGCGTGGGGGGAGATGGAGGCGGTGCGTATGGGGAGGGAGGGGGTGTGTGGTCTGGCCTCGCACTGTCTAGGGTGTACGGGAGGCACATTTCTGAATAGGGCCTGGTTCCTAGCCAACGTCTGAGCAGTGCTCTGGCTTTTTGTCTCTAAGGGGAACGAGGGAATATGCTAATGGTTGTTTCAGCTCCATCAGGGGGAGAAAATGTCGCCTTAACCCATCCTGCTGCCCGGTGCTTCTGAAAAAGATTTTCTACACCAGTGAAGGCTGTTAAACGTGAAATGTAAACCATTCCATCATGACTGCTGCCTGAGGAAATCATACTTTCCTACTTCCGGAGGCTTTACAGAAAGTACTAAATGCTGGCATGTACATCTGCCAGCTGTAAACGGATTCATTTTAATTTAGACCACTGGTGAGCTCTTGGGGGGGTCACTTTGAGTTATTACTTTGTGTAACTGCCCGGATGTCCTAATGGCGTTCTTTGTCTCTGCGGGGTAGGGGCCCGTACACACATCAGCCTGCCAGCACATCAGTCTCCTCTAATGTCCTCAACAAGGGCACCTGCCCCCCCCCAGGCCCCTGAATCCCTGCTGTTGCCAAGCGCCTGTACAGTATGGACTTGTGAAAAGCTCTCGGGGACAGCTGGCATCTCTCTCCCTCTCTCTCTCTCTCTGTCCCGGCCTGTCTGGATGAGACACCAGTTAGAGAGAACCCAAGCTGAACCGTGGTTAAGGAACTCGTACGAATTTAAAATGGGCGAGAACAGGAAACTAAGCACTTCATTCAGCATCACACAGTCATTCTCGTCTTGCTTGGGGGGGAAGGGGATGGAAAAGAGGCCAGTGGCACTGGCGGGGGGGAGGGGCGTGTAATTTGGGGGGGGAGGGGGTGGATCAGAGGCCAGTGGCACGGGTGGGGGGCGGTGGCGTGTGGGGTGTGGGGAGGGGGGATGCGGA
>JAODKE010000002.1:5217612-5228998 GCA_026779605.1 Mormyrus hasselquistii
GGAAAGGGGATGGATCAGAGGCCAGTGGCACTGGTGGGGGGGTGGGGCGTGTCCTTGGGGGGGAAAGGGGATGGATCAGAGGCCAGTGGCACTGGTGGGGGGGCGTGTCCTTGGGGTTTCCATTTGCTTCACAGTGACCTATGGCTGTTCACCACAGCTAACACCTTCTTGTTTCCTGTACTGGCTGGGGGAGGTTTGAAAGCAGAGCAGTGGCCTCTTGGTGACACCTGTGTGTTTGACTGAGACTTTGCTGATGCCTGCTTCGTTACTCAACCATGATTTAGATGTCCACCCCCCTGCCCGCCCGCCCGCTCGCCCACCCACCCTGTGGCTGTATCTCTGGGTGGTCTGACTGCCTCCTCAGTGTACCACACAAGAGGCCAGCATCTCAGCACTGCTGGAAGCTTCCGTCACGAGATTTCATGTCAATTCAATTCAGGTGATTTTTTTTTTTTTTATACGCCTTTCATAGGGTTACCATCCATTCGGGTTTCCCCGGAGACGCCCCCTTTTTGAGCCCCTGTGTGGGCCTCTGGACGGGTTTTCAAAAATTGAAAAATGACCCAAATTACAGTGGAGTACCAAGTGAAGAAGTGAAGGAAAAAGCACCAATTTTTAAATGGGGCATTGTTTGCCTGTTGCTGTTTTAAGGCTGCATTATAACATTACGCTGTTAACGTCTGTGATGCATTATTATGCGTCATTTAAGCAGCGTATTTTAGAAGCGTTCTGCACAACGCTTATTGACACGGATACGTGCACAATTGCAGTTTCATTTTATTTCATTGATATGTATTTTATTATAGAGTAGAACAGGTCTTTTTCATATAATCATACTCTACAATAGAACACCAGAAGAAATATATATATATATATATATACGTCAGAGGACACATCAGAAGACTTTAGAAGGCCTGATGCTGATGCAGACAAAGGAGTGTACCAGAGCCGTTCATCCTACCTATTGAAACGTACTACTGTTGGGTCATGCGCAAGTGCGCAACGAAATCATGCTCCTTTTCTCGTGCTCGAAGAACCGCCCATCGATCTATCCTACCTTGCATTTGACTTACGGCCTTGCGTAATTAATCTTATTTGTGCCTTTCTCAACATTCATACATTTTTATATTTTATTAAATACATTTATCACACTTGATCAGTATCACGTTGGCTTACTATCATTGTTTTGTATGTTGACATGAGTTTTGTTGTTCTGACAAAACGTCCTACTTTATCAAAACATCCTACCGTAGTATCATAGCTAAGCCTAAAACTAACCCCTAAAACCTAAGCCTAATCCCAAGAAGGTGGAACTGCACATGCGCAGAAAGGCTCGATAGTACGTCTCGATAGGTAGGATGTTTTGTCAGAACGCGGTAGGCTGTATAATGTGTCAGTATTGTGCACATATTTATCACAGTACATCTTTATCAAGTATTCTAGTGTATCGAATTGGCTACCCAAGTATTTTATCAAGGTAGGATGCCCTGATAAAGTATTTCGGGCTATCAGTATGTGCTACCTGTAGTTTTCATGCTGGTAATACAATCTAAGGTATGTCAGACTATCGCTATGCCTGCTTACGTTACATTAGTATGTGTTTTTTAATTAGTCCAAACATAATAAACGAGTAACTATCTGCTTTCAGTTTCAGCCAATAAAATGACAATATGATTTTTCAGTAGGGTAGCACCAATCAATAGATAAATCTGTCGAATCAAATCGAGCTAAAGTAGGATAAATCGACAGAACACCGGCGGCAGCACGGGCAAGGAGAGATCAGATGGCAAAAAAGCTGAATCGTATTTAGCCCGGTAAGGAATCTAAATTGTGAGAGTAGAAAAATGACAGCCCTATTGGCTTTTATTTGAACATTTTAAAGCACATTAACACTGTAGGCTGTGGTTTGTTTGAACAAAACAACTGCAAACCCAAAATTAAAATAAACGCTCAGCAGCGAGCTTCCCCGTCTTCTGAAGTCATACCGCTTTCAGCGCTGCGAAAACGTGGACGCCCTGACTGCTACCTCATCCCACGCCTGCGTCACCTCGAAAGGCCTGCGTGGGGCGATGCTGCTCCCGTAGATGATGTGCTCGATCATATCTGGAAGACAAAGACAAACTACATTAGGAAACAATGTTTAAAGAATATAAGGCGGGAGGGCTGAAAGTCATTCATTTTGATTGTGTTAATGGTATGATTAAAATAAATTGGCTTTGCGCTATACGTCTTGTGTTAAATCGTCAAAATAAGAGTCCTTTATTTTTGTTTCATCAGTGGATCACGTGGTTAAACTGTCACTTAGCGTTTTATAGCTTTAGCTGAAAAAGACTTGTATAGATGTATATTGTGTCAGTTGTTGTAAACTGAGAATTAACTGTGCGGTTACCATAGGTCCAGGTTTCCCGGGATACAAATTTTCATTTTTCAGGGTGGTTAGGGGGGGAAGTCATTAATACGCATAAGAGAAGTTCTACCTCATTGGTCAGTTAACATGAAAACTCATTAATATTCTGATTCCTGGACACATCCTCTTTTTCATCTCACAAAATATGGTAACCCTAGCCATTCTCAAGCCTCTTTACATGGGTGTGTTGTGATGAATTACATCATTAAGCCAGAATATGAAAGTGAAAGAAATGTTATCAAAAGTGTGTATGATTCAGTGATTCCTCTTTTGCATTGTCCCACAATCCTATCTGATGTGAGATTCTCTTTGCGTTCAGCTTGCCATTACTTCTCCGTTACCGGACTCCTGTTTGCATCTCGTTAAGCCGTGATGTTAGCATGCATGATGCTAGTGTACACAGCAAACAGGTAAACACCGCGTGTGGATGGCATTAGGGTTTCTGTACAGGTAAATGCACTCATAAGGTCACCTGCTGGCTCTGGAGCCCGTCCACCAGCACTGGAGTGGCCAGTATAAATACTGGGAGGCAGCAGGCCTTCTTCCCCAACTAGGACAGTGTCTCTATGCTGTCACACCTTTCAAAAGGGGAAACGTGTGATAGTCCAGAAACATGAACAAGCACACAGAACACACACATAATACTGGAGCTGAGAGGCAGCACTGCATGGAGCAGAAGACATGTAGTGCTCAGAACAGGGAGGCAGCACTGCATGGAGCAGTAGATATGCAGTGGTCAGAATAGGGAGGCAGCACTGCATGGAGCAGAAGACATGTAGTGCTCAGAACAGGGAGGCAGCACTGCATGAAGCCTTAGATATTCAGTGCTCAGAATAGGGAGGCAGCACTGCATGGAGCAGTAGATATGCAGTGCTCAGAATAGGGAGGCAGCACTGCATGGAGCAGAAGAATAGGTGCAGCCCCGTGATAAAAGGGCTGCTAAACAGACCCACCATAATGTTGTAACATCATCTTAAGATAGACATGGGTATTTCATTTAGGCTTCCATTTGTAAGTAAAGATCAGTGTGGCCAGCAAACCCTATTTCTAGGGGTGATGGTGGTGCAGGAGGTAGTACTACCGCCAGAGGGTTGCAGGTTTGTGCCCCGGGTCCTCCTGACCCCATTGAAGTGTACTTGAGCAAGACACTGAACCCCTAATTGCTCCCGGGGAGCTGGTTGGCACCTTGCATGGCAGCAGTGTGTGAATGCGTGTATGAATGTGTGTATGAATGGGTGAATGTGAGGCCTAACTGTAAAGCGCTTTCAGTGCTCAAAAGAGTAGCAAAATTGTGCTATATAAATACAATCCATTTAACTTTGTCTGCTTCAGCTCCTGACGGACACTCCAAAAGAGAAAATGTAAAAAAAAATTGTAACATAAACAGGCAGAAATAAAATGATTCTGTTAAAGCGTAAGAATTCAAGATAAATGCGGCAAAAGAAGACTTAAATAGACACTATCTGGTCGAGCTGGACATGCGTTTTTTTTTATATAGTAAGAAATGTAGCTTCTCGGGTTTATGAATGCAGTCTCCATTTCCCAGCCGAGTGAGCCCTGCCCTGAAATCTGTGCTGCGCTGTGAGCTGATGCACGCTCCCAGAGAAGCGAGCCAGTCGCACACTCACAAAAGACGAGCAAAAGATCCCTCTCCTCCCGGCCTTTTCCTGCAAACGTCTGGCACCCGACATAAAATCACCCGATGGGCCTTGTAACACGAGGTAGCCAGATGCAGTGAGTTACACTGTGATCTTTTTCTCTGTGAAAGGCAGCTGTTTTCCCCCAGATACAAGGAGACGTGGTACAGCCCGGATGGGGCCCGGCGCACCTTCTCCCCACACCAGGTTCGTGGACAGAGCAGATGGGTATACCTCCATAAAACCAGCACCACTTCTTAATTATTCTGCTGTTTTTAACCTTCCAGGAGAGCTGCTTTTTCCATGGTGTGGTGGCCGGAGAGGATGATTCGAGTGTGGCCGTCAGCGGCTGCGGGGGCCTGAGGTGAGCGTAAGCTAGTGACATCACATCCTGTCTCTGGGAACTTCCAACACTTTAGTAATAGATAATTTATTGTCACCATGGGAAAGAGAGTAAGCTGTCCGTGAAGGGCAGCCACCTGTTGAGGCGCCCAGGGAGCTGGGGGTTAAGGGCCTTGCTCAAGGAGAAACAGATGTGCTGAGGCTGGGTTTGAACCAGCAACCTTCTGATTACAGGCACACAGGCTTAACCCACTGAGCCACACGCGTCAGATTATGGGCCATGGCAGGAAATGCAGCGACAACGTAACTGAAGTCAACTGAGTGCAGCTTCAGGAACTTGCAGGATCTCTGGGGGGTGCAGTGTGTAGGATGGTGGGTCCGGGATGTGAAGCCCCGTGAGTCTGCAAGGAGAGCAGCGGAAGAACAGACCGCCATTGATAAACCTCAGAGCTACATCTGCTGCAGGATTCAAAGATCCACCCAGAGAGGTGCAAAGTGGGGCAGCAGGACCGTGTTCAGGCGCCCTCGCGTTCAGGCGCCCTCATGTGCGTCTCAGCAGCCCAGAGTCGCTGCAGTGAGCTGGGGCGTGTGGCGTGGGAGCTGTCCAGGTCTCCTAGACATCCCGCTGGGTGGGCGTGATTCGGCATACACATCAGTCAAAATAAATGTGAGTGCGAAAGCGCCCGCAAGCGCTTCTGTGTCCGCATGGGTTTCACTGGGACACTCGGCCGATGCGGAAGCCGGCTGCTCCAGCTGTCACAGCAAACGAGGCACCTGGGTGATTCTGCATCCTGTCGCCGCCCTCCTGGCCAACAGACTGAACTGACTGAGACCTTCTTGGTCTCATAAGTATTTTATTTTCATTTATTTATATAGCAGATGCTTCGGACTTTGGTCCAAAGACTGATATGACTTCTCTGTCAGTCAAAGTATGTAAGGTCCTTTTGGACATTGGAACATACCGCCCCTCATGAATTCATAAACTGTGGATTTGGCACCTGAAAATCCCAAAAGCAGGCGGGGGCTGCCATGGTAGGTTCCGGCTCACCTGAGTGACCCCCTCCCCGTGATGGCAGGTTTAGCATGTGTAGGACACATGGCATTTTGCTGCTTCTCCCACTTGTCCCCAGGGGCTTGATCACCGTCAACAGCAGCATGACGTATCTCATCGAGCCACTGGCCAGGCGGGCGGGGCTCGGGACCGGCGGCCATGCCGTCTACCGCGCAGAGCACCTCCGCTTCCCCAAAGGCACCTGCGGGCATCGCCACAACCACGCAGTTCAAGTGCTGGAGGACCTCATCCACGGGATGGCGCGGGCACCCCCTAGTGGCAGGGTGAGGTGCTGCTCACTGCCCCCCACCTGGAGTCCTCTAAATTGGCTTCACGGGCTTTTTGCTTCTCTTTTTGTAGAAAAAGAGGGATATGAGCGGCAGTATGAAATACGTGGAACTGCTGCTTGTGGCTGATCACGCTGAGGTAGGCGGGTCACATGGCTCTGTCCGTCAGGGGCCAGCCAATCAGAGAGTCCCACGCTGCTGCACAGGCTCCTCCTGCATGTGGTTTAACGCCTCTGGTTCACAGTTCCAGAAGCACGGCAGGGACTATGAACGCACCCGCATGAAACTGCTGGAAGCCGCAAACTACGTAGACAAGGTGAGTGATGTGGGGGGGCTTTTCAGCTAAACAAACCTGAACTAGGCTGTAGGCCATTTCACAGAAGGCTTTGCAGTCTTCTGTGTTCCCATGGGTGTCCCTGTGCCTCTCTCAGTTCTACAAGGTCCTCGACATCCGCGTGGCGCTGATTGGCCTGGAGATCTGGACGGACGGGGACAAGATCAGCGTGTCTGCGAACCCCTACAGCACCCTGGGCTCTTTCCTGGCCTGGAGGCGCAAGCAGCTGCGTCTCTCGCCCAATGACAACGCCCAGCTAATCACGTCAGTACCCACAATGCCGCCAGCTGCCCGCCACGCCTGCATCTCTGGCGCCACCAGGTGGTTGGAGGTCCCAGACGGAACCTGTGTGTGTCTGCAGGGGAATCTCCTTCCAGGGAACCACCATCGGACTGGCACCGCTGAATGCCATGTGCTCCGAGTACCAGTCAGGCGGGGTGAACTCGGTAAGACGGACTGGAGTCATGTATGTTTATCCGAACCCATCCCGAACAAAACCGCGTTTAGCTAATTGACGTCCACACCGGCCACAGCTTCGGCTTTTTTTAAGCAAGCAGTTTCCACTCTTATACAAATACAGTTAAGCATTTTAAGTGTCCACGCTGCATTTTTCTCCCAAACCCAATGGATCATGGGAAAAGGGGCGGTACTATCATGACTTCATACAGGCTTGGGCGTGATTTTGTTCCAGCTGGGCTCAGAAGAGCCTAGAGGTCGACCGATATGGGTTTTTCAATAGCCGATGCCAATATTTAAGAGTCAGGGTCAGCCGATGGCCAATATGTGCTGCCGATTTTTTTTTTTTCCCGATAATTATACATTTTCCCCTCTATTTGCATAATAAAATATCACACTAATAACAAACGATACACAAAATTTCTCAACTTTGCATTCATTGCATACTGACTTGTGTAAATTTCAATATAAACTTAAACATAAACTAGCAGCATCAGAATCTCTTTTAGTGCACAAAATTTGCAAACAATACAAAAAGGAATGAGCATGTTATGTTCTGTTTTAATCCTACTTCCAGTCCCTGAGTCTGCCTCCCCCCGCCAATCCCGCACAGCCATCAGACAGCAATTACTAAAAGAGAAGAAAAAATGCAAGATTAGCATTTTTATTATTATGCCTTCATCTTCAATTCATTCTACAATTTCATGCACATTAAAAATTACACTCTAATACATTTTGAAGAAAAAAAAAACACTAGTGACTAAGTGCATCATGGTATGATGAGTAGTGCACAAGGCCCAAAACCTTTCACTAACATGTCGTTAACATACATATTGCATACAACCAAAATTCACAATCAGAATCTAGCCATTGCAGAAAATAAAATAAAATAACTTTGTCGTATTACACAGCCTTGTATGCAGGGAGAATGCAAGTGCCTAGTGATTGTGACGTTGTCGACGTATAAGCCTGTATAAATGATAGACATGTTTAATGAGCAAACTAACTGTGCATAGTCATGCACTTTTTATCTAGATGTCTGACAAATTGTTCGAATCTCCGCCCTCAAATGCAAAAGAGTTGCACAGAATGATCATTGTCAGCATCAGCTCAAGTGAATGGTAACCACACTTTCGAACAAACAGTTTTCTCAGCCATGCATTGTTCTCAGCTCTGTCTCCCCGAGGACGGTGCTGTCTGTGGTCGGGGCAGAGTAACGCAACTCACACACACGCTGCAGTGTTTGACAGCTGCCTGCGCTGCCCCACACACACACGGTGAAACTCTCCGACAGACAAACACAAGAAAAAAAAAAAAGACAGAACTGATAACATTTGGCTGATATGGTAATAACTAAAATTTTAACAATTAATTATTTTTAATGATTAAAAAACGTCTGTGAGCCCACCAAAAAGCACACAAAACTGTCAGAATCAATGATCCTTAACGTTACCTGTAAGCTACAGTTGGTTGAAGGCTCATTATCATTACCGCAGTTCCCGACAGCGTAATTTGTGTTTTCTTTTAAAGCAACATTTCACAGCAAACCAGTTAAATAAATAGGCCTTTGAAAAGATAAGAATTTAAGCCTTACCATTTTCCCCCAGGACTCTTCCAAAACTTCTGGCTGGGGTCCTGCACAAGGCAGCCTGGGTCACGTGTTTCACAGCAACAATAACACTGGGCTGCCCGCAGACGTGCCTGTCGGTAAATTGGCGTAGTGCACTCGGATATATCAGCCGATGCCGATACATTAAAAAATGCCAAATATCGGCCCGTTATATCGGTCGACCTCTAGATTATCCTACACATGGACCAGAAGCCGCAAGAGTGGGGCAGCCGTGATGTTTAAGGGGCTTGGTGTCATTAAGGGCTATGTCATTACAGGCTATGTCTGTGACATTATAGCTGTGTCAGTATGGGCGATGTCTGTGACATTACGGGCTATGTCATTATAGCTATGTCAGTGTCATTACACTAATGATACACTCTAACAGACTGCGCCCCCCTGCAGGACCACTCGGAGAGTGCAGTGGGTGTGGCAGCCACCATGGCCCACGAGATGGGCCACAATTTCGGGATGAGCCACGACACCCCTGGGTGCTGTCTCGCGCGCGCCGACGACGGGGGCTGCATCATGGCCGCCTCCACGGGGTGAGATGACGTCCCCATCCCGCTAGCGATGGCTGGCCCCGCTCATTTAGCAGGAGATACACAGCCTGTGGCAGCTTTTGGGGAAGATGGGCAGCACCTGCAGGCCTGAATCGCCTATATCTGTCACTGAAGGTGTGCTAATGACAGGACCTCCCCCCCCCCTTTCAGTCACCCCTTTCCAAAAGTGTTCAACGCCTGCAACAAGAAGGAGCTACAGCGCTACCTGAGCTCTGGGGGGGGAAAGTGCCTCTCCAACCCCCCCAACACCAGCACCATGTATGGGGGCCCTCGCTGCGGCAACGGCTACCTGGAGGACGGCGAGGAGTGCGACTGCGGGGAAGCGGAGGTTGGGATCCTTGGCGGAAGTTGCCGCTCGCTCAGCCATGTGACACACGCCCTGACGCCTTTGCACCGCACCAGCGGCTCGAAGCACCTCACACACCTGCTTCTGCATCCCGCATGTGACCGTGGCGTGTCGCCACGTCCGTGACGTGTCACCATGACCGTGACCGTCGCTGCTCCTGCATTGTCTCACCATTATGACAGCAATATCTCTTCTTTTTCCCCATTGAGAAAGGTCCGTAAAATGTGTCTGGTTCCCAGGTTTTGCTTACAGTAACATTTGAGTTGTACTTCTGACACACTGAGGGCCCTTTACCTGTGTTAAAATGCAGTGGTCCTTTCATTTGGGTGTCTGGCAGTAACTGCCACATGGTCTCTTGCTGCAGGAATGCTCCAGTCCATGCTGCAATGCTCATAACTGCACGCTGAAGGCGGGAGCCCAGTGTGCACACGGCGTTTGCTGTGAGAACTGCAAGGTACCCTCCCCCCCAAGCCCACTCACCTCCCCGCCCTCTCCTGTGAGGCATTATCCTCCGTACCTCCTCCTCTTTCTTAGCTGAAGAGCCCGGGGGTTTTGTGCCGCCCTGCCTCGGGGTCATGTGACCTCCCGGAGTACTGCGATGGAAAGTCAGAATCCTGCCCCGCCAACTTCTACCTGATGGACGGGACGACGTGCCTGGGCGGGCTGGCCTACTGCTACACCGGCATGTGCCTGACATTGGAGCAGCAATGCCTCTCCCTCTGGGGACAAGGTGGGCATCGTGCAGGCATCGGGTGGGCATTGTGCGGGCATTGAGTGGGCTGCAAACAGGGCATAGATTGCAGGAACAACTCATCTTAACGCCAACTCTCACATGGAGCATCCATCCATCCCTCTATCCACCCATCATCCATCCATCTCTCCATCTATGCACATTTTGTATGACACTGCTTGCTTCAATAAATGTCAGTAGTAGCATCATGAACAGCACCCAAGTCACTAAAAAACACGTGATGTTTTTTTTTACTAACAGATGCTGTGTAGGTGCTGCACAGCCTAATATTTTAGCATGAGTCAAATCTATAGGAAATATGTATGCAAAATGCGGCTGAATGAATAAGCGTAAGGTCATTTTTTTATTACTAGATTTTTAAAATTAGCTGCCTCAGCACAGTCACTCGGCCACAGAATTAACCGCTTTCCTCCATAGTTTCCTGCCACACGTTTTGTTATAACTTCCCACCTCAGCTGGCTGCGCCTCCCCCAGGTCTCACGGCGTGCCCACGGCTGCTCGTCAGCGGCGACACGTCAGAGGCACGTCCTCCCGGTGCATGCTGCTGGCTCCAGGGCTCCCCTAGTGGCGTGCTGTGCTTGGTCTAGACATCCATCCCGCGGCGCTGCGGCGATCGATCTTCCTCGTTACTGATGAATAATTGCTGAATTGCTTTAAAGCGGCCGTCGCTTCCGCCTTACGATGAGTACAGCGGAGAATCTGGATCCTGAGATTAACAGGCTGTTGACGTCCTCTGCTTACAGCCTGGTTAAATGAGGAGCCGTTAGGGATTCGTTTATCTGTTTGCCACCTATCTTGTGTGCCTCAGTCACCTTATTCAGTAGCGGCGTTTCACCGAATCGCTTTGACAGCTGGGATGTCATCAGGTCGCTCTGCCTGTGTTTCCGTGACAGGAGCTAGCCCTGCGCCTGACCTGTGCTTCAAGGAGGTCAACAAGG
The DNA here is from genome assembly GCA_026779605.1 of Mormyrus hasselquistii. Taxonomy (NCBI): domain Eukaryota; kingdom Metazoa; phylum Chordata; class Actinopteri; order Osteoglossiformes; family Mormyridae; genus Mormyrus; species Mormyrus hasselquistii. Next base: position 5,228,334 of record JAODKE010000002.1, read on the forward strand.
CCGGCGACTCTTATGGCAACTGTGGCAAAGACACGACGGGGGAGTACAGGAGGTGCCGGGAAAGGCAAGCGGGCGCTGCTAGGAGCGGGTAGCCTGAGGCCATGCCCATGACCTAATAGCATGAAGGTTGTTGGCTGAGTCCCAGGTCAGGTCCTGCTGCTAGTTCCTAGAGTTTGCTTCTTGACCTGAATAGATTCGACCTGCATCCCACATGCTAATCAAGGGCTTGTCGATGCTGCCGAAAGGGATGTGAAATGCGGTAAGATCCAGTGTCTGAGCGCCGCGCCCAAGCCCCTGGAGAGGAACGCTGTAGCCATCGACACCAACATCCTGCTGGGGGTCGACAAGGTCCTGTGCAGGGGAACCCACGTTTACCAGAGCAGCCAAGGGGACACGCTGGACCCGGGCCTGGTGATGACTGGAACCAAGTGTGGGCAAAATGGGGTGAGTATTGTCTCTGGGAAACTAGAGTATCCAAGGTCTGTTTTGTAATAAATGTGTATGTCGGTGCAGGATTGTGCTGGTAAGGTGATCTCTACACGTCTCGCTCTACACGTCTCGCACTACACGTCTCGCTCTACACGTCTGAATCTCTACAGATCTGCTTCGAGGGAGAGTGCCACAATGCTTCCTTCCTGCAAGCTAACGACTGCAGCAGCAAGTGC
>JAODKE010000002.1:5240932-5252602 GCA_026779605.1 Mormyrus hasselquistii
CGCCCAGGTCGGGGCCCCTCTCCCTCGTTCCCGGGCCACGCCCCTGTGCGGGCGCCCCCCGCCCCCCCCGGTGGCGACACAAACCTACCCCCCCCCCCCCCCCCCACATGCCCTCCTTTGAGTTCCTTCATGCCATCTGTCCATACTAATATGTATGATATTCATGATGTTCCGTCTAGACCATCTGCTTGCTGATCCTTCTCCGGTTAGATGTTAGCTTCTGCAGTGTTTTTGGTTCAGCTCTCGTTCCCATTGCTGTCATGCTTGTGAGTTTTCTGGTCTCTGCCTGGAAGCTCAGCCTAAGAGAGTTGGTATCTAAGCCATATGCTTATGATGTGCTACCTGCTTCAGGTATGTCACTTTGGACAAAAGTGGCTGCTAAATAAATAAGATGTTAAGGTTTGATTTGCAGCTGGTGAAGCTGAACTGCTGGACTTAGGGATAAACCTTGAGGAGGTTTTGTCAGGTTCCCAGGGATCCTGCCCCACTTTTCGCTCTAGGCTGGCTGGCAGGGTGCCTGCTGCCTTTTGCTTTGGGGCGACCAGGACTGTGGCCTGGATGATAAGAGTGTTTAATCTCTTATGATGTTGCCCGTGAAGGTCATACACAACATAGTAAATGGAGACCTTAATTGTTGCCTTCTTTCTCTGTAAATAATATGGTGCAGTCATTTTAATAATGTTTGGGTTGGGTAACTCACCAAAACCAGTGGCCAGCTTGGCATCATTGCTCATTGAAAACCCTAAATGTGATGATACAGGGGACAGTGTTGCTGACCAGTGTTGCTGACCAGTGTTGCTGACCAGTGTTGCTGACCAGTGTTGCTGACCAGTGTTGCTGACCAGTGACTTTAATCGCCAGTGGTGGCTGGGGAGAGGGAGGTGTGGGTATCTCTCCTGACATTGCTACTCCCGTGACCCGCCCCCTGGACAAGCGGGTGGTGATGGAAAGACTTTAATCAGCAGTGGGCAATTTTTCGTGATCATCCAGATCCAGAGGAGTTGCCCTTTTGTCTCGCCTGCTTGGTCACCGGTAACATCGCTCAAAAAGTTACTCTGACTCTGATGCTGGGTAGTTGATGTAGTTCATACAGTCGTACCCTCCAGGTCAGCTGGCTGTCGGTGACTTCTGCATCCCCATCCCCCCCCCCCCCCCGGATCGGGCTGTTGCCCTTCTCAGCTGTGACCCTGTCCATGCTTTCTGAGTGCTGGAGGGTGGAGGGGTCAAAGTAGCACCCCCTCATCTTATACCTCCAATGCTGTGATTTCCTGTTTATTTAAAAATGCATGCTTTTATTTTCTCCTGCAGTGCTTGTGTTGCTGGCGCTGAAGGCTCTCAGCGACTTGGTTAGCAAAGGCTGTGCTTGTGTGTGCATTTGTAGTACAGCCTTCCCAGGATTTGCACTATACCGCACACATGTTTGGACTGGGCTGTTGCTCTGTGCTGTTTTCCATGTACGAGACCTGTAAATGACAGCAGAAGTTTATGTGCATTTTTCAGTTGGGGTCGATTGACAGGCACCTAATGCCTGCTGGGTGCATGGCACAGTGTGTCCAATAGGTGGCAGTCTGTCCCAGTCATTGCTGAGTGGCCAATCTGGTACTTCCCTTCTTCGTAGAACGTGACATAACAGGGATTTACACTCTGTGGTGCTACCGTGTTGTTTTTTTTTTCCCCGCTTAATTCAGCCCCACTCCAAAACTTTGCCATTGTTTTATCATATTAAAAACATGTTTAATTCATTTATTGATTTGGGGATAAAATCCATTCCTTTGTGTGATTCTGCAAGTGCTGCTTGAGCCCCTGTGCTCACCAGATGCCAGCCAGTTGATGGGAAGCTCTCTAGCTGTAAATATCTATGCGTATATGACCTGTCTGAGTGGCCGGCAATTTCTGTGTCCAATATGCTTGCTTATCCATTCTTGCAGGTGTAGCAATGATGCCGATAGTCAGCTGCCCCTATATAAAGACAGTCGCTCCCAACAAAAACGGTAATTCCTTCCAAAATCTCCAGTGCAGTTTTTATTCTTTGTTAGTTGGCATGTTAGTGCGTGTTGTGACGCTGCCCTTCCTCCTGTGTTTGCCCTGCACACTTGCACACTGTCCACTTGGAGGCGCTGCTCAGGATTCTTTGATCCGGATCACAGAATTTAAGTGGTTTTATGTTTCCGCAATAGTTAAGGCACATCCTGAAAGCAGTGGATTCCTGCTGGAAAGATGCAGTAATCCAAATATTCAGCCAGGCAATGAGATGTTTCTATCGGAATGATCTGTCTGCCCCAGATCCCTTTCAGCTATCGGTCTGGTGGCTTTGCTGGCTTGCTTGCTGGGGGAGATTTGGTCTGTGCCTGATCAAAGCTTTATTTTGAAATGCATCAAGTTGACCTCATTACCTTCGGTAATTGGGGTTTCTGTCGGTTTGAAAGGAAAGGCGATCTTACCGTAGGTGATAAATCATTGCTCGGTGATACATCATGGCTCTGTGACTTGTTTTGACGAAAAGCAGGTTTGTAACTTTGCTTGTCGTGTATATTAGAGCTTAAGAATATTGTGATTGTCCTCATTCTTTTCTTCAGTCATCTTTGAACACGCTTTAACCTTTCCTTGTGGTGGTGATGGGCGTTCTTGTCATTAGTTTAACCATGAACCAGGTAAACGGTAAATTATTGGTCATGAAGCTTATTGTCCCCTGATGTTGCTAACATGGCAGCAGGTTTTTTTTTTTAAGCTTTACTTTTTGATTACTTGTCTCAGGTCAGCGAATGATTGTTTCACACCTTACTGGCTTAACTGTAATCTGTCCCCAGTCATACGTCGATGCTCATGAAAGTCTTGTGTCGAATCACCTGTGAAAAGAACTCTTACCAATATTGGCCTAAAGTGGGGTATGCAGGCAGAAGTAGCTCGGACCGCCAGCTCTCAGTACATTATCTGTGCTGAAGACGCTATGAAACTCTTTGTTGGGAGAACAAATTTTTAGGTTATTTCTTTTTGCAAATGGCGATGAACGTTAGGCTCTCAAGGTGCCAGTGTCCGTTGACCCACTTGATGATCTTGTTTCTTCGAGTTCCAAAGGGTCTTCTGCTAGTTGCGTATCAGTTTTGTTTTGGGATCGGCGGGATCAGTGAATTGGTTATGGATGGTGGTCTGGCCGTGGGCCGAGCTGCTGGTGTTCTTTCATTCAGACCTGCCTGTGTGTGTGGCCTTTCCCAGGTTTGCTCCCCAGAATGGCTCCTCCCCTGGTTCCCATGATGCACCCGCAGATGGCTATGGCGGCAGGCCCTGCTGCACTGGCCGGGACTCTGTCCCTCTCAGAGTGGTCCGAGTACAAGACGGCCGATGGGAAGACCTACTACTACAACAGTCGGACTTTGGAGTCCACCTGGGACAAGCCGGAGGAGCTCAAGGAGAAAGGTAAGGTAGTTTGGCAGCTTCATAGAATGGAGACATACATGCATGTTTGAAAGACATGGGTTGGTGTTGCGGAGGGTTTTTGGCTGGTGCGGCTCTTCCAGATGGGAAATGACTGATTAATGTCACTGAAGGATTTGGATGTTGATTTTCAGTGATGACCAAGAATAGGCAGTGGTGGCTTAATGGTTAGGGAAGCACACTTGTAATCAAAAGATTGCAGGTTTGAATCCCTGACCAGCAAGGCACCACTGAGGTACCCTGAGCAAGGTATCGCCCCCAAGCACTGCTCCCCAGGTGCTGAATTAGCTGCCCCCTGCTATGTCACAACGTCACATATGGGTGAAATTTGGCAATTGATCACTAAATTCTAAAAATTCTTCTAATGAAGACCAGCTGTAGGTGCTCTTAATGAGCTTTGTTGCCCTCCCAGCAGATAAGGATGGGGAAAAGACCAAGGATGGTAAATTCTTGATGGAAAATTCTGATCTGATGGACATGGAGGATGATGAGCCTAAGATGGATCCTCCCAAGGACATGAAAGAGGTACATGTGGGTCTTTCTCAGGTGGCCTTGGTGCACCGTACCTTACGGCGTCCTCAGAGGTACATGTGGGTCTTTCTCAGGTGGCCTTGGTGCACTGTATCTTATGGCATCCTCCTCTGTTTTGTGACTGGCTGCTTTTAGCTCCACGTCGCGTTTGCTCAAGAACCCAAGGAGGAGGAGATGACCGAGGAGGAGCGAGCTGCTCAGAAGGCCAAGCCGGTGGCCACCACTCCCATCCCTGGCACCCCCTGGTGTGTAACCGCCCTGGTCCTACACCTGTCTGTGCTCTCCCGCCTTCCTCGGGTTCTGCTTTCGTTTGATTTGTTTGTTTTGCTACAAGTTTATCTGTGTCAGAAAGGTGGAAGGCAGCAAGGCAGGTGGGTACGACTATTATTTATTTGTGTTTCGTTGGACTGTTAGGGTTCAGTTTCGTCACTGACAGGCACTGATCGGAAGCTGTTGTCAGGATAGAAACGGAAGCTGTTGGCTTTCGCTGAGTTGTGTTTGTAACCGATCGTTGCGGCTTCCGTTATCCGCCGGCAGGTGCGTGGTTTGGACCGGTGACGACCGCGTCTTCTTCTACAACCCCACCACCCGACTGTCCATGTGGGACCGGCCTGAGGAGCTGATGGGGCGGGCTGATGTGGACAAGAACATCCAGGAGCCCCCCCATAAGAGGGGTCTGGAAGACAGCCGCAAGTTGGGTGAGCCCCGTGCCCCGGGGGATAGGCGGGTCCTCGCCTGGGTCCTGCACGGAGCACTTAGACGGTGCCTGAGGTGTCCACGTTCAGCTGACTGGCTGGCTGGTTTTGTGTTTACTGAATAGCGATGGGGGGGGACACAGTAGCTCGGCAGATAGCATTATTACCTCATATCTCCCAGGTGGGGGGTTCGAGTCTTGCTTCAGCTCTGTGTGTGTGGAGTTAACCTGGTATCCCCATGTTGTGTGAGCGCTATCCATCATGCGTCATGGCTAGTTAGACAGACAATTCATAGATGCTATCTCCCCGTTGCATCAAAACCGCCTTCCCTCGGTAGGTGTAACGCATCCATACAATACGTTGCCTGGTCTCTCCTAATTATAGTAAAGCACAGAGTTCTGTGGCCCGTGCTTATCTACGAAGGAGTCTATGCCCCACTTTGCCAGGATGAGGTGCTTGTGCGAGTGCAGTGGCTAACCTACCCGTTCGCTTCCTAGTGGGCATGAGCCGAGAGGAGCTGGAAGCGGCCGCCGCGGAGGCCCTGGAGGACGAGCCCATCAAGGCCAAGAAGAGAAAGTAAGTGAGCCAGAGCCCGCCGTGCGTCAGCGACGTGCCGGCCTTTGGTGGCTCCGCGCGAGCCGCACCAAGCATGCTCGTGCCGTGCTAACCATGTCCGTCAGCAGGAAATCGAGCTTAATTTGTCACGTAACGACTCGTCAAAGTGAGCTGTGCATCTGCACCTTTTTTTAACGTATGAATATGAACTGCTAGAAATTGGACTTTGACAGTTCTGACCCAGCCTACAATGAGTGTATTTAATTGATACCTGCCTTTCTTGGGGCGTGATTTTTGTTATGCAAATCCCTGCTGTCCAGGATACCCAATCAATCAGTGTTTCCTGTCAGAGGTCTGCCTCTCCCTGCCCCAAACGGCGGTCTTGTTGCGCAGGGGAATATTTTTCAGGGAACGCCCGTAGAACTGGTGAGACCAACATGGGCCTCCAAGGTAACACCTACTCAGCCTTCTTCTAGACTTTTCTTACAGAGGAACTCCAGAGGTTCTGCAGATGTTAGTTGCGTTGTGATTGTGGTCCAGTGAGACGTCACGATGGGAGCCTTAGACACCCCACAAGCCATCTGTAAGATGCGGAATGTACTAGAGCTGTACTGGAGCTGTACTGCTAAGGTAGATAAGGGGAGAGTAACAGGTTAAGCTGAGACAGTAGATTGGTAGAAAATCCATTCTCCTGCTGCCATGACCTGGCTGCTGTGGAGCTCCACTTTTAAACGTTACTGCTTGCCAACGATCTGCGCTCCAAACCCTATACCCCTCTACACCACCCCCCACTCCCCCAACACCATCACCGCCGCCATAACACCCCCCCCCCCCTTCCCCCCCGGCGATCGGGAATCCTGATGTCCCCCATGTCGTTCCGCAGGAAGGAAGAGATGAAAGAGGCACCCGAGGCAGAGAAAGAGGTGGCGGTGGAGGCGGAGATCAAGGCGGCGCGGGAGCGGGCAGTGGTGCCGCTGGAGGCCCGCGTGCTGCAGTTCAGGGACATGCTGCTGGAGAGAGCGGTAAAGCACACTGCAATGCAGCCGCCATACTCTCACGTGGCTCGTAGCCGGCTCTGTAATGTCACACACATAAGTCTAAATGAAAGCCCACCAAGGTACTACCTTCAGTTTATATTTTATACCCTTTTGCTGTTGTTCAACTTACTGCAAGTCCAGGTATATTGCTTCCAGCAGATAACGCTTTCAGTAATTATTTATTTGGTTATTTGAATTAAAGTAATGACTGTCAACAGTTGGTATTTATGTATTCAGCATGTACTTCAGAATGACCGGTCTAATGGCATTTAACCGTAACACATTTCTATGACTGTTTGTGATACGAGTGCCCTTTTCTGATGCAATTTGTGATTGGTAGACCTATTACCTAGACATGTTCAGATTGCAAAATTCTAAACTTTTAAACATACTGTCTGCTTCAGTGATGTGAAACATTGCACATGACTGCTGAGCAAATATGCCCTGACTGGAAATGCCTGTTGCAGGTAAAAAAAGAAGGTTTTCTGAAAGTTTGCTGTGTTGTCTTTGATATGATGCCCTGTCTGAGGTTTCCGGTCAGATAACCGGAACCCGCATGCCGTGCGTTCCCCTCTCTGAGCAGGGGGTGCCCTCAGGAACCCCGCCTGTCCATCCAGATCGTCCTTACTTCTCCGTGTATCTGACCCACGGCATTACTGTCACTCTGACATTTTCTTGTTTTTCAATGCTTTGCTTGCAGTGGGGGGGGGGGGGGGCAGAGGGCCCCCGGAAAGGTTGTCGCCCTTTTAAGCTGTGTCCCAAAGAGCAGATGAAAAGCATTTTTAGCGGAATCAAAAGGGCTGATCTTCAAGGCCGACATTCCCACTAAGGGTGCTGTCTGCCAGCTGCACTTTGCAAATGGCTCTCTGCAGTAGCTGCTTTAACGGGGTAATTGGAGAGACGGCCTTTTTTACTTAATTAGGCCGTTTCTCTCTGTGCCGATTAACGGCCGGGGAAAGGTTCCGGCCGCCCCGCGGGGGGGTCCTCGTTGATTTGAGACGGTGGCTCTGGCGATGAAACCTCAGTGTCGCCTATACTCAGTCCCTGCAGAGTGGAGCGGCTTGCCTGCCTCAGTCACCTCATTAAGGCTGCTCTCACACACCTGCTCTTTCACCTTTGCCTTGCCCCCCAACACCCCCCACCCCTGCTCCCAGGTCTCAGCCTTCTCCACATGGGAAAAAGAGCTGCATAAGATAGTGTTTGACCCACGGTACCTTCTGCTGAACCCCAAGGAACGGAAGCAGGTAATGTGTCCGCAGAAATGTACCCGTGCTCTCAGGGGAAAAAAAGTACCATTTGGTACCTTTCAGGGTACAATCACTTGTCGCTGGGCTTGTACCCTGACTGCAGGTAAATGTGCCTTTTTTTCTGACAGTGAACATTATACCTCTTAATGTGATCGCCTTGTCTAGTCTTGAAATGTTATCATTCGCTTTTTTTTTTGGTCCATTGGGGAAACACCCCAAGTGTCCTTTTAGCTAAACTGAAGAGCTGACATAGTGCTTGGTGACGAGACAGGAGACTGGACAGACTAGTAACCCTCTGACCTTCTGCTGACTCCCGAATAGGAGGCAGTCACCATGCCCCCAGAAACAGTAGGCTGGGAAAGGGGGAGGGGTTTCATTTGAGACGGTTGGTTATTTTAACGCAGGAGAAATACAGGCATGCAGGGGCTTGAGGTGGGCAAATTTAAAATCGAATATATTAACTTGTCACTTAAATATGCAAATGCAAAAAAGGCATTGTACGTGTTCCCCGCTTTACGCTCCAGTTTTTAGTGCCTCCCATTGTCTGTATTTCATTCAAAATACAGTCGCATTTCAGACCGTTTAGCGTTTTCACCGTGTTTTATGGTAGCTACTAGCTAATGATAGGCATCTAACATCAGTCATTGGAAGCCTTCAAGGTATCGGTCAAGTACTCCAGACTTGATGCTTGTTTCGGGTTGTAGTTAGGGCTATCACATCACGAGGTAATCGCGATTACACGCCGCATGCACAGTCATCCCCAGGGCTTTGATAGCAGGTGGAGCAGTTCAGTAGTGTGCTTAAGATATTCATGAGATGCCTATTGTGATGTCAAAAGTGATCTGCGTACCCTTATGTTTTCTAAATTTGGTTAGCGGAGTACACTACTAATTTGTTCACCATAAAGTACTGAAAAGCCGGCATCCAGACAAATGTTACACCCGTCATTTAAAGCTTGGTGGTTACTGCACATGCGCTATATAATCATCAAATTGTAGTGTGATCACCCTAGTTGTAGTACACATGCCCTCATTTGCTTGAGAACATGGTGAATGATGAGTCACCTGACCCCCCCCCCCCCTCCCCCCGTGAGGTTTTTGGTTGAATGGGAGATGTCATCTTTGACAAGGATTTTAACTGCCCCAGATAGAGTTCCCCATCACTCCTCTCTGGGTGCAGACTTACTTCAGACATATTTGTCGGTCTTGCAGGTCTTCGACCAGTATGTGAAGACTCGTGCTGAGGAAGAGAGAAAGGAAAAGAAGAACAAGCTCATGCAAGCCAAGGAAGAGTTCAGGAAGATGCTGGAGGAGGCAAAGCCAAATATCAGGCAAGCCACATAGCAAGCTGTCTTAAAAGTCCTCTCTACAATGTTTATGACATGAGAACTGTGAGTTTTATTGAAAATATCGTCTGGATGTCATTTTCCAGGATGACTTTTAGCGAGTTTGCCTCAAAACATGCCAAGGATGCAAGGTTCAAGGCCATTGAGAAGATGAAGGACCGGGAAGCCATGTTCATTGAGTTCATGACCGCTCTCAGGAAAAAGGAGAAAGAGGATTCCAAGAGTCGTGGAGAGAAGGTGGGCTGGCAAGACCAGTCAGGTGGCTGTTAACTGGTGGGGGGAATAGGGGGAGGGGTGGGTGCGGCTGGTTGGTGTGCCCTTGAATGGGCCAGCATTGGGTAACCCAGGCCCCACAATCTGTAGCCAAGGCTCTGTCATACGACATGAAGGTACTTAGAGTACTTAGAATTCTAGGGAAGCTTCCTTGGAATAATAAGGTTTGTTAGTTCAATGCGCTTCTGAAGACTTCCCTATGTACACGTTTTCACTACTTTTATTACTGGTACCCAAAAGCTTTTTCTATGCAAATCCCCGATATACCATGGAGGGTTAATGGTTATAGTGACTGGTATGATTTCCTCTAGGAATAAAAGGTCACCCATCAAAGATTAATGACTGTGAAATGTCAGCTGCCAGGGACAACGTAAGGGTGGGTGGTGCTCTCTGAGGGAGGCCCCCAGTCAGACTCTCATCTGCACCCCTCACCCTCTCGCAGTGACGCTGGCTTGACTGCACTCCAGGGCACCGTTAATTACCACCGTACTCACGGGAGTCATTAATAGGTTATCGGTGACCTCACCTCAACCTGGACCAAGCTGTTGTGTGTTTGGAATTTCGGCAGCTTCCAGTCCGATTTGACTGGGAGAGTAAGCGTCTTTGTTAAAAGCTGTCGCTCTTTGGGGGGGGCAGGGTGGGTTACTTCTGCTTTTATGTGGATGCTTCTTGTACATTGTAATTGTAGCTGTGCTGATATTCATCGCATCTTTTTAATTACTGGTGTTGACCTTGTTTGAATGGGAGGTGTTGAATGGGTGCTTTTCCTCCCCATGAAAGATGAAGATTGACTTCTTCGAGCTCCTGGCTGACCAGCACGTCGACGGCCAGCTGAGGTGGAGCAAGGTGAAGGACAAGCTGGAGGGTGACCCCCGCTATAAGGCCGTGGAGAGCTCGGCCATGAGGGAGGAGCTCTTCAAGCAGTATGTGGAGAAGCTGTCCAAGGTGTGCTGAGCTCTAACCATAAGCACTGAGTCTCAGGCTGAGGGGCTGGGGTTAGCGCGAGCATGACCGTGTGCTTCCGGGGCTGCAGAACCTGGACTCCGAGAAGGAGAAGGAGATGGAGAGGCAGGCGCGGATAGAAGCCAGCCTGCGGGAGCGGGAGCGGGAGGTGCAGAAGGCGCGCTCCGAGCAGACCAAGGAGATGGAGCGCGAGCGGGAGCAGCACAAGCGAGAGGAGGCCACCCAGCATTTCAAGGCCCTCATGTCAGACATGGTGTGTAGGGTCTCCATCCGTCCACAGATCCAAAAACCCAGAATCTGGCATCAGAATGGCCCGAATTCATGTCCATAACCTACTGCATGGGTAGGCAACCCTGGCCCTGGAGTGCTGGTATCCAGCAGGTTTTCTGTCTTACCTGAGGAGTTTGTCTGCCTAAGATCAGGTCGCTTCATCAAAGACTAGGTAGGATAGAAAACATGCTGGATAAAAGTACCAGTGTCCTGTGTCAGCAAACAGAGGTGGTTTGGTGTGAAGGATCCTCCATTTCCCATTAGACCTTTGATTTAACTTTTGCAGTCTTGTACTCTAGTGTGCGATTTTCTGAGTTTTGTCCTTGCTCACGCCAGGTACGATCCTCGGATGCCACGTGGTCGGACACTCGGCGGAATTTGAGGAAGGACCACCGCTGGGAGTCGGCCTCCCTGCTGGAGCGTGACGAGAAGGAGAAGCTCTTCAACGAGCACATCGAGGCACTCACCAAGAAGAAGAAGGAGCACTTCCGGCTGCTGCTGGATGAGACCTCTTCGGTTCGTCGGCCTTGCTTAAAGCTGCTCCCTTGAATCTGTTTTAACCCACACTTGGACATTGCAGATTATCTGATCCAAAATTCAGCGGGTCAGTGAAACTTCACCGCTGTTTATTTAACATCAGTAACTTATAAGAAGGATGATAGCTAAGTGAATGCTTAGCATAATGCTAACGTGTTATTTACTCAGGCTTAACAGATATGCTAACCAAAGCGGGACTGTGTGTCATTGCAACATTCCGGCATCCTCCGTCTTTCGGTGTTTTATCATCATCATCATCATCATCTCTGTTTGGGCATCTTAGATCACACTGACGACAACGTGGAAGGAGGTGAAGAAGCTCATTAAGGAAGATCCCCGCTGCATCAAGTTCTCCAGTAGTGACCGGGTAATAAAAAGAAAGAGAAATTAATTTGCTCTCTGCCGCCTTTTTGGTGTTTTGCTTGGTGTAACTTGCCTCTTATGTCTGATTTTTACCTGGCTTTGTTACAGAAAAAGCAGAGGGAGTTTGAAGATTACATCAAAGACAAATACATCACAGCCAAAGCGGATTTCAGAACACTCCTGAAAGAGACCAAATTCATCACGTACCGGTGAGTCGCTGTCTGAGCTGCTCTTTGACAGGGCTGGTCTTCCTGTCCCCTGACTTGCCGGCCCTAGGGCTCTCACCTCCCAGTGATATTTACTTGCCACCCCCCCCCCCCCACCCCCCCCCCAACCCCACCCCGCCCGGCCCGGCGAGCGCACCCCCCGGCGGCCGACACACACCGGAAACCCCCCACAACAGAGCCGACGGCGGAACAGCA
>JAODKE010000002.1:5252702-5291045 GCA_026779605.1 Mormyrus hasselquistii
CCCCCCCGCCCCTCCCCCCCGCCCTTCGCCTGCCCCCGCCCCGGCCCCCCCCCCCCCCTTTTTTTTTCCCCCCCCCCCCCCCCCCCCCAAAATGGGGAATGCTCAGGTCCCGGAAGTTGATCCAGGAGTCAGACCAGCACCTCAAGGACATCGAGAAGGTCCTCCAGAACGATAAGCGATATCTGGTGCTGGAGTGCGTCCCAGATGCACGCCGCAAGCTCATCATGTCATACATCGAGGATCTGGACCGTAGGGGGCCGCCGCCCCCGCCTACCGCCTCGGAGCCCACCCGCCGCTCCACCAAATGAGGGGTGCTCTGCCGCCTCGGGCTCCCCCAGGTCTGGCGGCTTTGGCCGCGCCACAGCCTGCAGACTGCACAGTATTAGCTAACGTCATTGTGACAAGGAGTATCCCAGCATCCATCCTGCATCACCTTATTCTCCAGATCACCAAACAACATCTATGGACTCCAGGTGATGGTGATACGCTGACATGTGTTCTTCACATCCGTAGTTACCTTTGGCAGTCCAGAAATCATTAAAACTATTTTCTATTTTTATTTAGTTGTATGTATGTATGTATGTGTGTGTGTTCCTCTACACATACATGCTGGTATTCTGGAGATGCTAATTCTAATGGTGGTGACGACTGATTCTTTTGACAGACGTCATTAATGCTAAAGTACAGTTTGAATGTTTAAATGTTTCCTAAAATTACTTAATTTTGATGTTGCGGTTTCTGTATAAGTTTACTGAAATAAAAGCAGCCTCACATTTTTTTTATAAGCGCGCACAACTTTCAAACAAACACAATATGGTGAATAGACACTGGTTTACTTTTATTACAAGCAAAAAAACTTTATTACAAAACTATACTTTCAAGACCATGCACAGAATGTCTTTACTAGTACACATCCCTCCCCCTCCAAATTTCTGCAACATTCTTGGGAGCAGTTGCTATCACATTTAACATATATGAACGTGAAATGATTATTTACAATGATTCGTAACGCTGGTTAAGCAGCTGCATGTGTAACATTTACAGTAGGTTTTATATCATGACTTTGAAATTGGCAGGCCCACTGTAACTTAGTGAGTGTAGCAAAGGGTTCACTTGAAAGAGATTCTTGAGTTTTGTTGAATGGGTTGGTTTTGTCAAGTCTTACATAAATGTATTTAAAATCACAGACTAAATCACAGCGAAAATAGTCAACAAATTACATCTTAAATCTCAACAAGAACAAATCCAGAGCTACTCTAGCAAAACCTGGGTGTGTGAGACTTTTGGTAAAACACAGCTCTACGAGGTCACTTTGTTGTACCCGCTGCTTTTGTTTGAATAGTTTAAAGTCTGTGAGATAAACCTTGGCCAGTGTTGCAGTTGCCTGTGGCAATTCTGCGCATTTTATTTTTTGACTACTTCTAGGTCCTGGTGCTCCCAGGGCACCGGGTCGTTCACGTCAGTCAGCGAGTTGGTCTCACGCTCTTGCCAGAACTGCTCCACGTCTGGCAGGACAATGCCATCCTTGTTGGCTGGACTCTCAGCGTCCGTGCAGCTGTGCTCCGCATCCTGGTCCGGCTTGGTGTCCTCTGCCGGTCCGGACTTGCGTGGAAGCGGTTCTCCTGCGGCAGTTTCGGGTCTGGGACAGGGGCATGTCTGAGCTGTAGGTGTGTGCGGCCCCTGCTTGGGCTTGGGTGGATGTTTCCGGAGAGTCAGCCGCCGCCACAGTCCTTTATAGCTCTCGCGGAACTCCTCGGACAGGGAGAGGACGATCATCGGGTTAATCAGGGAGATGGAAAACATCAGCAGCTGGGAGGAGAGCGTGAAGACGAGGGGCGGCGACGGGGCTGCGGTTTCCGCAACGTGGTGTCTCCACACCCAGGACACCCACTGTGGCAGCCACATGGTTGCTGTGGTGACTGTCAGGCTGAAGAGCATGAGTGTCAGTTTCCTGGAGCGTATTTGTGTCCTGAGGTTCTGGGTCTTGCTGCCACGCCGCTGACTCCTGCCATATGCCCTCCAGAAGTAGAGCAGGGCAAAGCTGATGGGGCCGCAGAAGGCAATCAGGGGGTATGCCTTGATGTACACAGACATGAACCTGTGAGTGTTGGGTGGCACGACTTGGATGCAGACCATTCTGTCACCATCTTTCTGAAGCACTGCAAATAGCCATTGGGGGATTGCGATCACACAAGCCAACAGCCAGGAGAAGGACAAGATGACCAGCACGGTTTTGTAGCAGATGCTCACCTGCTTGAGGGGGTTGCTTACGTACTTGTAGCAGGCTTTAGCCATGATGGCGATAGTGAGGCTCTTGGCTGCCATGCAGGAGTGCAGGAACCAATCACAAGTCTTGCACACAAACCAGCCCAGCGTCCAGCTAGCTCGTGAGAACGCAGCAGCCTTGAAGGGGACTGTAAAAGCCAGCACCAGACCATCGGCAAACATGAGGTTGAGAATAAGGGAGTTGATCAGAGACAGTTTGCCCTTATGGGCATTGGTGAAGAGCACCCCCATAGCCGTGAGATTTCCAGCAAAACCCAGGACACAGATGATCCCAAGAATGACTGGGATGAGCATTTTCAGTTCCCGGGAGTCCAGCCGTTGATAGGAATCCCACTCGGTAAAGGACTCCGTATCAATGGTGCTGTTATCATTGCTTGAGTTAAGATTTTGCAGTTTATCCATTCTGTATCAGCTGGAGATCCAATATACTTAAAATGAACGAAAGAAAAAAAGACGGTGATTTTTATTTAAAAGTTAGAATCTTAATTAATTGTAGTATTTAGTCCAGCAACTCGCAGCCCCGTTCCTCGGCGATGGGTTTATCGGACGGGATGATACTGCGGGCTCTGGGTGCGCATTTATAAAGGTGCAGTTTGATTGACAGTTGTCTTCTCCAGCTGACTTTGTGTTTCCTTTGCCTGTTGCGGTAGCCTCATGGGGCCAATTAATATAATCATTAGCAAAACATTAGAGAAAAAAACAATAACCCCTACTATAATTAACGCTTCCTTCTAATAAAATTCCTGGTCTTAGAAACTACTATATATTCTATATTTCATTTGAGGTGAGTTCAAATTTAATTAAAACTTTTAATTAAAAGATTCGGCTACATTTTACTAGATTTACATAGAAATGGTGATGATTTATTTATACTGAAAAATAAAAATGAAATCAACGGTACGTAAAATTTGAATACTTTTCCTATTTCCCGTGGTTTCTTGGGTATTTCCAATCTTTTTAGATCTGTAATTTGAGCTTTTTAATAAAGCATTTTCATTCATTATTATGCAATAAGACTACAGTTTAACGGGCAGCATTTGTAATATATTACTGATATCACATGCATCACCGTCATGTTTGAACTTAAATTTTATTTTCTTAATACAGAGATGATTTCTTTTTTTATACGTAATAATATAGACCTACATTTATATACTCGTTAATAATGAGGGTTCCTTGCTAATGCATCACTATGCTCATAGTGGTTTTGTATCCGTGTATAGCCTACATATTGTAGTCTTCTACACTCCTGACAACGACGCTAATTCGATAAAATGAACACGTGGTGGCGATGTTGCTTCAATGTAGTATCTCCGTTTTGGCGGATTCTTGGTTGTATTAATGTGACTTTTGTAAGCAGATGTGTTATATCTGGGTAAAACGTCGGCTTTCTTGATGGCAGAAGTGAAATCCGAATAAATTTAACCGTAAGTACTGGGTTGGGGGATGGAATCCTTAGTCCACTAATTATGGTTCGACCAAGATCTCGAAAACTGAACGAGTAGTTTCTCCGCTAAACGTATGAAACTTTAACGGAGTCTTGTGTAAGAAAAAATAGCCAGTAATTCCTAACCGCAAAGCGAAGATTTCCAGCCTGGCACACGTGTTTCATTTTGGCACGTCACTTTGGGTGTCCGTGTTTAATCCACACTTGAAACTACAAGAAATAGTTTATTTGGCGAATTGCGTTTTTCACCTTAATCTAAAATGTGCTCAGCTATACGACTGCGATGGAAGGCGCCCTTTTCCCTTCTTTGCATTTTACCTCGTCCATACGCATCTTATTTACCGGTTGCTCTTTACCGATCAATCCTAGTGGAGCTAATTATAACACAAATGAGATGATGGAGCGCGGATGCCGCAGTCAGCGCGCTGCGAAGTGGAGAGGGAGGCTGGCGGCGCGCTAATGAACCCGCGCTTTCTCCTCTGCATTACATGCATAATAGCAAATGTTTCATTTGAATAACTGACATCAAAATTAAGACGTAATTGCACTTGTGAGACGGATTACCCAGTTCAAATTGCATTGAGGGATATAAATGAAACGTCAGGTATGGTTATCGGAACGCTTCGTACACCTTCTGAGGCTTGCTTACTAAGTGGATGCTACACACGTCGCTGGTTATCGGACAGCTTGGTCATCCAGATCGTGATCACTGTGCCTGACGAACTACCGTCTTCTTCACCGGCGGTATTCGCGGTGAATCACAAATATTGGTGTTTCACAAATTTCAGGCACGTATTAATCTTCCTGCTTAATATAGCTGAACCCTTACCTTAGCACTGCTTTTTGCTAAGCAGTGTAGCTAAGATTGACATCTTTAAAAACTTATGCATTGTGAGTTTTCGTAGTCTCAGCTCAATAGATCAGAACTTTTGAAATATCGTTTCATGCGATTCCTTAACATTACGTTTTTAAAAGAAAATTAGGATGTAATTAGAAGGCAGCTCAAAAGAACTACTTCTGGTTAGCTTTAGAAACGTGCCTGTTAGTTATGCATATGATATTAAAAAAACACACTGAATACAGTAAAAGCGTGTTGTTTATTCTTGTATTTTAATAAGTCTAACGTGGATATCAGTTAGTAATGAAGCCGACCACAGGCAACGCGAGACGCATGCATAAACACGGACACAATCATGAACCATATTTAATACGTAGATGACAGCTTACCTACCTGCATTTCTTTCAGCTGCGGGAAGTAACCCGTACAATACAAGGGGAACACGCAGTCGCATGCGCACACGTGCACAGTCCTGCTATTCAAATCTTTATGGGGACTCGTTTCTGTGGGTATGACCTTAATCCCATAACCAAACAATGGGACTATTGGCATTTTTCGTTTTTTGATTTCATCTGCATATTTTTAAAATTAAATTGAGGATGTGCTTGTGAAGACCAAATAATATCCCCACAGTGTAAAAAGTTATAGGCTTATATCACATTGTGGGGACATCTGGAAAAAAAATGCACTAGTGAAGGGGATGAGGCTTCTAAGGCCACGGTTGATGGGATTACCATGCACTTTCAATAACTACCTGCTCTAATCCAAAAGAACCAATGGAAATGCTGTCCAAGGCTGGTCACCCAGCAACGGGCCTCTCAGCCTTATTTCTGCCATAAACTCACCCTGGTGTCCACTGGAGTGTGTGGGAAGTGCAGCACTGTTTCTAAAATATTCACTGTAATTCATAATGAGTCTGTGAACAATGAAGTCTAGGCAATATATGAAGTGTAAGAAATATCTACACCTACATCTTATTTTCGAATCTTGAGTTTTATTTGTACAAACACATTCCCCGCGAAATTGCAATCCAGAGCTAAAAACCATATCCCAGCATGGCCAGAATTCAATCAACAGCCCAAGTAGGTGGAGTGAGAGCAAGCTTTTCTGGGATCATGTTTCAGAACCATTGTTATAAAGGTGCATCCATCTAGTTATCCATTATCTTTCTATCCATTTATCCAGGTTATGGTCATATTGTGAGATGTTTAAATGCATTTGATGTGTGTCTTAATTAGGCCCCTGTGGACACTTGGATCATTGTAGGTTACCGTCCCGCTGTGTCTGCATGACGACTTTGATGTTTTTGTGATTATGCCTGCTAGCATTCCACATGTCCAAAGACTGACTAAACTGAAATGTCATTATGTAGAGTACTGTCAGCAAAGTGTTTTAGTTCTATGAAAATACACATTGATGTTTTGCAGCAAAATAGATCTTGACTGTTGATTGGATCAAACTGATCATCTTATGATAATATAATTTTGGATTCAATATACAGCATCATTGTCATCAAAGGCCGGGGAGAGGGTTACAGACAAGGAAGGCTTAAGGATACCAATCAAAAGCCAGCCTGACCACAAGGATGAGGAAATAAATATGTATTCTAGCTGGAGATTCCCCCCTCCCCCATGATATTAAAAAAGGACACAGGAAGCTTCATGAGAGTTCCAGCTTGCTTTGTGTTTTACTTCAATGAATACTAGAGAGCATAAAGACTGCATGACAATTAAATACATTTAAATACATTCTGAGCTATAAAACTTTTTCATTAAGAAGTTTACAACTTAAATAGTTCAGAAGACATTACTTATTAAAGGAATTGTACCTAAAGTTCCCTGATATCATAGAACCTTTGTCACTGGTTAGGCTACATCATACCGCCATTACTCTCATGTCATGGGAGGATCTACTGGTCCAATTGTGTCTCTTTATTTCTTAGACCATGAAGTCTCAAGTACGTAACCAAGCCCAGTACGGCGTTGTGTTTGGCTGTGGTAGAGTCCTTTAAGCAGAACTGGAAGGTATGACGGTTAGTAAAGAGGAACGGCAAAGGGACATATGCAGTGGTTTTCGTAATACCCTAGTACCGCACACAACCTCCCCCTGGGCAGAGACAGGGACTTAGATAGAGGAAGACTGGGAGCTTGAGAAGTGACAGGGGCACTACGAGGAAAACGGGAGAAGGTGTGGCCTCTGTCAGACCTCACATGCCAAAGCAGCTCCAGGTGCTTCTGTTTGCTAGACATTTTCAAGAAAGAGCAGCATGGCCAGCTTCTTTGATGAATGAGCCGTGCTCTGCACAGAGTCTTGGGAGTCGGGGACCTCAAGCAGTCGCTGACACAACACAGGGAGCTCGCCTGACGCAGCATCAGACCGAAAGCTCAAAGTTATGAATTTATGAACAGAGTGAGGAACACAAGCAGAATGTTAAAAGAGGTGATAGAGAAAATTATTATGGATGGATGGATAATCTTGGCGCCATCAGTTCTCTTCTTGACAGGCTCAAAGGCTGCAATTTTTAATTAGAATTTAATTAGAATTTATTTGCACAATGACTTTTGTGCAGAATACAGCATTGAAGTGCAACTATATTAAATGTACCAAAGGATGTATCACAAATACTTAGCATGTAGAGAATTTTAAAATTAGCCTTTTTTGCCATTTATAGTTTTAAAAAACATTCATTCCTAATCACTTGGGCACGTAAAAATGCAGTCTCTACAATCATCCAGTTCTTCAACATGTTGCAAATGGCGCCACTGAGCCAGCACTTTCTCCCCCATGTAAGCCCACACCACCCTGCATTTGTCCTCGACGATTCTACATGGTCCATGACATGGATTACTGAGGCCGTTTCTTTACCATCATGTGATGAAATACCAGAGAAAGGCACAACAGCTTCTTCATTCCAATACTAAAAAAAACAGAAGTAAAATGAAAACACACTTGAACGAATTAACGTGTGGCTGCTCAGAGGCACGTCCTGTTTAAGAATGTGGACAAGGGAGTAGGAGGAAGGGCAGGGCAATCATCTGGGAAGGGAACCAATCAGAAACACTTGTTGTTCCATTATACCCCGTTTTCTCTGCACTTTCAGAGCTGGCAACATGCCGTACTTCTTTCATGGGGGCGGACAGTCGTAGTGCCAGGTGGACTCCTTTGTGAGAAATCAGGCTGGTTGCGGAAACGAGAGACACGTGGGATGTGACACTGTTTCCACCTTTAGGTTAGAATAGCATCATTTGGTATTTTTTCGCCAGCTGAAACAACATGGGTGACAGTACCTTGTAAGTTCTGTCTCTGTTTCTTTGTCTCCCTTCTTGTGGACGTCAGCTGGAGGTGGCTACATACGTTCTCCTCTCCTTAACCACATTCCAGTCCTCGCTTAGTGGTGAAACACTGAATGCACCTTTGAGTACCAATATCAGTGTGAAATAAATAACAAGCTAATGAAAATAAGGGGAGGGCATGGATTTATGAAGGACACCTGTAGTTCATACCAGCCCAGCAGTGTCCTCGCTGCAACATTGGAGAAATGAAAAGGCTCAAGGCTTTTGTATCATAGTGCTGTCTCCCTTCCTGGAATTATTCCGGAACAATCCTCTTAGCATTGCTGTGCATAGCCAGCAGATCTGCAGCAACCAACTTTGAGGGAGGATGTTTTAAAGATTAAGAAGCAAAAGATGTCTTAAAGGGACAACTGCCATGTTGTCAGGGAGCTTGGGTACAGGCGCTAGTTGACCTTGTCCTGGAAAATGTAGAGGTTGTTGGTGGCGGCCACAGCAATGATGTTCTCGGAAGGGTGCCAGGCAGTGTGCAGGATCTTCTTGCTGAAGTCTAGACTGTCCACACTGATCTCATCCTTCCGTCGTTTACCCCCCACACAAACTTTGCGTGGCTTCAAGATCGCCCGCGGTTTGCTGTTCTCCCGTGAAGCCTCCAGGGTCACGTCCCGTTTCGTATTGCGGTCGAACATTCGGAAGAAGTTGTTGTAGGAGCCTGTCATGATGACACTAGAAGGAAATTATAAATAACAGCAAAAAGTCAAAGATCTAACAATAATCACCGGGATACGTCTACAGTTAACTTTGTCAGTGTGATAAATTGTATCAAACAATACTACTAAAACTAAGATACTGAAAAGCCTCCTTACTGACCTGTCAGATCCATTCCAGACACATTCAAACTTGTCAAAGATGCAGTCATTTTCATACAGTGAGCAGAGCTTACTCCTCAAGTAGTCGTGTACCTGGATAAAATAAAAGCAGTGACAATGAGGTTCTGTATTGTAGTGAATGTACATGGAAGCAGTCAACCTAAGAACAAGTAAATGGAAGCTGGTTTTGTCCATGATGATAAATGGCTCAAGACATATTCCCCAAGAGAACAGATTCTTATTTACTTCCCAGGCAATGGAGTGTGGATAGAAAGACAGACTTTTGGCACTGTGCTTGGTTAACTCAACTTGTCAATATATCAGTGCAAATTAGAAGGCTAACAGCCTAGTGAGATTCATCGATCACCAGCATCATGCAGCTCACTCCTGCTAATAACTTCTCCTTGTGGCAGATGCCTGGCACCTGACCAGGCTAATGATGACACATTCGACATGTGTCTGACCTTGTCTGACCTGCACATCGTGCTATAGACACCAGACAGCTGGGCTGCCTCACAACATGTGGCCCCACTCGCGCTACCAGGATAGTCAGACACACAAGCGTCCTGAGGGGGGGGGGGGTGATGGTCAGTTGCACTGTCACTGGCAGAATATTGGACAAGAACAGCAGTCCTTGTCAATGGAGAATGATTGTTCTGGAGGGCATCTTGTTGCGTGTCATTATGGAGACCGAAAGAGCTGTAATGAGGACATGTGTGAAGGGTACCTGGTAAGTCTCCAGGGGTTTACTCTCCATGTTGAGATCCCACACCTTCACTGTGAGGTAGTCGCGTGTCATCAGGTATCGCCCACTGTGACTGAACTTGACATCCGAGATAGAGGAAATGATTTCAGAGAAGAAGGAGCGATTGCTTGGGTCTTCAGGTTCTTCAAAGACTGTTTTTGGGGATAAAAAAAATAATATGTTTACCCGATGATAACCGAGTCAGATATTCTAGAAACAGTGATTGTTAGGTAAATCAGCATGAGTATATTTTGGAGGATGATGTCAAGGAAAGTTTGACAGGGTCATCAGTAATATAGAATTTACTCCTGCATAATGACAGGATTCACTTGATCCACTGTGCAGAATTAGGTTTCTCTCTTAGGAATGTGATCTTAAAGATGCACAGGTGTACATGTCTGTCATTGTCAGAATTCTCTCAATGCACGGCAGTGACTGCAATATAAACAATTAAAAAATACTGTCATACCCTGTGGCACTGGGCACTTGAACCACATGCCAGAGAGCACACAGGCTTCTCAGTAGGGTGGTGTCAGAGAATCGAGGACTGCCTGCCAGTGAGACAGCCTGCATCTCTCTGCTCCTTTATTCACCAAGCCCGGAGGGAAACGTGTAATTAGGCCCTGGGAGAAGCCCAGGGATTCCATGACTCCACCGTGGGCTCCATTGTTGAGGAAGCCCTGCAGTGCCGTGTTCCGGGACGGAACAGAGATTGATTCACAGACCTTCCCACATTTCAAGATTTACTAGTGGGGGTGAGAGGAGAAAAAAAAACACAACATGCAGTATGATTTTGGCAAGCCTGCCTCTGTAAGCAGCCTTGTCTTCAGACCATCTGACGGAACATTCAGCAGTTTGCTTTTGCACCAAATGCAGAACAGCCTTGGTTTGACATGTCCATATTTCTGGAGCGTGCCTTTTTTCTATCAGCTCTAGGAAATGCTTGCCTATGTACAGCTGCACAGGGCAGATGGCTTTTCTGCAGATTTAGAACCAAAATGCATCGTAAGCATACATAATTCTGTGATCCAAGCAAAATTAACAAGTGTTAGTGCCAAATGCGCATCTTTTAAAATATTTTGTGATTTTATGGTTTTGGGGAGATATTTTGTAGAAACATTTGTCTCGTTTTTTTATGCTGCTGTTAGTAAGATCCCATCAGTGCAGCATTGCTGATCTTGGATGCACTGTGATCAAGAGCGGAACGTGGCTTCTCAGAAAACATTGAGTCAGGAATGTGCAGTGCGACGTGACGTTAAGAGAGACTCCCCAGTGTCACTTACACTTGGAGTGGTTGTCACATAAGGCAGCTGCCCGCATGTCACAGAGCCGAATGGACCCCTTGCTGCTGCTGTAGACAAAGGTGTTGCACTGGTTTGGGTGGAACTCGGCAGCCGTGATGACCTCCGTCAGCTCCTCCATGTTGGCGGGCTTGATGTCTACAATGTCTGGAAGAGCAGCAGCTCAGGAAATAAAGCATCAAATATGACAAACCTCCAGCTATATAAGCCCAGAGATTCAGGTGAAGACTCCGAGGTAGAGACACTGAGCAATCTGCTTCTGTCTGCATACAAAGCGAAGGGATGCCATTTTGAAAATGATAGGATGCATATATTTAAAGAGCTCAAAGCAGCTGATGGGTGGAATGGTGCTTCAAAGGCCAGAACCATTGTGTCCTATTTCCATTGTTGGGGGTTTGAATCCCACCTCTGCTCTGTGTGTGAAGCTTGTGAATTTCCTCACACAGTCTTACAATGTGCAGTTTTGTTAATAATTGATTCTAAATTGCATGAAACATGCTTTGAAATTGCATAAACTTGCCTTTTGGCTTGTGCTACCTGAATAGGTTCCATGTGACCCTAACCAGGATAAGTGGTTTGAAGATGGAGAGATAGAGCTGATTTATGGCTGGAACATTTAAGTAAATTAGATGTTCGATGTTTGCTAGTGGCACTTACCGCCCAATGATGTATTGAACTGTCGATGAAGGTATTAGCCTGTCACACGCATTTAAAGTATCGATCAATTGCAGTCAATGGAAGTGTAGAGCTTTTAAATGATACTCAGTAAAGTCTTAAGTATGTGGTGCAGGGCAGCAATGGGGGTGGCAGGCCTCATATGTCCAGAGCACCTTTTCTCAAAGCAGTTATAAAGACGGGAAATGAGAGCCAATGAATTTTTGAATGGTTTGAAGAAGGCACCCTAATGAACATAGAAACCTGGCAAGTGAGTCTGAACCTTAGTGTAATCAGTGATAGAGAGACATGATATGCATTCAGGCTAAGGATATTAACACAAACTTTATACTGAAGTCCTGCTCACGCTCTTGTTCAACATATCAATAAAGTCATTATGAAAAGCAATGATTCAAAAGATACTGAAGCTCTTGTTGGTGATCTCTAGGTTCCAGAGGTTTATTCTCAGATCATCTGTGGACATGAACGTTTCATAGTCACTGTTGACGGAGATGGAGTTGATGTGATATGTATGGGCATTGGAGAAGATCCGTCTTGCTGTAGCCTCCACCATGAGGTCCATGGGCCGCAGAACTGGAACCTGAGTGAAGGCAGTGATGAAAATTATAAGATACTCCGTTGTCCACCAAGTCCTCAATGCAACTAAAGCAGGAATGTATGTTAGAGGAGTCTAGGTCAATTCTAAGGCAGTGTGAGGGTCTAATGGATGCTACCATGGTCACAGCATGACTATCTCCAAATTGTGACACATCTGTATTTCCACACTAAAAAGGAGAGAATGGCCTAACATCCCTCTGCAGTCAACATTCCACTTTAATGGAAATGGGTCGTGCTACCAGCTGATGCGATGATCTACTATAGCTATTTTATGAGCTGAAAGGTTGACCGAATGAAAGATTTTCAAGAACTTTGTACTTATTATTAAGCATTTCAATCTCTTTCAAGTTAGTTCTGCAGTAAATTGTACTATCTGCCGTGATGTTCATATACAGAGCAACACGCCTGTCTGGATTTCTCAAGCTGGAGTCAAATGAGCTGGACAAAAAGGCCACAAAGGCAGCGAGCCGTGATCTGCAGGGGGCAGCCATGCCCGGTAATGATGCCTCCTGCACGGAGCACTACCGAAAAGCTCTCCTGCCGTTTGAAAGCATTTGAGCACCCGCCTCCTTCGGCCCCCCCACCCTCAGCAGACAAAGCAGGGCAAAAAAAAAAAGGCGTCCAACAAATTGACCGTTTCATTTCCGTAGTGGGGAACGGTCTCCCGCGTAGGTCATCAAAGGCTCTGCTGTGCCTCCCCCCTCCATAAGGCACGTTCCTGACTGAAGGGCAGCAGGGACTCCTGCTGATTCAGCCTGCGCATCAGCTTTGACTCCTATAAACTCTTTACTTATTTATACACCAATCGTAATAAACTATGTGTAGACTGACCCAATGTCTCACTCATCTGTCAGGAACATAAATTATTAAATATCATTCTCCAATTTGAATAGCTTTGAGAAGAATAACCACCTTCATTGCACTATTGTGATACTAAATGTAACCATTCTTATTATAAAGGAATGACGCGAGCATTTTTTTTTCTTTTTATTTAAAACGTCAAAGTAAAATCTCCTTTAATACTATAGATTGTAATTATTAAGGTTTGTGGATTTTCCCTAGAAATTTGACAGCATATTATTGTCTGATGTATTTATACATAATTTATGAAAACTATGAAAAAGTCCATCAGAAAATTATATGCACAGTAACTAATAGTAACTTGATTATTCTGCTCATTTAAATAGTATTTAATCAGGCATTTGAAAACAAACCCTAGGCTCTGAGCCTTAGAAATGTACAATTTAAGAGGATTTTTTGCCTCTTTGCTGTACGCCGACCTTGTGTTTGAAAAGCACTATATACAGCATATTATTTCATTAAGTGATAAATACAATATGAGTAGGATATTATTACGAAGGATTGACAGGTTCATTTATTGATTTCAATGGACCCACATCCCGGCATAGTGACCACTAAGGCCTAACGGCCTTTCAGTGTTAGTGCAGCTCTTCTCAGCAGGTCATTAGCTGCTGCCACATGTTTATGTGAATACAGAATGAATCGTATGAGTTGCATCCTACGGTAAGTGCAGTGATGCCCATAGATGGAGCAGCGAGTCGCGCTTCCTTTACTCTGACATTGGCGTGTGTGTCCTTAACACCCTGCCGCCTCAGATTCAGAATAATTCATGACACGGGCTTGAAGGCGATGGCGCCCCGGAGGCTCCTCAAGGAGGCGTCTAACAGGCTACAGACTAAGCATGAGCATTCTGGCCCCCGGCAAACGGCGACCCGGCCCTGGGCCCCTTCCTCACGTATATGTCTCGTGATCGAGAGAGGGTCTCCTGCCCCTCCCCCCCCCCCCGACTGAGGCAGGACAGAAAAGCTTATTAAGAAGCGGTTATGGCTGGGGGCAGCCAGCAAGGCCCATCCTCCACCTCCCACATGTGATGCCCCCCACCCTAACCCCCCCAAAACTGTGTGGCCACGCAGCCATTTGGAGGCAAAAGTAAGCTCTCCGTCAGGGTGTGCATCAATGACTAAATATGAGTTCAGCAGGATGGTAAATCCTCCCTGTAACTAAAATGAGCTTCATGCACCAGGACACAGGCAGGCACGTCTGGGCTAACAAACCCTAAGCCTCATGAAGGTCCAGGAAGCTGCTGAAGATGAGGATGGCAGATGCAGGCCTAGCTGCAGGTCAGGTGATTAAGAGACAGTATGAAGAAAATCAAGTTCTTGGTACTGAGAATGAAGTACTAGGAGGACATCTGGGAACTCCAGTAATTACGCTGCGGATTATGGGTAATTTCTGTTCTCTACCAGAATGTTCAACATCTTTACCAGTACTGCATTAGCAACAACCCACCTAGGTAATTAACCAGTTAGGGGTTTCATAGTAAACCATGGTAAGATCCCCGAGGGTTAGTGTTACCATTTCAATTTTAAATTATTGTTAAAACTAGTTGATTACCGTGCTTTGAAAAATCTCACATTAAATACCATCTAGCATCAACCAAAGTTAGCATCAGTTTCCCAGATACAGGTTCAGACAGAGCATGCAACATAATATAAATCTCAGTGAAATGGTTTCAGTTTGTGTATCGGTGGTTTTTGAACATCTTCAGCATGTTTTAACAGTACTGTGGTAATGCTGATAACCGTGATCATGATGGTCACTATAATTATGATACTAAATTTTCATGCCGTTTCATCTTTACACCAAGCTGTGAAAAAATGCGCCAAACAGGCGTCAGCTACCTACTATGAGCAATTTCATTGGTCACTGCACAAGAATGTAATGTCATACATGTAATTTCATTTTGGGGTGGGGTGCGGCTCCATGGGTTGGGATGCTGTAATGTGATTGGAAGGTTTCCAGTTCAGATCCTAGGGTCAGAAGATTAATTTTACCATTAGGCCCCTTAACCACCAACTGCTCTAGGAATTGTATTTTTTCCAAACACCAATCAAGGAACAGGAGTAATTAAGGTCATTTAGGTTTTCCCAGATCTTCCCAAGAACCATGGCATAGAATTCAGCGCAAAACAGTATTTCTCTTAGGCCTCGTCCACACGGACGTTCGAAATGAACGCCCTCTGAACGCCATGCGTGTTTTTCCTGCGTTTTTTCGCTGCGTTCGATTGCCGTTTCAATTGTGTTCACTTGACGCTGTTTAATACCAGCCTGACGCCCAATCTGTAGTTTCGTGTATTTACCTGTGGGGGCAGTAATTACTCTGTCCAGAGTGTTTACACGTGGGTCATCTTGGTTTATAGTATTGTAAAACATGGATCCTTATTTAAAACGTACGTTATACATTCTTGTTTTAAAAATCCTTCTGATACGGCTTGTAGGCAGGAGAGGAACAGACATCGCTGCCGCTACTGGGTTCACCCTCTGACTGCGCAACGTCAGATAAAACGGATGTTTTTTTGTGCTGTGTAACTACACTCGCATGTCAGTATCCACTTTTGATTGTCTGCTGCGACTGTTGTCACTATAGTCTGTTAAGGAAATGTCCCACAAGTCGGTCTCTGTTCCACTTCTGCAATTAGCTGGGCTGGATCAATGTCCGGCATTTTCCGTAAATGGTTTCTCGTGGTTTCTGTACAGAATCATGGGACACATTTAGTCCTCCAGAACGCCAACCGAACGCCATGTAAACGCAATAGCGTCGTTTTCGTCGCGTTCGTCGGGATTTTGACGCCAAGAAAACGGTGCATGTAGCGTTTATTTGACGCCGCCTGAACACGTAGCCGGCTGAACACCGGTGTTGAGCGCCCGTGTGGATGCTTTTATTTGCTCCAAGGAGAAGAAAAACGGTCAGCGCTCACCTGGCGCCACGAACGCCAGAAAAACGCCAGGTACAGACGTCCGTGTGAATGAGGCCTTAATGACCAGAGTGCATTCATTCTGATGTCTTTGCTCCTAGAATTCCACCTGTCCAATTCTAATCAATTTTCCAACACTAATGTTGTGTTTGGGTCAATTTGGACATAGTGTGAAAAATTGCAGGGGCTTGAAAGGCTAGCTGGAGAGATAAATACAGGCCTGCTGTTGCTCTGGTCGATATATTGATTGTTTCCCCGTCTGCTCTCACTCGAATGAATCATATGTATGGAAAGCTATAATTTATTCTGGCAAACAAACCCAGCTGTTTGTCATGAGATTTCGGGTGCTCTTTTGGGTTGGCTAAAATATCACTGATTCATCAGCCTCATTTTGTCTCCCAAGAGATACAATATCCCAAAATGAAGCACTGTTTTAAGAAGCACCTTTTAAGAAGTGGTGCAATGGTCATTTGTTATGTTCATTTAAATGATCAGGTACATATGATACTTCGTGCTAGACATCACGACAGATATTATTCTGTTTGAAATGGTATCTCAATGTCAATAAAGAGGGTTTTTTGAATGCCGAAGTGCATCTGAAAGGTGCTTAAAGAGAGCAGTACACCCTGCATGATGCAGACACTGCACTATCCATCACGGCTAACCATGCTTCTATAAACAAAAAACCTCCTTTTTCGTACCTGACTTCTCCTTGATCAACACTAGGACCTAGCAGCTTGTAGAGTGCAGAAAAATGACGAACGCTGCTCACGCCCCAGGACACCAGAGACTGGGCACCTTCTACAGTGCTGACCTCTGGTTTCCGTCTGGGCTGTGGCAGATGGGCAACCCACAGATAAAACCGTCCCTGTACGGCACCCCATCAGCATGGGCTTCTGACACAACCGCCTATGGCCTTCTGAGACCGGATCTGTAACTCGGACACCACTGTTCCCCCTGTTTTAATCGAACGATACATCACAGTCTCACATTTAATCTCTACAGCCCTCTGGGAATTTGGAGGATTAGCCTGTGATTATATGATCCTGTGAGCACGGGCTGCTCCAGATGCCTCTGGCTGCCAGGCACACGCCGGGTTGTACCGATTGCTCTGCAGGCCGTTCGGCATGCCTGCCCCAAAAAAATAGGCTGGCTGACCCACAGATTCAAAAGGGGAACAAAGGGAGAGTAAGCATATGTCCTGTCAGGCTCTCCACCAGGTTTGTTTTTGTAGAACAGACCCAAATTAAAGAAGGTATGGATTTTTTAGCTCTTTAACTGTCACCAAAAAGCAGATACATTTAAAAGATTTAAAACCAAAGAAGTTTGATTTAAAAGCAATTCTAGGTGAATGTGCAGTATGAACTTCCATCCATCCATCTTCCAAACATTTTTCAAGTACAGAGTTGCAGGGACAGAAACTTGATTGCCTATTAATATCTAATGTTTGATTTGTAGTGTTTCAATGTAACACTACTACTGGTCACTCCTTAACTGCATCTTACTAAACATTATTGCAGAAGTACAAATGCTACATACAGTAACAACACTTATATTATCATTTATGATCTAGTTTATTGGTTAATTACATATTAAATAATGGCACCAATTGTCTTCTATCTCTCCTTTTGTATTCTGATGGTTAGCTAACACGCTGAGAGTCTTTCATTTTGTGTTCTGATGGTTAGCGAATGTGTTGAGAGTATGTCTCTCCCTTTGTGTTCCAATAGATAGCAAATATTCTGAGAGTATGTGTCTCTCCTTTTATATTCTGTTGGTTAACTAGCACACAGAGAGTATGAGTCTCTCCCCTTGTGTTCCAATGGTTAGCAAACGTGCTGAGAGTTTGAGTCTCTCCCTTTGTGTTTTGATGGTTAGCAAATGCACTGACAGTATGAGTTTCTCCCTTTGTGTTCCAATGGATAGCAAATGTTCTGAGAGTATGTGTCTCTCCTGTTATATTCTGTTGGTTAACTAGCACACAGAGTATGAGTCTCTCCATTTGTATTTTGATGGTTAGCAAATGCACTGACACTATGAGTCTCTCCTTTTGTGTTCTGATGGTTAGCAAACATGCTGAGAGTATGTCAGGTTCAGTACCCATCTGACCCTGTCCTCTGTGACCTTCCTCACTGTGGCCAGCAGGCATTGCTGGTCATTCTGCCTTTCCCCCTCTCTGTACTATGTGTTCAGCCCATGTTTTGCCAGCAGGTGTGGCTCAATGGGCTAAATGTGTGGCTGAGAAGCTGGGAGTGCTCTGGTCCTGGGTTCTAGGCCCATCTCCACACTTTGTTTTGTGTTCCCTAGTGTTTGTTACTAGTTACCTTTGCTTCTCTGTTTTAGTTTGCTCTGCTTGTGCCCTGTTTTAGTTTGGGTCTGCTTGTACTTTTGTTCTGTGTTTATTATCCTAGTGGTGTACTCGTAGTGTGTGGTTAATGTTTCCTAATTGCCGTGTTTGTTAAGGTTCCCTAGTTTGGTGCTCATTTACCGTAAATTACTTCACCTGCTGCTTGTTGTTCTGTGTATCTGCTGATTGGTTGTTTTGCTTCATGTGCCACACCTGCCTCCTCGTTTGCCTGGTTGTCTGCTTATATTTAAGTGCATGCCTGTGTTCCTTTTCTTAAAGAGTCATTGTGCTTTGTTGCTGTGTGTTAGGCTGAGAGTGCAAGTCTCAAATTTTGTGGTCTCGTGGTTAGTAAACACATGAAGTATGAGTCTTCTTTTGTTCTAATGGTTAGCAGACACACTGGGAGTATGGGTTTCTCCTTTTGTGTTCTTATAGTTAGAAAACACTCAGAGTATGTGGAATGACTGAGTATACTGTAGGGTACTTTACATGCCAGTCCCAGGGATTGTGGAAACTTTCTCAGTATGCAACAACTAACTGCAAATCTGACTGTAATTTGCTTAGAGCTCAATAATCCTGTCCATATTTTGACATGCCTTTGTTCATTTGAACCCCAAATGACTCAACTCTATCAGTTACCAGGGGGCCTAAGCAATCTTTGTAAAGAAATGCTAATAGGCCGTAGTAGGGCTCCCTGTGGCTGCTTACCCGGAGTGTGGTGATGGTGGCCGGGTCTCGAATTCTGCCCTCCTCATCCTTGAGGTTGTACCCCTCGGGTCTCCTGTCCCTTTCACTGATCTTCCAGAGCTTCACAGTTTTATCTGCCCGTTGGAAACACACAGAGTTGTGCCTTAGTGAGGGCCAGCAAACTGCATACTGGGATGTACGTAGCATTATTATTATAAGAGAATAAATCTGCCTCAACATGAGAAACTGACAGTCACTTACATCATTGTACCTCCCTAATCCTCCCAATCCTTTAATTGTTGGAAACTTCCCAACAATTCATCCCATTCACATCTTACCTTATTCTCTGATGCTGGTATGAGGCTACGTGCTGCCAAATCCAATTCTGCCTTTTAAATGACTTAAAATATTGTGAAAAACAATCTTCTCAGTAAAGGTAATTAAAGTGGTATTTTAGGAAAGTATTATTCAGTAAGTTGAAGACAGACTCACAGAATATGCTTCACTTGTCATGACAGAGCCTGTTTAATACTCTGCATGGTTTGAATGGCAACATGAGTACGTTGTCAATTATAACATGTAAAGCCTATTGACCAGTTATCCTCTGTATATGTCAGAAGACACCTTTTACTTGACGTGTGGATTGGCAGTGAGATGCTCAACCTCCCAGGTTCGAGCAAACAGATTTCACCCCACGGCCTGTACCGTTAGTGGAGAGCAGGAAGTAGGCCGCATTGTGCTGTGGCAGCCAGCGGATCTTGTTGATCTTCTCCTCGATCTCGAGACTCTTCAGATAGTCAAACTCAGGCTCGTGACTCTGGAAGGTGCTGTAAACATTGTACTCCCCTCGTCTGTGTGGCTGGTTTTTACTCTGCGAGACCAGAGAAATAGCAGAGTCATGACATAGCAGGATTATGCTGAGATTCATTGCAGTCTTTCCAAAAAAAATTAGACACGTGATTAAAAGGCCTTCTGTTGTCATCGCCGCTCCCCAAGAACTCTCTGCATCAGTTTTATCAGCAGACTGTGAGTGACAGCTGCGCAACATCATGATGGAGCTTTAAATTGGCCATAGGGCAGGTAGTTCCTTTTGCCGATATTTTGGCAAGAGGATGACAGCTGGCTCGTGAGTTGTGACAACTCTATTGTGAAAATGGGGATTCCCTTCTAAGAGCAGTCAGATCAATGTGAAAAGCGGAACAAAGGAGGAGCTGAAGGGGATTGGAAAGCAGGTCTTTGCGGTTGTGGTGCTGTGTGACGTGAAGGGAGACGTCGAGGACTCGTCTGTCTAGCCTTCCATTAGCAGGCAGTGTGCCATGGGAGAGAGGGGTGATGAAGAATGAATGCAGAACATGCTTTCTGTAACACCCCCCACAACAGCGAGAAGCTGATATCTTGTCCTGTCTTTCCTAGCCAATGGAGAAACTCCATGCGTTTGGTGGTAAAGCTTGTTTGTATGGGCATGTCTGTGCAGAAGCTTCTCCTTTCTAGTATATATTTCCACTGACAGCTGATTTTGGCTGTGGCTGCTGACCACGTGTGAGTTTTGGTGTGAATGTAGCATTCACAGTGGAATAGGTACCCACACTTTAAGGAAAGGTTGTTTTTTAGCATCCTTGCTTATTAGCGATGCACCGATAAGGAAATTTCTAGGCGATACCAACAAACGATTATTTCGAAAACTGACACCAGTCGCTACATGAAGTTTTGTGATACGGGGAAGGCCATGAGGCGTCAACGTATTATTCCATATTGGTTCAGAACCTGGGTGAAGGGGGCATGTTGGCCTTCAAGGAGTCATGGGGAAGGGATCTGAATGTGACACTGGATGATGAGGAATGGGATAGAATCTGTAAGAACATTTTCTCAAGATATGCAAGGAACACCTTATTCAATTTAAGATTATGCACCATTTTTTTAGACTGCCTCCATATTGTTTAAACTCAGGTTGAGACATATGCCAAATTTCGGAAGAGGAAGGTCTTGTAATGTTGTGGTCCTGTGATAAAATTCAAGAATTTTGGGTTAAGATATATGATAATCTGTGTGAGATTTCAGAGATCCAGATTCCATTTAGCTCCAGACTATTTGTTTTGGCTGATGGATCAGTCGTTTTGAGAGGGGACAAATATATTAGAAGCTGGGTCCAATCTAGTATCACGATAGCGAGATCCTCCTTGGAGGATGGAAGAGTGAGGGGGTACCTTCAGTCCAAGAGTGGGCTGCTGAAATGGCAAAGGTGGCAGCATTTGAGAAGATGTCTGGTAAACAGTTTGGATGAACATATGAGGAAATGCTTATCGGTTTTGGGGGGATCCTAGCAAACGCCACACTCTGTGGAGAAACATCTCTCAATGTTTTATACATTAACCTTACAGGGACAAAAGTGCACTTCATATAGATTCTTTGGTTAAAATGTGTGTTTTCTATTCAGTTGACTGAGTTTTGTTTGCTTATAACTGTCTTGGCCCAGCTTTATTTCATATGTGGTGACAAGAATTTGTGGGGCTTTGGGTGGGCAGGGGGTGAGGCTGTATGTTTTGTATTTTGGCAAGGAATAAAATAAAAATGCTTATCATAAAAATTAAATTACATTCCAAAAATATGAAAAAGTATTTATTTTCTGATAAGAAAAAAACTTTGGCATATAGCATCAGTCCCAGAGTATAATTTTTTATACCTGTATATATCTTATCATATATATAACATTATCTGCTTTCAGCTACCATTACACATTTCAAATGAGTATTTATGTTAAATTAATTTTAAAATGTGCCATGGGATTATTGTAGTGTTTATACTGTAACTGCTACCAACATAGCATACAAACATATGTAATATCCTGTATTTGCCCTCAGTTACACATTTCAAGTATTCTGTTACTTACAGTCATGCTACGTATTGCTGAAAAGCATTGTCCTCAACTACAGAGAACGGCTGATCATCAAGTGTGATGAACTAAGTCATTTTCCAAGTAATATCTTTTGATTTCACACTGTCTGCACTGAATTTGTTTTGCTATCAAATGCTTGCATTACGAAGTTCTGCAGCCTCCTTTACTGGAACAGACTTTTTCAAAAACTATTTACACACTTTACTTAAGGTGAGCAATCAAATTTGCATTGAAAAATATCTTTGTAGATCCTCTTTGTAAAATTGTAGCAGAGCAATGTTTGCTAAATTCAGTTCTAATGTCATCTCTGATTTTCACTAACGTTAAAACAACGCCACACAGTAGACATTTTTCTGACTGTTTAGTACATAGGTCACCATTTTAAAGGGAATTATTGACGATAAATATTGGCTCATTTTAAACCATCGGCCGCTGGCCGATTGTTGCCGTGTAGGCCGATGCCGATAGCTGGCCGATTGTCAATAGTTGGCCGATACAATCGGTGTGTCTCTGCCGCTTACCTCCTGCTCTCTCTGGAACACCACCACTCGGCCCCCCTTGTCCCCAGTGGCCAGAAGCTCCCCCGTGGAGTTGAACTCAACGGTGGAGATGATGTCAGCTGGAAGACATCACAGAGGACACTGGTTAGCCAGATTTCAGGCTGCACTCACTTGCTTATCCCGCCATGAGCTTCAGTGTCATTAAAGAGCGTCATCAACAGCTCAGTATGGACACTGAGGAACTTTAATGTGCAGGGGAATGAATAGAAGGCCATGATGAAGAAACAATCCTAAGAAATGCCCTTTAGCAGTCGTTTCGTCGTTTTGGTAGTGCGCAACAATGACGTTCACGCCCCAGAAAAGCTCATCCGGCACACGGTCCACCGTCTACGGCCGGGCGATTGTGAGTGTCCTTATTTCAGAAGACTCCCTTAAGACTTGGTTCCCCACCCCACAGCGGCATGCCGCCCTCCCCCTGGCTTTTGCCATCTCATTGATATGCTAATCCCTCTGACAATTCCCTCTGATTCTTTTCCAGCGATTTCGATTGCACGGCACCATAATTGCGTATCACGGAGAAATGCAGGGAGTGAATGAGAGACGAGCGTGACGCAAAGGGCACGGGTTCCACTCTCCAGGTCAAAAACTCCCGGTCCCGAGAGCTTCACATCTCAATCAGTGCTGGAACAATCCGCGCTCGGCTCGATTTCTGAAGCACAGGTGCGCCGTTTGGTATTCGCGTACAGTAAGTTGCTCATTATTTGTGATAAAGCCTATTGCCGATTATAGATTCCGTCACAGAAACACTGTCGCTGCATTCTTTGGAAACATTTGGCTTTTAATTACACTGTAGCATAAATAGCCATTGTCACATTTAAACATAGGCAGAGGGTCTACAATGTACTTTTGCCACTTTATGTTTCTGTATATCCAGATCAAAAATTATACTTAATTACATATTTCAAATGTTTTACTTCCATGTTTGTCGTACTGAGTATGTGATTGAATTTAAGTGAGATGTCCAATAACAATGGAGTTCCTCATAATTTTCAAAGATGCATTAGCTACTAATACTTATACTAACATAATCGTAGTGATTCGTAGGGTAGAGATTGGCCTGGGTTTTTTCCGGAGCCCCAGGTTCTGTGCATATTATGAAGCTTATCGATGGTTTTGCTTTATGTCAGTGATTTCCCCCGACGCGGCGGTGAGCACAGTGACACGGCTGGTTATACCTGCCCCTGTGTTATTCCTGTCAATGGCCAAGCCCCGCGTCAGCCTCTCCTGCACCTGTCTGAGTAAGGCATCCTATAAATATGGCACCTTTACACCCACAGGACTGCTGCATCTCCGCACCGCTAGGGAACGCGTGTCACGCGGCTGCACAGGGACGCAAATGCATTTTATCTTTGGCATTCACTGATCCAAATGCTGTCATTTTCTTTCCAAGAAAGCCTCGCAACAACTGCGGTACAACAGGGGGCATATAAGGATTCCCAGCATGTTTGTCCTGTAAAAACACGTCCTCAAATAACCTGTGTGACTTAAACCACTTCATCACTACGCAATATAGAGACGACAATTTGCGGTAATTTGACCATAATGAAGCATGTTCGTCATCCTGAAGAGATGCTTGGTATCTTATCATCCAAAGCATGGCAATGCATCACACGCACCAGCCCTGTTTGAGAGGGTCACATAAGCTTCATAAACCCACCGAATAACTACAAATGCCTGTTCATGTTTCGACAGCAAAGCTTCACGTTTAGCAGCCGGTGGACTGACTTCACATTCGACAGCAAAGCTGCAGGAGATTATGAGCAAAATAGACCGGGAGCCTCGTGGAATCGCAGGACCCAATCAATACCTACCTTTCAAGCGCCGTCTTTTATCACCTTCAAAGAGGTCCGTCCGTCTCTGGATTGTAGGGCACACCGCGGTCACAGAGTCATTTCATGAACACTGCCCCATGCATCTTTGCTTCACAACACACTCATATTGCATGACTGTGCCATACGCGACACCGTGGCGCTGCAAGGCCAGCAGACAAGGTCTACAAACCATCTAATGAGTCTACAGTGATGAACATGGCATGAAGGAGACAATGTCAAATGTGAGTTGTGACGAGAGTTTAAGGAATGTTTCCATGGCGATCCCTTCTTCAATGCAAGGAGCGGTGCAAAGCTCTTTCTCATCACTGTTTATGCAGCACGCATCCTGCATGCCTCCTGACTTTCCCTCTCGTTTCCAGAGACAGCTAATTGTGCCAGTAATCATTCAACATGAGCTAGTGTGTCACAAACTATTAACTATGTACAGTGATTAGTCAGCCACACGCTGCCTGAATGGAAAATAACTCAAGCTTGCACATGTTAATGTTACCTTCTCCATTTATAAACAAATTTCTTTTCTGAAGTATTTAGCAGGAGCTCCATAAGAATCAAGGCAAAACCTAATGATAAAATACATAAGAATAGTGAAAAAACTGGAGGAAAATACTGGGTGTGTTTCTAAAACATACAATGCATAGTTACTTTCTTTTATTTAGCACAAAGGTCTTTTCTGTGTGTCTGTTTTGGCACGGCGCTGAGCAAACGGTGATGGCACCTGGCAAACAGTCAAGCAGTGCTTCACAGCGAGTGTCGTGTCGCGGTGGACCTTCGCGGCGGCTCATGAGACGTCTGTCTTCTGCCCTGTCACAATGCCTTTTCCTCATAGGCTCTGAAGCCCTCCAGCCTCCGTCTTAAAAAAACTTCTTGTTTCTGAAACTTTCTGCTGTTTAGTCATGAACGGTGTGGCTGAATGAGGCAAGGACTTTGTATTTTAGAGTCCGGTCTCCTCACCCCGCCCAGCCCCCCCCGATGACTTGGTTGAGCGTCGTTGTGCTGCCGGCCTGATCTAATTTGTGATACCCGCTGTGATTCTACAAAGGCATTTTACTGTGATGTTCTGTATTCTGAAGGGAACTGCGCTCACCAGACGCTCTGCTAAAGGACAGAATGTCTGACACAGAGGGAGGGAGGATGACAATGTCTAAAGCATATTCAAATTTGTTACTGGAAGTAAATTATAAATTCTTTTTTTCTAGGGAAAAAAGCATATTGACCTAATTAGGCCCCAGGAGTCTCTGTCTTTCCAGTGTTTTCCCTTAATTTCCAGCTACAAAGTGGATCCTAATACCAAATCATCTTTTGGGGTGAATTTGAAAACAAATGAATATTTCCATCTTCTGGCCAAATGTAGGAGCGTTAGTTATGCCTTTAGTTGTAACAGATTAAAGACTCCTTTGTGTTACTGTCCTACACTCAAAAATATGTCCCACCACCATACCTGCTTTGGTGATTAAAGCCATATCATAAATTAGTCACCATTATCCTTGGTTTATGTAGGAACACTGAGAGTCAGCCTCCATGTAATTTCACCCAAGGATCTGTGTCCTTTCTGCTGTGTAGCACAAGGTCTGCTGAAGAGCACTGGGATCCTCCAGAGAATGTAATTCATCTTTAGCAAATTAATATTAATACGTTTTCTGGTAAAGGGATTATGAAAATGGGAAGGAGTCATCAGCCATGTGAATCCAAAGTAAACCACTTAGGGGAGATTGTTATTTCAGAAGTTGCTCTTATTAT
Source organism: Mormyrus hasselquistii (assembly GCA_026779605.1). Classification (NCBI taxonomy): domain Eukaryota; kingdom Metazoa; phylum Chordata; class Actinopteri; order Osteoglossiformes; family Mormyridae; genus Mormyrus; species Mormyrus hasselquistii. The sequence goes on from JAODKE010000002.1 coordinate 5,278,582, forward strand.
TAACACATTAAACCGCCGTAGGCGGTTTTAATGAATGTCGTTGCTTTAATGTGTGAGCTCACTGCTGTGCTGCTGTCCCTAGCTGTCCCTGGCCAGAGATCGGGGCCCCTAGCTGTCCCTGGCCAGAGATCGGGGCCCCTAGCTACCCCTGGCCCGAGACCGGGGTCCCTAGCTGTCCCTGGCCAGAGATCGGGGCCCCTAGCTGTCCCTGGCCAGAGATCGGGGCCCCTAGCTGTCCCTGGCCAGAGACTGGGGTCCCTAGCTGCCCCTGGCTGGAGATCGGGGTCCCTGAACGCACGTCACCACCCCCTCAGCCACCAGGGTTAGGATCTCTAGTAGAGAAACATTACCATTTTGGGGGATTGAAGATATCCTTGAGCTTTTTAAGGAGGAACATTTATCAGACTTAGCAGAGTAGCGTACCAGCTTTACTGGGAATCTGGGTAAACAAAAGACAACCCAGAAAATGAAGCATGGATCCCCTCGTAATTCTTGTCGGGCATTCGGCCGCAGCACCCTAGATTCCACGGGGGAAATGCTGCCTTTGTTTGACGTAGACATCTTGAGAGGGGATTAACTTGCCCCCCCCCCCAAATCCGCCTTTGAATCAGCTTATTCAAAAAGAGCGAGCTGTGTTTGTAGGGGATCGGGTGCTGGGTTAAGGGCGACTCCACTGATCGCCGGACTCCTCTTTAGTAAATAAGCGGGGCAGCCAAAACTACGGAACACATTTCAGGGACGGCTTGGAATCGTCAGAGGTCGGCCCAGCCATATGGAAGGGGAGCGGTCTGATAACAGAGATGCAGCTCATGTAATAACGGGGAGATTCACTTTGGTAGGGGAAACGAGGGGGGTTATGACTCCTCCGCACGCTGAGAGCAGGCGCGTGTGTTAAAGATCCATGAGGAGGGTGCAGACCCCTCCCTTCTGGCAGACCCCAACTTGGCCGGTGTGTGGTCGTCCGTCTATCACCGATAGCGACCCCTTCAGGCACCCGCCAACATGGAGTGAGTGGGACCAATTCAAAGGAGCAAGGGCATAACTTTGGTTTGAGTATTGGGGGGTTGAGGTCTAGATCCATTTAAGGAGGTCCAGGAGGTTCTATTGGCTGGTTTTGATTATCCCACCCATAATTTACACCCATGCAAAAGAGGGTCAGTGAATGTGTTCCACCCGGGGGGTGGGATGGGGGGGTGTCTGTATTGAGGTGAGGAGGGCGGGCATCAAAAAAAATGGGGACATATCGCCTGTACAGGCTTTAGGGATTACCGCCACACTGCCGACCTCGATACGTTTCACTGCCACCAATCCGCTACAACGAAAATACCCAGAACAAAAGTGTTTGGGAAAAAAAAAGTTCATTGTAGGACAGCGATCCGGCCGGGTGAGCAGGAATAAGGGCCAACGGCCCTGCTGATAAGTAGGTCAGAAAGCTGCAGCCGGCTTGGGAAATGGAGAAGCCCAGAACGCCGTGAGCCCGAGCGTGGCACCAGCCAGTCCGGCTCAGGGTGCCGCTCAATGACAGCAGCCGCTTGGGCCAGAACCAGGGCGGCACGGATGTGAAGCTGCGCCGGGAGAGGCACACGAGGCGGGAACACTGCAGCGCCTTCTGTGGCGGAGTGAAGGGCAAGTGACATAAATGACAGTCATATTGGTTGGTTGGTAGGTAGATAAGTAGGTAGATTGATTGATGAGCGTCGCTGATGTTGCGGTGTGTGAATGTGCCTTGTGATGGGTTGGTGCCCCATCCTGGATTGTTCCCTACCTTGTGCCCAAAGTCTCTGAGATTCCCTTAATAGGACAAGTGGTTACAGAAAATGGATGGATGGATGTTTGCTGCTCCCTCACGCTCATTATGGGGTCCGCACCTCCACCCCTGACCAGCAGGTTCCCAGCTCCAGCCCCCCTCCATGCTGACCTACTGCAGCAGCAGGCGTACGGCACATCAATGCAGCTCTCTGCCATCAGCATCCTGTGGGTCTCATTCGGGGGCCATCGTTGCCCTACCCCCTGGCTGTGTGGCCCCCCTGAGGGCTGGCCAGAGGAACGCACAGCGGTGGCCATCTGTCCACAGGGTTTCCGTGCGTCTTTTTTTGATGGGGATGTTCATGTCCTGATGGTTATCAAGTTCCGGTCAGATTCTCATTACAAAGGGGGAGGGGCCTGCCTGGCGGTGACACTAAGTCCCGTGACACATGACAATTTTGACACAGTGTTGGCTCCATTCATGACGCACTGCAAAACGTTTTAACGAAAAATCCTTCATTTGCCTTTTGCACAAGTACGAGTACAGGTACACTAGAGCTCTTCTCTTTGCTGACCCCATCATGCTCTCCATAGCTCAAGGGCCCAAAGATTGTTCTGCTAAGGCCAGGTTCGAACCAGTGACCTTTCAATCGCAGGCACAGAGAGTTAGCCCTCAGAGCTTCTCACCGCATGATTTATGGAATGTCAGTGACGGTATCAGTAGATATTTATAGACATGTCTGTTTTTTTTTTTTACACATAGCACAATTCCATGTGTATGCCAAAGCTACCATGCTAATCTGAGAGACAGACCAAGCCTGCGTTTGGTGTGAATATCCATTTAACCAGAAGCCCCGCCGACCACCAGGCCTGTGAGTACACAGCGTTTGTAATGTTACAACCACTCGAGAAAGAACAGAAAAAGCTCATTAACCCTATTTTGCAGAACAATGCCCTATAGAAATGTGACACCAAACGGATCAGCAGCCTCTGAAAGGGTCCTGGGCCCCTGGGATGAGGGAGGGACACTAGCGTCACTCACCGTTTGGCTGATTTTCACACTTCATTAACAGATGCATAATTTAACCAGGGACAAGTTAAAGAACCTAATTCCAGACTATTGCACGTTGGAGGCTCCCCGAGGGCCTCAGCTGTCTCCCTCACATCCCCAGAGGTGAGACTTTGGACCGGGTCGCATCCGGTCCTCTCTTCCTTTCGGCACTTTCCTTGGGAAAGACTGGACCCAATAAAACTTCTGCGAACTGACGGTAGCCATCAGTCTGTACTAGGTCACTGACGGCCATTTCCCTCAATGCCGGAATAATGTTATAAAGGAATCAGATCAGCATTTATTGCAAATATATGAATAAATGGAGTCAACTACATTTGAACAGGTAACGTTAATTAGACCATTATACCGCATAACTGGCTTCTGATAATATAGTCAATCACCATGATAATAACATATTTTATGTTAATTTCACTGAAGATAAACTCGCCGGCACATAGGTGCAGTAATGTATGTCAATTAAAATCTCAATTATAAATAAAAGGTAGAAAAGCAGAGGCTTTCTTACCCCAACCCCCCGTTTTCTCTTATCATCTTCAAAGGGGGTTTTTGGTGTAGCGTGTCAGACGTCTGCGCCAGTTTGTAGAGCTCAATAGCTACGCCTCTAGCTAAAGAATCTTCTGTTGCAAAGGGTTTATTAACTAATAATAAGGAAGGCTTCAAAGGGACAGCTTCAGCACCCAGCTGGTGGGAAGAGTGCCTTGAAATTCCTGCGTGTGGCCCCGATTCACATCATTCTGTATGGTTACAAAATGTCCGCTACCAAAATATGTGTTGCAGTGCAGGCTAATTGTTGATGAATTAAGCAGAAAAAAGCAGTTGGTGAATATTTTATTCACCCAAACTTTTCACCCCCTACTCATAAATTTAAGTGGATTTTCTTTTGAATAATAAATGTTCCCTGTAGGGGAGCTGATCCATAGCTTTTCATGATTAAATGCTGAAGATAAAAATGCGGATTCTTTGTTTGGCAAAGATAGTTACTGGGGTCTGTTCCTCCCCCTTGGCCAGACTGCGATATAATCGTAGCTTCAACCTAAATTTCTACATGGATGATGGACTTGGGTTGAGAGTGGGGCTGCATCACGAAACAAGAACGGGGGCAGTATTCCCCTTCCCACAGGAAGTGGGGCAGTATCACCTTCCTGCAGGAACATGGGCAGTATTCCCCTTCCCGCAGGACGGGGGGCAGTATCACCTTCCTACAGGGGGCAGTTTCCCCCTTCTGCAGGATGGGGGGCAGTATCACCTTCCCACAGGAAGGGGGGCAGTATAACCCTTCCTGCAAGAACACGATCACATGCCTCTTTTTAAGATAACCTGAGCACAATGACCCCCCCAACCCTGCCATTTTTGGAAACTAGAATTAATTTGGCAAACTTGATCCTTAGTGAGATTATTGATTTTTTTTCCCCCTGCATTTAATTATGGATGAATAAACATCTAAGGACATTTAAGTTTTCCCTAATCAAGGAATATTGGCTTTGATGTATGTGCAGCTGGGTTTTATTTGGAAACAGTTTGTGTTTTATTAATTGCTTTATATATTGCTCGAATTTTATGTTACAACTAGGAGAAGCAGTGCTGAAACGGTTAAATTACATTAGTGACAGCAATAGCTGCATATGACTAGATAAAAACACACCCTGCTCAATTTCAGGAAGTTCTACTTATCAGAAATAGCGTGAGCTGTCATTTTTTTAATCTCCTCTGGAAGACTGCTGATCCCAGTGAAACGGCAGTGATGCATCAGAGTGGGATGGCTCATTTCACATTGGTCTGTAAAGTCATTTTAATTGTGGCTGGGGGGGGGGTGGCTACCCACCATGCCTGCAGACTCCAGGACGGAGCTCTGCAGAAGCTGGAACACTCATTCATTCCTGCAGCCGCTCGCTCAAATGCACACGGTCCAGTTACCTTCAAGTTTCTGAAGGATTCTGGGATGTATAAACACGCTCCTCACACAGGCCAGTCTGCTTCCACGCTGTGGGCTACTCCGCTCTTAAACACCACAGGGGGGGGCCTTAACATGTGTCTGTGGCGCCAGACCTGAGGGAATCGCCGTCATCACAGCAACCCGGATTTAAGTGCTACGGCACGAGTGGCCAACCACGACAGAGAGGACCGAGAGCTGTAACTCACACTTTAGGTTGCTGGGAAGAAGGGGGAGGGGGTGCTGGTCAGGCACAAGACGGCAACTGCACCGCAGCATCTCTGTGGTTGTTCTGTCTGCACCCTGGGTCCGTAACCCACCAAGGGCCAGACTAACCATATCACTGGTGGGGGTTGAACAATGGCGCCTCATGGGACACAGACCCAAGATGTTTTATGAATCAAAGAATATATGAAAGAGGACATTGTCATCTATTGTCAACCACCTAGGCTGTGTCCCCTTGGCCTTTATCCCTGCCTCACGGCACGGAGATTCCCAGATGAATACATCCACAAACCCCGACCGCACCCAAGAGATTACTAAAGTCTCTGCCTAAAACCCCAGATTAATGCAGAACCTTATGTCTCTGTGGGCTAAGATGCTACGATTCTTCAGCGATTACACACTGCACTCCACAGCTGTCAGCCCGGCCGAGTCTGCTGCAGGAAACGTCAACAGCGAGAGAGACGTGCGCTGCATGCAAACGAGACGGAACGGTCCGGCACAAACCGCCGACGGAGGGGGCTATTTGTCTCCATTAAACAGAACATCTGCTGGCCTCATTTATATTGTCATTTTACTTAACAGAGGATTTGCTGTAAGCCTCGTGCTAAAAGCAGGACCGTTTTCTGACTACATTTTACCGCAGATGTGGGTTCCCCATAATCCCATATCCCAGCAATGAGTGCAGGCTTGGCCGAGGGTCAGCTCTCTCTCCAGCGCGTCCCGAGGGGAGACTCACTGATGGACCCGCTCTCAAGAAGGTGCAGGTGAGAGCACAGTGCTGATGCGTGAGGAAGTCGCTGCACACACCCGGGTCCTGCTCAGTGGTCTAGACTGCACACCAACAAAAAGACCCCCAGGGTATGTGGCCCGGGCCATCATAAAGAACAGTCGATAGGTAACCAATTAAACTTTATTTCTCTTCAAGGGGCACCATTTCCCCCTAAGCATTATTATTTATATGGGTTTAGTATTGATACTGAGCTTGCAGTGGAGTATCTGTTTATGTGACCTTGCACACGGATTGGCTGGATGTTCTTGAGGGACTCATTCCTTGGGGCATGTTGTGTCAATGCAGTTCTGGGCTCAGTGTCATTATCCCACCCCCCCTCCAAACTCAATGGAACATGGTGCATCAGCCCATTCCCAACCACAGCTGCCAAGATGGAAAAGGTGTGCAATAAAACAGACGCATGCAATAAAACAGACCTGTGACAGTCTGCAGACACCACTAAGAGCTCGGCGATTTACAGTGACCGAGTGTCTGGACGTCACCTCATGGTAAACAGCCAGCCGGTTTGTTTAGGGTCCTGGGTTTCCTCTAAGGGGGTCCTGCTACTCGGGGGGTGGGTTCATAGTCTGTCAGTCTGTACTGTCCCTAATGCGGATCACTTGGGGTCAATGTAAATCAGGATGTGATGATTAAGCACAGAAAGCTGGGGGGGGGGGCTGCCCCAGTTTTTACCAAAATCCCTCCTGGGATTAATCTGATCGAGGAGGGGGGTGAGTAGGGTTAGGATGGAGGGGATCTGTGGACAGCAGTGTGATTTCTGCTATGAGACCCTTTGGGGAGATGTGTTTACTCAAAGGAGAAGCATTAACCCACCATACAGTGGTACATGAGAGGGATAGTGTCAAGAATGACAGATATGTCTGCAGGGAAGAACTAATACAGCTGACATAAAAAACTGAAATTATACCCCGAACACACGTAATCACTCACAGTCTAGACCAACCTACTCCCTGCAATCTACTTATCTATAGCCTGAGAGGAGAGAGTTAATTTACTAAGTATGTATGTCTGTTTTATTAGTTCTGGGACACAATATCCTACCTCTGGGACTACCAAACTGCACAGTAAATTGCAATAAAGAGAGGATACAATATTGTGAAATGGCTGATGCTTGATTACTCGTGTCATGGGCAATATTATCAAACTAATGGCATCAAACTGACATTGCAGGATATTAGTAATTCCTTCACACAAAGTTAGGTGTTTCAGTCGCAAATGATAAATTAGATGCACCAACATCTAGGTCTACTAAAAGCTGCTAGACAAGATTGATTTGATAAGTTAAATGCCTCTTGGCTGTACGGGACACCTGGGTTCCTGTCAGAGGTGGAAATTTCAGGTCCAGAAAGTAAAAATCCAGACCATGATTTATTTTGAGTACTCTGTGACTCTTTATGCTCAATTGGTTGGTTGAAAGTAAATCATGGTCTGGATTTTTACTTTCTGGACCTGAAATTGCAACCTCTGGGTTCATGTCAGTAGGTGGTCAATGCAGCCAACTGGGCAGGTTCTGTGAAGAGGCTGACTGTCACAGAAACAGGACCAGCACATTGTCAGGCACAGTGACTTTTGGCAGTGCACAAAAAGCCACATGATTCTGCGATACCTGCAGTCACCCAAACGGCCTCCTTGATCTGTCTCACAAGTTTTCAGCTTCTGATTTCCACCACTACCTACTGTTACTTCAACTATTTCCACTCACAAGTGCCCAAATGTCATTTCTTGAGATGCCCTACAGCATCATAAAACAGGAATTTCCCATCAGTTAATTTTTTTACATTGACAAAATAATAGTGTATATCATATACAGCACTTACTGTATTAGTAATATTAGCGAATATTTTTACTGTATCTGAAAAGTCTCTAAATGCAGAACAAAAGCATTTAATACCACGCTGTAAAACAGTCATTTAGTGTGTAAGTTCCTTGTAGTATGACATCTAATGCATAAACAAACAAATTAGATGATTGTTTAGCACTATGCTACGCTAACGTGGCTATGCTTTGGGGAAAACAGCCGGCATATTTGAGAAGCATTAGATGGATGTGGGGGTGATCGGGGGCTTATTTGTGCGGCTTGCGGCTCCGCCAGTCTGCACGCTGAAGAGGGTCTGCATATCGCCGTAGCAAACGCCAGTTTGAGCTCCCACCTGAAGCAACACTAGCAGCTGCCAAACCTTAATTACATCATTTATTTTACAGGTAGTTTTATCCACTCATTTTTCACACAACAGCAAGGGGTACGAAGGTGATCAGTGGCATTTTGCAGGTTTAAGATACTGTTTGTAAGTGGCATTTGCCTCTCAATGGATGTGAGAGCCAGGCAACTAAATGCTAAGTCAAAAATATTACATTAACCCTAATACACATATGCATTCGACACAGCTGGATGGTTCTGGCAGGGGGAAGCCTGTCGTGAGGGAGCAGCTGCAGGTCCATGTTTCTACCCGCTGGGGGCACTGTGCAGAAACCGGCCCATCAGTTGGCCTAATTTAACGAGTTAATTTTAATGCCCACACTCCCCCATATCCACCTAACCACGGGCACAAGAATGGCTGCCTCCTCTGGGTCTCCACTCCATCAGCACCTGAAGGGTGCATCAACCTTCATACCTGCACCAAGAAGGACAAGAGCATTCAGCCACTGCTGCCTCTGCTCAACGAAGACCTGGCTTTCCCACTCTACTCAACGAAGGCCTGGCTTTCCCACTCTACTCAACGAAGACCTGGCTTTCCCACTCTACTCAACGAAGGCCTGGCTTTCCCACTCTACTCAACGAAGGCCTGGCTTTCCCGCTCTGCTCAACGAAGGCCTGGCTTTCCCGCTCTGCTCAACGAAGGCCTGGCTTTCCCACTCTGCTCAACGAAGGCCTGGCTTTCCCACTCTACTCAACGAAGGCCTGGCTTTCCCACTCTACTCAACGAAGGCCTGGCTTTCCCACTCTGCTCAACGAAGTCCTGGCTTTCCCACTCTGCTCAACGAAGGCCTGGCTTTCCCGCTCAAACAAGAACGGCAGCTTTCCAACGCGAAGGAGGATGGAGCTCAGAGTTGCCTAGTGATCGCGCCCGGGCATTTCTTCATTGCTGGACGTGAGAGTGACACCGCAGTTGCTGGCTCCCCTCAGCTGTGTCCTCACCATGGTCGTCTCTTGGGAATTCGGTTCCGATCACAAGTTGATCAATAAAACGATAGGGGCAGCGGGAGCTGGAGCTTGTGTATTGCGGTAACCGCTCATGAGCAGGTCTGCAGAGCGGACGTCTGCAGAGCGGACGGGAACGGGGAAAGGCACACCAGCGGAAGACTTCCCAAATACAGCTCAGCCAAGTTTACACAAAAGTTAATACTTATCTGGGGGCGGGGGTGCGCTATATTGATTGGAGATTATCTGTGGTGACAGTCAATAGTCAATGTCCAAACCCCCATTACAGGTCAGTGAATCCAGGCTGCACTTGCTGTTCATGGCTGAGGGGGCCTGGTAAGATGAGGTCCTGCTCCATTGGAGTATTGCTCTTTTCTTTGAACTGCGCTTGTCTTGGAAGCCACAGAGCATCCCTGAGGTGAGGCATTCATTACCCCTTTCACTTTGATAAGCTCACGGCAATTCACCCGGAATGGTCTTCTTCCGGACCATCGATTGGCTCCAAGAAAAGCCGGATTCAGAGAGGACCCAGAGGACCTCAGCACAGTGATCTGCTGCCACACAGCTCACAAAACAGCCCTTCCTCTGCAAGCGGGGAACAAGGGAGAGCTTCAAAAGAGCAGGAACATTAGGAACTGCAGGCCAAGCCGCATCTGCGGACTCCCTGAAAAGAGCTGCATCTTTTATTGTGGTTTGATGCCTTAATCTTAGTCATCGTACACTCAGTAACACGATCGCAGGAATGCACAAGCACAGCCGTGCCTCTGTGATCCAAAAGCGAATATACACACAAAAATAAAGAACCTGCATGTGCACATAGCTATATACGTAACATCCATGTTAAAAGCTTGGATGGAGGGTGATGCCACCTATTTTTAGAGGCATTTCTCCCACCAGGAGACCCTTCTGCTTGGAAACCCGGCAGCTAAGACGTGCCTTTGATTTATGGCTGCAATTCCCCTGCAGAGGTTTGCGGGGCCTTTATTTATGCCCATCTCAGCTTCCCCCTTGCGTGTATAATGCATCCTCAGCGGACTCTGCAGCCGGCTCTGCACGGCGGTCCTGTGCGGATAGAGTTCAGCCTCTTGCTGTCTTACTTTCCTCTCCATGGACCTCATCCTAAGCCCAAGGGGGGGGGAGGGATGAAGTGATGTGTTCTGTCTTGCAGTGTGATTGTCTGGATCTTCATGGGCTGGTGGGAAATTATGTTTCTATTATTACATCTATTGCACCTGATGTGGGACAATTCTAGCATAAGGGAGGAAATTTACCGTCAGTGAGGCTGAGATCAGGGGTCAGCATGGGCCAGCAGCCCCAACAGATCTAATATCCCATTTTTGCCCCCACCTAACCTACCCCATCACCCTGAAACACCCCACCACAGCCCGCAAGCCTCCCAGGCTCCCAGTCAGCCATGCAAATGATTAGGAAATACCAGCAGTCTAGCGATGTCTTTCACTTTTTGTGACATATATATATAAACACGCTCATTCAAACACCCACCCCAAGTCTGAAATGATCCTCTGGGGAAATCGGGAAGCGGTTCTAGACGTTTGTCCATACACGCCCCAGACTTCCTGCATTTCACCTCCCCCAGGGCCGCAGGAGGGCCTACCTCCGTACGCAGCCTTGGGGCCCGCAGCCACACTGCCGTCATATTCAGCTTCACGGTTACTCTCTTACATCTGAACATGCCTCTGTTAGGTTCCAGCACATAATTCCTCTCACCTTCCCTTCACGTTTTTTCCATCCCTGTTAATAAACATCAAGCTGCATTTACGTTTCGTCGGAAAACCTGCGACATACCTTATAAATAAACGTGCCCCGTTGTGGTTGGGCAGAATGAACACAATGGCATCTTTCTCCAGTAATGTGGAATGTGGGCTTTTGTTTTCCTTTCTAAACCCTGTTTTTTTCTGCATTTTGATTACTGAAATATATAAATATATTGAAGACACAGATCTGTATCCTGTCTAAATAACCTTTCAGAGTTCCTGGGCCTGTGACACAGCACCCCAGGGAAGTATTAAAAAGCACTCGGATTTCACCACTTGTGTTTTGGGGATGGCATAAATATTAATGAATGAGACTCCATAATGGATGGAGGGGGACAGGCGCTTTGAGAGGAGCAGCAGACCCCACACCGGTGCCGAAGGGGCCTTTGGCTGAGACGCCCTGAGGTTTTCAAAAGGTCACAAACGCGCCGGCCGCCGGCCGACTGCAGATCGCTCAGGTCAAACGCTGCCGTTCTCGGGGGTTTACAGGTCTATAAATCAATGGCCCATAGAGCAGCTTTCAGCTCACTGGGCGGCTCGCCACTGCCTGAGGAGCAGCGTGTGGGAAATGCCGCTCAGCTGGCCGTCTGACTGGCCAGGTAGGAAAGCACTGGCTCGATTTATGGAGGGCTGAGCAAAGAGGTGAAAAGTGCGATCATTCTGGGTGGTGAGGGGTTGATTTAAGGAAGCAAAGGGACCTTTGCTTTATCGTGGCATGGAGGATATCGTAGTACTTTCATATTTTAGCTCCTTTACGGAAAAGCAAACCATTCTAATCCGAATGCTCTGACAGTAGGTCTTATTAAACCAGGTGACATTACTGTGCGGTTTGAGTGGTCCATCAAAAACATGAGAAATAGTCAGGCCTAAAAATCAGCTGGGTTACTTTACATTGTCTCATTTCCACCTTTTACTGCCCATTAATCTACATTCAATCTAGGTGCAGCTCTCACTGGTATGAATCTCAGTCAGAACACCTGCTTGAATGTCATTGGCTGCTGGCTTGTCTAGATGCTAGAGACCCAAGAGGATCTAATACTGGTGTCACTAATAGCTTTTTAATGTGCTGTTAGCACTATGTGCTCATAACAGAACATGTGTTTTGTGTTTTTTAGATTAGCCGGGCATGGCTGTATCTGGGTATTTATTGACAATAATGTCTAACTCTTAAGTTGGGAGCGAGAGAGCCTGCAGGATGCAGTCCAGTAGGAAGAAGGCTGCTCACCCATGCTACGAAATACACAGGAGTCTCTTGCAGTTTATTGGGAAAAAGGTGCATTAGCATTCCCATGCTGCTGAGTGGGCTAAGGCTCAGTGTGAAGGCTGGACAAATATCAGTGATCACTTTAGCCGTAACTGACAACCACACATCTGAGGCTGTACGTTGGCAGAATGGCAACCAGATCCGTGAGCCTTGCAGATGGCAGGTAGGGATGGCGAGACTGGAGATGGAAAACAAGTGAATGAGGACAGGAATGGGTCACGTCATGGAGGTGAGGGGTGGGTCACGTCTTGTTCACTGTGGCTAAAGAAGGCAATCCACCTTAAATAAGGCCTGGGAATGAAGAGGAGCAGCTGAACGGGCTCCTGGTCTGAATCAAAGAAGGCGATCCACCTTAAATAAGGCCTGGGAATGAGGAAGAGCAGCTGAACGGGCTCCTGGTCTGAATCAAAGAAGGCGATCCACCTTAAATAAGGCCTGGGAATGAGGAGGAGCAGCTGAACGGGCTCCTGGTCTGAATCAAAGAAGGCGATCCACCTTAAATAAGGCCTGGGAATGAGGAAGA
>JAODKE010000002.1:5316574-5349463 GCA_026779605.1 Mormyrus hasselquistii
TCGAACCCCACGTACCTACCTTCTGTGTGGCAACTGGAGGACAGTATGGTGCTGGGGGGTCGGAAAAGGTACGGCAGGTAACGGGAAAAGCATTTCATGTTTTAAAAATCTTTTCGTTAGCGGCAGCGCATTACTGTTTTGTTCATATCCGAAAGTCGGTGACACAGACTGGAGGACGAGGACAGGGAGAAGAGCTCCCTGCGTTTTTTTAATGATCTACAGCAGCATCACTTTAAATCGGAGCGCAAATCCCTCCTTTACTGCAATAGCGGATCGGGAAGATTGACATGTCTCCTGACGACGCTTCTCTCTCGTTCATCATGTTTCCTTCATCCCCCCCGTCGTTAGCTGGACGTCAGGCTGCGCTTTTTCTCACGAATCGCAGGGGACTGAGCATCGGGGAGCGGAGAGGAGGAGGGCTGCCGGCTGCCGGCCCGCATCTGCTGGCTGCCTGTGAGCACAGTGATGATCGCCGCCGCTGCCTCAGCTGCGAGGAAGTTAAATGTCCCAGTATCTGCCGACACACTCCCTAGCTCCCCCCGCATCTCCTGCTCTCTCGCTCTCCTTCCAGCGCCCCCCCTCCCTTTCACATACAAACATAAAATTACCAATCGCTGGCCTGCGCGGAATAAATAGCTAACTCAGCGGCGAATACAGCGCCTTATATTCCCAGATAAAAATCCGTGAAAAAACACACATGCCTACTCCGTATACTTATTTACTTACAACATCAAACAATAATAATAATTATTATTATATCATTATTGTTGTTGTTATTTTCGATGTTGTTGTAAATTCTGATAACTATTAATATTCAAATTTGGTTTGTATTCCGTGTAGACGTTACTGATAAACCGTCCAGCTGCCCCGTTTCCTGCTGCTTTCCCTGGGGGGGAGCTGAAGGGGTCTCACGCTGGACCGGATGCCAATAATTTGTCTTTTTTTTTTCTTTCTTGTTTTGTTTTTACAAATAACCCCCACACACCCATGATATAAAGTCGAAACTACCAGTATAAATATTCCTGTTGTCTGAAGTTTAACCTATTACACTGACTGAACATGTATATCTTTATGCTATTAGCGGCTGTGTTAAAACTTTGCCTGTTCGATTTAAAAAGACGTACATAAAGAGCTTTACACCATTTTGCGTGCATTCCTTCTAAGGTCACGCAAACATACACATCATCTCTATGGCATTCTAAAATAGAACAGTCACGTGCCCCGAGCCTCGGTGTCCAACATGCCGACTAATAATAAATGCGACACACAAAACAGCTACGCTGATCAGCTGAGCAAGACGTTTGGTTAAAACGATGGAGCACATTTACTTACAATGTCCCCGGGGCTTATGATATTAAAAGCTTTTTAATGAAGACTCACTTGACTAAAAATAAATTAAATTACCTTTCTTGGTAAGACACTAAATACTAAACATGGGATTACTATGGCTGAGATGCTACTGAACACTAACTGTATTATGTGAGACAAATTACAAAGACATTAAACGATAATGTAAGGACACAGCTTGGGCCTTTATTACCACGGCAACCCCTTCTAAGATGGCTATTTGTAGTCATTTTATTCATTTGCATTTCCATCCATCCGTCCATCCATGTTCCATAAATGTCGGACGGCCGATGTTGTTTTACCGCAGCGTGACAATGAGCACGTGTTCTTTTTCATGGCTGTTGGGAGTGGCGTGGTCACTTAGTCAGCACTCAGCTCTGTCTTCCATCTCTCACAGAGAAGACACGTCCCGGCTGAGTCTGCGTGGCCTCCTAGCTTAGCTGGCTGCTTTGGCGCTGCAGATATCTGCTTAGGGTGTCTATGTTTTCCAGACATTTGGGAACGCAGTTAAATATCATACCCTGTAATGCGATGGCGGCTATTTCAGAGGCTTTTGATTATCTTTATTAAAGATTCATTTCTAGGCAAACTGAGGTTCTCCATCTGAATATTTTACAAACAAAAGCTAAAAAACTGAACATCTGTACATGTGAATTAAGGATTCAAAACTGGTGTGTTTATAATTAGCATGTATTCAAGTATTCTGTAATTGGAGTGGTGAGGGATCTGTGTCTTCAACTGTAAGGTTGCTGGTTCAAATCCCATGAATTCCCAGAGTGATCTTACTCCATTGGACGCTTAACCTGCAAATTCTTCATCCTGCGTATGATGTTAATCTACATCCAGCCCTATAAGGAGGTCCTCCAATTTACTGGGAATAACTTGGGGGATATTACTGGGAATAACTTGGATCGGCACTCCAGCCACTGGGAAAAACCTTGGACTAGTGTGGTGCTGAGGTATCACCCGCCCCATGGCTGCACTCAGGTTCTCATCCCTGAGGTGGTTTGTCAGGTGGTGGGTGAAGCAACGACCTGTATCACTGCATGTTCCTAACCCCCCCCTCTCTCAAGTATTCTGCTATTACACACACAGTATTTAACTGGCCAGTACTATCCGCCAATCTTCTAACCAGTCAAGCTGGTCAGGGTTTATTCCAGGCAGAATAGGACACAAGGCTGGGTACGCTGCACCCTGGTGGGCTGTACGTGCATCACAGGGCGCACTGTTAAGATGAGGCTCAGTGAAATGCACAATCCTCAGTGTGGCATGATGTCAAAAGGGGCTTTATTGAGAGCTTAAAGACAAGAATCAATAGGGACCACAAGGGGTCTCAACACAGCAGGTAGGCAAACTGGAACTTAATCAAAGCCAAACTCAACTAAAAAACATCTAACAAATTCAGGGAAATACACCAGCAACCAATGTAACGCAAAACAGGAAGAAACATGATGAGCGACTGAGGACCAGAAAAAGAACAGGCGCTAGACACGGGGCGAGTGTGGGCCGTGAGCGATGAAGCCAAAACTAAAGACTAGAGAAATAACACACAAGTGAGGGTAACAAACAACTTTACAGATCCAAACACAAGGAGAAACTGGAAACAGGTAAAACAGAAAATAACTGAACTAGACAGAGTAAATGGGAGTTAAGGTGTAAACAAAGGCAGACTGAAATACATGAACAGCAGGGAAACTCAGGGGAAGCGGCATCTAAGGGCACAAAAATGTCTAAATAGGCGAGGCTGGCCTCTAGCAGGCCTCAAACCCAAGATGGAGGAGGAGTTTGGTTGGTTCAGAACTGCCCATTTAACCAGGAGGAAACAGGCGGAGACACTGGGAATAGAATGAACGACATGGCCAACGATGCCTGCAGACCAAAGAGGGAAATGACGTACAGAATGGGGCAAGACAGGGATCGATCCTGACAACATGCACACAGAAAGGATGTAAAATATGAATCCCAGGAGGCGTCAGGCAATATCTGTATTAAAGTATCAGTTACAATCAGGTAATTGTCTGTTTGCTTATGTGTCTATTTGGAAACGCGATCAGACTCGATAGACAATGATTGATTAGTTACTCCAGTGAAGTTACTGGTTACCTTTTGCTTTCCTCATTTGCGATTTGCCCTCTTACTCCCGGTACTGAATCAAAAATTAAAATGAAGCTTGTGCCATAGGGCAGAGTGTACAGCCCTGAACACTCTTGATACATATCGCACCATGGATTTCCTGCATTTTCATTCAGCGTTGACATATTTCATACTGCTCAGTGATTTCGGTGCCTGATTGACGGAGCACTCTGCCCACAGCATGGCTGCTGTTCACACACACGCTCATCTGCTTAATCTTCTTCTGATTGCGGATTACGCTGAAAGTATATCTCATATTTTTATTTCCACATTTCTTAGCTTGCTCGGTTCAGAGACTTTTTAACGATAAACTCCCAGTACTGATTTGAAGACTCACATAATGAAACAGGCAACAAAGCTTGGTATGATTTTTTGATCATAACCAGTTCAGACATCAGAAGGTGAAAGTGCTTGCAGAGTCACTGGAGCATTTAAATACTTCAGAGATGCACGTCTACAAGTCTCTGGAGAAACTGTGATGTTGATGGAATCAATGTAGGCACTAAAGCTATTAAGAGAGCGCCTAATGAATGCTGAAAGATTGTTCTGCTGTTATTTGAAGAGATTTCTCAGGGAGATGAAAGTTTAGTCGCCTACATCGTACATCAAACAGGATGCAACAGTGTTCAGTGTGTGATGTCTGTCAGAGACACTTTCGCAGTATTCACTTGACGTTTGAGGGTCGTCCCGCTTTACCAAGCTCTTTATCCTTAATATACAGGGGGAGGAGCTTACTGGGGATCCTCATGGAATTCCCCCGGAAAACTGGGCCAATGAGGCTGCCTTGTTGGTGATGATGTCATATCAGAATCAATACCAGACACAATTTGTACAAGTCTGGCAGGCTACCTAGGATATTGGGAGGGTAAACTGAAGGACAACCCCCCCCAGAGAATTTTTGTAAGTTATGATGAACTGTGTCTACGTGCTGTGGATGGACCAATAAGGACTGTCAAATCATAAGCAATGCCATAAACATGACATGTTTAACGTGTCAAATACATTATCTCTGTTGACAGCACTTGCGAAGCTGTTTACTTTTCAATTCTATTTGCTTTGCACATTGACAGAGCGTTATCTTTAGAGCCAGTTACGTAACCATGATCTCAAGATAGCAGCTGTTTTCTAAGTGTCATCGAGCTGTTCACAGTACCATCTGGTGGTACTTTTTTGTACTGCAGTATATATTCTGACGCGTATACCATTGAGAATTCTTTATTCATTAAATTAATAACGTTATGCATTTAAACGTGTGAATGAAGATTTCTCTTTATGTACATGTTTAGGAGAGAACGTGATGTTTTTAGTTAATGTGGTTCTCTTGTTCTATCATATTGCATTACAAGAGTCATGCTGTAATATCATAAAGGACTAACACTCTGTAAATGAGAAATAAGCATTTTGGTACATTAACATGTTGGTACTTCCACTGCCCCTGATCAGTGACGGTCCTTAAAAGATGGTTTGTGTGAAGCATATCTGATCAGATTAGTAAGACTGTCTTGCCCTGACAGAACATGCCATTGTGAAGCATTTGCTTCTGTTTATGCGTTAATGTATACTGTCGATATTTAAATTTCTGTTATAAACAAGAGCACCGTCCAACGCATCAATCTATAAAGGCAAGCTTTACCATTATGGCCTATCAGTGAAGATATGGGTTACTGTACTAACCCATATCTAACTAAGAAATGACAAACTGAACCAACCAATCAGTGAAGACTTATTCTGTTGTGCTGTTTCTTCTGATTAAAAGGTGCAAACAGCAGTGATATTTCCTGTGCATTAAATGACGTCTGCATGCGAAGTCTGACCAGGCAGCAGCCACCGCAGATGCACGCTTCACCCTGTCGGACAGCAGGATCTTCCACAGATCAGGAATCAATAGGAGCAGCTCTCAGTTTTCAGGGACAGATGCCATTCCTTACCGACTGAGCACATCAGCATATCAAAGGCCTGACCTCCCCGCCCGACAATTCCTCACAATAAGCCTGAGTCACAGTCGGCTGCCCCCTCCCTCCCTGTGCTTTTTAAGGGGCCTCATGAATGACTGCGATGTCTATATTTAGGCTGGTAGAGATGTACCGCAAATAATGTGAAGGTGGGTGTAAATGTTCAGGGGAGGCCGTGGAGCAGCCAAAGCTGCAGGTGGCTTGTGGGAGAAGCTGCGCTTGATCCGAACCCACATCATCCTTCCCGTCACACAGCTGAACCCGTATGTTCGTGTGTCTTGCGTCACATTCGTATGCTGCAAGTCCAACCAAATCAGTCCGCGGTTGGCAGCACCTCTGTCCCCAAGAGGAGGCGGCCCAGAGCCGCGAGCCTGGCTCAGCATGCCCCCGCGGGGCGTCCGGAGAATGATCGCACAGATAGCTGGCTTTCCCTCCCCCAGGGGATGAAAGTCACCCTGAATCCTGTGTTGACTCTGTGAGGAAACCCTGGGTGTCTATAACTAGTAACGCCAGTCAATAATTATTATTACTATCATTGTTTTTAAGACCATCGGCAGTTTATTCTATTTTACACCCGGCTCAGATATCTTATTCTAGTATTTCATTACTATGTTATTTGTTTATTGTTTAGTAGCCACGCCGCGCACACCGAGACCTGAGAAGCCGAGTTTCGTTCTTATCTTGTCAAGAGGTTTGAAAGACAATAAAGCGGATTCTGGTCTTGACGGACTAACGTGGAGCTCACATCCACTCAGCATTTTTGAGAATATGACATTTATATTTTGCTTTAATACTTTAATTTCTAATCTCCAGACAGCTTGACGTTTAAAAGAGAACTGAAAACTGTCCAACTTCACTACAAATCTTTAACTGGCTTAGTTTTTCATATTCGGCTTAAGCCATCAGCTCGGTATACGTCGATGCAGTCAGACACACTAATCCAATAATTTACGGTCATGGTTATATGGGATTTTTAAATATTTTTCATCAAAAAAATCTTCATTGTTCTTTATAAACTCCTTGATAACACATATGTTGAGGCTCGCTAAGAGGCAAATTTTAAAATCTTTCATAACTGACTTTATGAAAGATTATGAGGCTGCCAGCATCTGGCTGTAAATTGCCTGGCGTGTGAAAAGCTGAGATGCCGACGAAGAACCTGCTTCACACGAGCAGTGACAGACATTTGAGGAATCGGTAGACTTGTGAAAAACCGTTAGTGTGGGGTAATCATCTACAAATTTGCATAAGCACGGCTGCTAACTACTTCCGTGATTTGTGAAGCCAGTCCGTCAATGCGCTGGTTTAATAAAGCTGAGTTTTACAGATTTGTTACGGTGAGATGTTTAAAAAAATTAAGTACGAAGATCATATGATCACATGCATAAATATTTTGTACCGTACCAGAGAGCGAGACGAAGAGCGGCTCCGCGCGCTTATGCAATCCTGCTCCAGGGGAGGAAGGGGGCGCAGAAGTACGGTTTCTATAGTTACATGCAGTCCAGACCTTAGCAAATTATACTTAAATGTCTTCCATAATAAAATTGAATGCACACGTAAAAACACAGAATTTTCACGCGTAATAAAAAACGATTCGTTACACAACAATCTTCAAATTGTCACAATTCTCCAACATTCCGTTATTGGAATATATTCCTTTGGGCACTTTTTTTTATATATCACAGACGGTTTATTTCAAATTTGCCACGAACATTTATAACAGCGACGAATTACTACTGACTGTCATGATGATCGATTCATCTGCCGCTTGAGCAACTGATCACTTACCTTCCGTGACATTCACCTCGACGACACCTTTCACCTGTGCGAAGCACCAACGTGTGTCGTCCGGATCTCCCCCACGACCTGCGGATGATCCAGGCGAAGAGGCGTAAGTTACGCGTGGTGTAAATTAACCAAGCATATAGGCATGAGGAGCACATCTTCAGATCGTACCCCGATGACTTACCGGGTATCATTTTCCCTCTTATCCTCCGACCGGTGTGCCCGACACCAGAAAACCAGATGCGTTTGGATCTAACTAAATTCAGCACCTCCGCTCTGATTAGAGGGGAGGGCGATATAATAGGATGCTATCTATCAGCCTAAACTATTTAAATGCTGTTTTCAAAATGGCGAAAAAACGCGATAAAGTCTGCCCACCCTCCATGGCTGATTCACCCAGTAGAACGCGTCTAGCCTTGGGTTTGTTTCTCATATCCTGCTCTGACAGACGGCAATGAAATAAAAACTACGCGAATGAACTTGGCTTCAGCTGTTGCGTTCCAAATATTTCAGTCGGTAATTTAGGAAAAATGAGAACACGAGGTGCTCCAAAAATATAAAAACAAGCGAATGCTGTACGGTTTTGGTATAGAAATACAGATAACTGTGGTAACCTAAAACCTTTCAACTGGATGGTATAACACTGAAATATAAGAACATCTTTTAAATATTTTTATACATTCAAGGGGGGAAATTGCATTCATTATAGTATGTTATATATGATACCATTTAGTTTTAAGCGAAAGATGACTGTAAAATCGCCCAGTCTCTTAATCCAGGGTCAAAGACAAATGCAAACACGACTGCACAGGCAAGAAAACAGCTTGGGCAATTTTAACATGAACATTGTCACGTATGCAGTCACTGTATGAATGCAACCTCGAAGCTCTCTTGTGCCACATCGAAAGGATGTGGCACACCACATTTCAGCTTTTTTGTAGCCCAAGAAAATGGTACTGCGGCGTGTTGCCGCTCTTTGCTTCCCATGTTTCGAATTTCCTTACCTACTTGGACATGAGGCCCTCCAGGAAAGCGCTCCAGTCCACGGAGCGCCTTTCACCAACAGGTGGCTGGAAGATCAGGGAATACGTGCTACTGTTTTGCCGCAGCAGTCCCAGCGGTGACACCTCGATCCCAAAGAGCATATCTCGCCATATTAATTCGGCATATATTAAATTCGGCAAATTAAAGGCCATATATTCCCACCAAATGAAGTCCTTGTTATAGCCATACTTGTGTGTTTAGCCAAAATACACATTTAAATACTATTGTGCCACGTAGGCCTATAGCGCAATAGTGTATGCTTTTTTAGACATTGCTTTTAAAAATGTAAAAATTATTAAGATGTGTCTGACACGCAGGTATTCAGTTATACTTTGTGACAAAAAGAACAAAGTTATAATATTACATGCTTATGTATACAGAAGCGCATTTTAAAGAGACGTGCATGTTAAATATCTTCCGCAAAGATAGTGTGATGAAGTGTGACGAATTATCAGACACGACAACAACCTTTATGGTCAGTTTTTTAGTCCTTTGCGAGATGTCCATATTCTGTTAATATACTTAATGCAGAAAAAGCGTGTTATATTTCCGAGGTATTAAATTTAGATTTATACCAAACCCTTAAGTTCTCCATATCTATGTTATACGTACGTAATACAGACTAGATGCGTGCAGTATACTTTTGAATCCACTAGAGGGAATCATAATTTTCCTTTTGAGTGAATTTCTTTTTCATAGCGAATGTACCAAATGTATTACTGTTGCACGTACCTACGAATCATTCTCATAAGCTAAGTCTAAACCAACATCAAAAATAATTGTTCAAAACCATTATTAGTCAAAGACATTCAACAAAAGTTTAATAATTAATCACACATTTGGTTCTACTACAATCTGGTAGTAGTTTTGGCAGCATTCTGTTTAATTCAGCTTTATAATTTATTAATCGTTTTAACAAACAGTATCCAAAGAGGCTTGAGGACATACTTTCCAATAAAGATTAAAAGACTGACAGGCATTTCTGGTGAATTAGCACGTGGCTACCTGCACATTTCCTGAACTTTCTTCTGCCGGGATTCTGCCTGTATAGTTTCATTTGTGACGGAACTCAACAAAAATTCAGTATGACTGTTTGAAATCTATGTTTTAAATAATCACAGCAACACACTCTCAAATACTTAAAATCCAAAATCTAACCATCTTATTTATTGTAATCAATAAATACTCATATATTTTCTTACAAAAGACCCATTGCAGGGATTAATGGCTCACTGCACACATCACTGTCCCAACATGAATTGACCTTTACGGACTGTGCTGCCTGCTGCATTTTCAGAGCATCTGGCCTTAAGAACTCAATCCCACAGGTTGAGCCACATCCACAAGCCTTGGAATCCAGTTCTCAAGGCCAACGGCTCACACTGCAGGCCCACACTTACACTGCAGGCCCACGGCTCACACTGTAGGCCCACGGCTCACACTGCAGGCCCACGGTTCACAATGCAGGCTGTATTTTTACCACCCTATCGCTGTTCTCAGAAGACGTATCTGGAGTTTGCTTCTTTCCTGCAGACGTTTTAAAAATAAACTCTGGGTTATTCTGGGAGAATTTATATGTGTCAGAGATAGATTTATCCCAGCAACACTGTACCGATGAAAACAGCAAATTGAAAATGATGGAAAACAAGCTACAGCAATAATATGAGTCAACTTTTTTGTTTACATATTTGCATCTCATTTTTCAATGTTATGAGTACATGCCAAATTTCTCCTGTTCTCAAATTTAACTAAACACATCAGCCTTGTGATCTAGTATCATGTTATGAACACACAGACACACAGATGCAGGCTGAGGCAAGATACAGGCCACATTATACTTTATTCCCTAAGAGAGTAAAGCGAATGAAAATACCTTTCATTTGGCTGCCTGCTGCTCCGGGGGGGTGATATTAAAGATATTGTTATGTCCCAAACTATGCAGAACATCTGTTCCTTTTGATACATCAAAGAGCAGCTGTTTTGGGCCTGGAAGGCAAAAAAGGTCTTTCCACACAGCCAACATCTCCTGTTTTAGTTAATGATTGAAGTTCAAGTCGGTGGGATTTTCATGCATACGCTAATTTGAGGGGAAGCCGTCAATGGGCCACGGCACAGAAATGGTCATAGCAGCAGTAGCAGTTTTACAGATATATATATATAGTAAAAATAGGTAACACTGGCAGAAAAGTTTAAAGTACAATAAACACTGATGTAAAGACAAATGACACAGCTACGGTATTCCATATCACGTCACCATACATGTTTACGCAGTTAGAGAAAGTCTGCAGGTTATCACTTGTCAAAAAATAATGCAAATACCGTGCTAATTAAAAGTGGGCTGGTTTAATATGACTCTGTATTAAAATATAATTATACCATATACATTGTATGGTGGTTATATATATTTGCATGTCGAAACAATTTCATTATATCTCCAGAACCAGTTGTAACAGAAATGTACTGTACTATTTTCGATAAACAAGTTGTACCCACAAAATACAACAAACAGACACGTAAATTTAAAATAGTCCAATATCCTACATAATTTGACGAGTTCAACTTCAGCCTGGAAATACACTCTGTACACTTTCATCACCGATATACCAATACACTAATTATTCAATAGACCTGTACTGTAAAGGCGTGCCGACATATGAATTTGTCAGCATATTTTATGGCTGTTTATATTTCAAATATGACTCATCTAATCTTCAGTCTTATAACTATTTAATTTATCAGCGTGATCTTCCCTCTACAGCGGCAACATCATAAATCGCTCACCGATGTTGAAGCGGGAACCTTTGCAGTTGATGAATGTGGCAGCAGCGCTGGCTGAATACGCCGGTTGTACCAATGCTCCCTTGCTCGGCGTCACATCGCTTCCTATTTTCTGTTCACTGGCGTATCCGTGTTGATACATTACCTCTAATTTGCATAGGCGTGTATTCCATGTATTAAACCACACACGTATTTAGCAGTGGAAAGTCCCTCATCCATCCCTTTTGCTTAATAATAGTTGTTTGGTTGTACGCACATTTAATGAAATAATTAAATAATGTGCTGCTGACGTTTATATAACCAGTTACCTTATTAAGAATAACAGGGAGGGCCTAACACGTGTTATTTTATGTAGCTTGCTTATTTAGTGCAAATATTCTCGAGTCTGACAAGCTCTACTTCAGCCGCAAGAGGAAATGATGGTCAAGTATTTCTGCGCAGTATTTCCGCCCCGTAAATTCCGTGGGTCGATCCGGGGAAGTCCTGAACCCCGCCGTCAACCGCCCCATACTCAGCTAGCATGTAGCGTTTGTCCCACGTAGGCCAGACATCTATTTAATATTTTACATACGAGAAAAGAAATTTTGCGTTTGCGTTTAGTGCTTTGCTCGCATGCTATATCCAGATAAATGTCAAGTCTGTTTTTGTCCACCCACATAAACAGCAGCCTCCAAAAATTAGGTAGTAGGGACTTCAAAGACGCTAAAAATACTCGTCTATCTCAAGTGATAGGTCTTAAAAAACAAACAAATAACCAAACAGACAACTATTTGTTTGCTTGTTCATTGGCTGAGGGCTCTATTGCTAAGAAATTTACGGCTTTAGACTGTACTGTGAGGTCCCCTACCTGTGTGTCTGTATTTACAGGTACAATGTTCTGCATGAACATTACCTATTGACTGACTGGTATAATTATAAGTCTAGGCACCCTTACAAACACAAACTGTGTCTACTTTGTCAAGGAGACATAGATGAGGTTTACCATGCAGCATTTACTTACTCTGCCAAGTAACAACAGTCTCATGTTCTGATCTGTGTGTGTGTGTGTGTGTGGGGGGGGGGGGTTATATTCATATTACATTGTGGGGACCAAATGAACCCCGCAATGTGATGAAAATATATTTTTGGACGTTGTGGGGACCATTTTTCAGGTCCCCACAATGATTTGTGAATGTAATCAAAAAAGTAAAAATGCCAGGAGTGTGATGTTTTGTTTGGTTACTTATGGAGAAGCTTAGGGCTGTTCAGGGGTTAAAGGTCGTCATGTTGGGGTTCGAATTTTTCCAATAGAAATGAATGGAGGGTCTCCACAGATATAACTATAAACCTGTGTGTGTGTGTGTGTGTGTGTTGTGACTTGCTGTGTGGGATGTGCTTAGCGTATTCACTTGGGCTCATTTACCTCACGGCATTGCTGTCTTTCCGCACATACACTTAGAGCAGCACCCCACAAAAAAGAGAGTGATCATGGCCTTCGTGTTACTCAGAATAGGGCCCTCCTCTCTGCGCAGAACAACACAATGTGTGTGTCTGTGTGTGTGTGTCTTAGTGTGAGTCTTTGTGTGTGTGTGTGTGTGTGTGTGTGTGTGCCCTGCTATGAATGACAGCACCCATGGTGTTCCCCTTACCTTTTAACTTGTGCTTCCTGGGAACTGTTTCATGCCCACACCCATTACGCGGAACTGGAGAGGTCGCAGTGAGATGGGTGTAAGTGTATACACAGTATATATCCACTTTAAGATCATTCAAATGGAGCAGGCCAAGACAGCACACTGCAGCGTACATAATTTACTTTAATATAACTGAAGACACATTTTAGCCAAAAGATATCCCCAGTTTTCGATTAGTGAACAGCGGGGGTGTTTCCATAAAGCAATTCATATTTCTCAGCTGGGTTTACTTAAGCTAGAAGTCAAGATTGTCCAATAAGAGTTTAAGTAAGGAGCATTCCTATTGGAATCGTAATTTCTAGCTTAAGTTAACCCAGCTAATTGAGAAATCCTACTTTATGGAACATCCCCCAGAATTGTGACGTGCGTTAGATTGTTCATAGACGATCCTGTTGACAACGTCAGGTGCCTTCCTTTGATTGTCTTACGGTAACTTGAAAATTATGTTGTAGGTAAATTTAAAAATTTCAACAATATACTTTGCATTGCTGTACACCGATTTATTTTGCACCGAAAAAAATATTTTAGAGTAAGAAGCGTATACCTTGAAATTTGGAATGAACACGGAATTTATTAATAATTTAGTGTTTTCATCGTACAAAAAATTGATTTTTACAGATTGCTCAGAGATCTGTTCCAAAAAACGATTAATAGGCCTACTTCACCTTTCAATATATTCGTCATGAGGAAAATTCACTTCCTCGCCACGCTGGTCACTTTTCGAAGTTTCGAAATGGATTCAGCATTTTTTATTATATGGAAGTTGAAGTAATAAAACAAGCACTCGTATAGTTCATATACGGTAATTAAAGTATTTACCGGATACCTTCAAAAGTTAAATATTGTCCTTAAACTCGTATAGTCAATCATAAAATGTAAGAGAAAATGCAGACAAAAATACCATAATAAACTTTAATAAAAATGAATGAAAAGTTACAATTTGAAAAAGAGTCATAAAAATTATACGTCATAAACGGTAGAAGCGGTTGTATTGAAAAGACTAAAAACTTGAATAAACACTCAGTTCATTTTGAATTTCTTCTAAGTTGTTTTTGAAATTATAGTATTCGAATGTTCTTTTCTCGGTTTTGAAAGATATAACACAGAATATCAAACGGTAGTAATGCATCATGTCGGCTATTTAAGTTTTACAAAAAGTTTTGGAGTTTTGAAACTTGCCTATATCGATACAATGGGCTCTCACAGTTACTCATTAAGTTTAGCTCCATTTCATTTCCTGTCACACTATACAAGTGCAACCTACAGCGATGCTTTCCACAACAGTCTTGTACTGCGAAAGGCATTTCTTTTTCTTCCGGTGCTTCATGGAGAGCCGGTCACACAGTTGCCGGCGGACCGGGATCTTCGTGTAGATCAGGACGCTGGTCATGGTGCGGTCTTCTTGCATTGTGAAAGGGTTGATGCAGCCGGCGCAAGAGCACTTGGCTTCTGGTATATCCACTGGAATGCGGTTCTCGTCGTGGTTGATTCTATTTTTTTCATTTCGTACGTGAAATGCAAGGACAGTATGTTAATATCACAAAAAAATAATTACAAAAAAATGAGTCAAAACTTCATATGAAACAAACTGGCAGCTCGGCGAAAGGCTAGTTTGATAGGCGAGTAATAAATAATAATAATAATAATAATAATAATAATAATAATATCATCATCATAAACTCAATTGAAAAAAAACAAGTAGTCTGCACACAAGGAGTGACCAACGGCTTGTAGATTCATTGTGTATAAATGCTAGCTTAAACAACAATTTAATTGAGAATGTTTCTCAATCAACGTAAATCTAATTTGTCAGCAAAAATAAAAGCAGCAGAACCTGTAAGACCAGGGGGAAAGGCTTCGAGTGTTGGACATCCACAGCTGGCGGTCCACCACGCACTTGTTCTTAGACAGTGCCGAGTTATTTCTCACTTGTGCAACCATCTCTTCAATGCTCTTCTCGAAGTCTTCTTCCCAAATCGGCGATCTCAAGCCACCATCCACACCTGCCATAATGGGATCGGGCGAACTCTTTTGGCTGGTGATATTTTGTAACAGGGAAGACGCAATTTTGTCTTTTATCCGGCCGTGTCTCCGCCGCGAGCGCTTCGCGTCCTTTCGCCCACCTCTGGACTCTGTCTGAGCCTCGAGGACAACCATGGTATAAATCAGTAATGCAAAAAACACCTAGAATAGGTGAGAATGACACCCAGTTCTTTAAGAAATCCTCGCACACTACTTTATTTGCATAATTTTATTACATTAATTTTAGTTACTGCAGGGTAGAATGATGTGTCAATGGGAAATGCAATAAGAGAAAGTCACAAACATGAGAAAGCTAACTAAAACAATGTGAAAACACGAACATATAAATGCATAAATGAACTTACCCTGCGTATGCAAACACTAACCATTATAAAAATATATGATATAATCCTGTTTTGTTCACCTCTGCGAAGAAATAAAAAATTCAGATGCTAATTATGCTCACAAGGCTTTTGTCCTCTATCTGAACGTTAATCGCAGGTTTACATTTAAGACTGAATTAAGAGAGAATAAGAACTGCACACTCTGCGTTGCTGGAGTGAAAAAAATCCTAAACACAACTCCGATAAATAGATGGGGAATTACAATTACGGCCGGCTAATCCCACCGAGCACGTGGGCTGTGACAAGCAGACTTCGGAATTCTGCGCATCTCTGGCGTTCCGCCAGTAAACTGCATTGAAACTTCTATCCTCTGCTGCNNNNGTCCCAGTTTTAAGTAATCAAGAGCTCGCTGTGATGGAAGTTTTCCTTCAGTAAAATAAAAACACCTTACGTGATTAATGTAATTTTAACACTGATATTTTTCTATGTATTTCTGAGGAGCCAAATACCATATCGATCAACACCAGTAGATAAAATTCAGTTATACATTTCATTATATTTTTTAAATGAAATTAGTTGGCCTACAAATTAACGCTTTTTATTAATTTCCCTACTCGCTGTTGTCATAGTTAGACTATGTTGTTTGTATCACTGTTAAGTTTCCCTTTTGTCAGTCTTTCAATGAAATTTTAAACCATGTCAGACAAGTACAAACAATCACGCTTCAACGAGACAAACGTGATCCAGGAAACGCCCTTTGAGAGAAAACTGTATGTTGTTTTATTTCCTTAATCCGTGTAAGGTTTACATCTCTGCCGCTCTTTTCAGCCCGTCATTCGCGTTGGATAGCCTGTTGACTCAGCGCTGTAAAGGCGCACCTGCTCAGGAACCATGGACATCTTTGATATGGCTTGTCTTTATGTTCCCTACTTTTAAACTTCAGAAGAAAGGCTCATCAAGCACCAGGTGATTTCTATACAAGCTACCACACCATATTTTGTACTTGAATCGCGCAGACGTTCCACAAAAGCTATTGAATACAAGACTGCTCTTTATTCTCAGTAAATGGAAATATATTTTGAACCTTACGGGTTCTGATTGTTCCAAACGGGGTTATGAGACCCCGCTACTCACCATGCTCAGTATGCAAGCCTAATGAACAGAGTCACCGGAGGTTAAATTTTATTATTTTTATCTTGATTTACTTTGTCTGGTCAGGAGTAGCTGTCTAGCTCTGTTCCCCCTGTCTAATACTCTTTTTTTTCCGGTGAACCTTTATTTAGGCTACATGCTTTTTTTCTGAGACCAAATAATTACTTTAAGGCAGATGACTGAAACACAACTAGTTTCCCTCATCTCTCATAATTTAAAGCGATTCTTTCTCCATCAAATTTACCTTTATCTCCCATCATTGGAGGGACTTAAATCAATTCATTCACTCATTAGCAATATATTGTACTGTAAACAATAATCGATATGATCTTTCATTACCTTTCAGACAAGGCAATGATTATTTGTCAGATATCTTAAGCCTCAGATGGGCTACATACCAGACAGCAAGCTAGTTCAGAGTAGTAGAATCTCACACACATACACAAGGGGCAGTTTCAAATAATCAGTACCAGACTTTGTACTGGACCACTGAGAAACATAAGCTTGGATCTTTACTGCAGCAGACAGTGATGGCTTCTGCGAGACCACAGGGCTTTGGTATCGGTACCTCTTCATGCACCCTGGGCTGTGCCACGAAAAGTGATTCAGCCAGGAATGTCGCTGTCATTCTACTTTCTAAATATTATGTTAACTACTTGAGTTATTATCACAAAAGAATTCAATGAAGACCTGCTTACTGAGATTTTAATCTCATGGAATTCTATCGTGTTTTTAGTAAAAGACTGTACTTTAAATATTTATAATTAAATGGAGCATTAGTCTGTTTGTTTTGAAAAACCTACTTCATTAAAAGGTTTACAAAAAAAGTAATAACTGCCTATAGGTTCATTGTTGTTTGTACTGTTAAAACAACACAACAAACAGTGACCGAAGAAGATTGTATATTCCACACACATTTCACGTAAAGCATTGAAAAAGTTTCTTTAAACTAAAATAACTTCATATGTAATGTAATGGGGCAGTGTGTGGTTCAGTGGTTAGGTCTCTGCATCTGTGATTGCAAGGTTACCAGTTCTATCCCAGCGGTTGGCAGACTGATTTCACAGTTGGGTCCTTAACCCCAAGTGTTCCAGTGGCTGGCCCTCCCTTCTCAATTGTATGTCGCTATGGATACAAATGCCTGCTACATCTTAATTGTATCAGCACAAACACTAAACCAAAACTTACCCGACACAGATATTAGATAACGCGGAACTAAAAGTATAACATGCAATACAGACTGCAGGCCTATCGGCGCTGTACGGGCTTCCCTCTCGCAGCGTCACTGAAATGCCGTAGCGCGTTTCTCGCGAGATCACGGCGGCACTAATGTGAGCGGAAGTAAATCGAATCTCTCTTTTCCGGCGGCCATAGTGGAGTGATCGAGAGGGTAAGGATGCTTGGCGCTTAATAAGTACAAAAATATCCACAGTCATCCGTGTCTTGAGTCCATAATGTCACTGAACAGCCCCTAAAATTCCACTCAGACGTATTTTTTTAATGGTGTACGAGTTGATATTTGTGTTCCACGTCCGAGATTAAGCAGCGAATCACCCCGGCAAACCTCTTGGCCTGTACGCGAGTAGCATACCTGCTCTAAACGAGGACTTTGTATTTTAACTTACTTGGTTGTCCATGTCGAGGATAATCATGTATTCCATATAAGCAGTTATTGTTGTACTGTTTATTCGAATACCAAGAAGCGTATGTTGTAAAACGCCTGTGTTATGTTTTAGTGTTGCGTTATTGAACGGTAGCGATCATTTTCACATAAAAGGCGACGGGCATTTCAGGAGCGTGCAGTGCATGTTTTAAAATTGTAATATAAAATAATCTGAAAGACTTCATCATACATGCCATCAAAGTTCTTCCAGTTGTCTAAAGTTTTTGAGTTTAGATTACGGTTTTGGTTCTAATTGTGAGATGTCCTGGTTGGACAATGCCACCTCTAATTGCAAGCAAGTGACGACGAGATTTGAACTTTATTACGTGGTTAATTGACATCTGTCTTTACAAGTGACGACTTGTGAAACGCTTGCGGTAATTCTGCAAAATTGAACTTTGGTGGACTGGTGTTATGGATGTTACTACATATCGGTATCCATACATTTGAACATGGCGATGGTTCGTAGCGTGCTGACACGCAAGCATGAGCATGCAGGGTGCCTGAGCTGAACTGTTTATCTACCGGTGTCTGTTCTGTTTACAGCCATCATGAAGCTCAATCCATTTGTGTCGTCGTCACGTCGCAAGAACCGCAAGAGGCACTTCAATGCACCCTCTCACATCCGCAGAAAGATCATGTCCTCCCCTCTTTCCAAGGAACTGCGACAGAAGTATAACGTGCGTTCCATGCCCATCCGTAAGGATGACGAGGTCCAGGTAGGATAGCCGGGCGTCTCGCCACTGCTGATCTTTGCTTCCCTTCCAGGCATAAAGAGACAGTGACTGAATCAGTTCGGTGGATACAATAGAGGAATGTTAAACTTTTGTTAGAGCTGAATGTAATTTAACCGCAATAAAGGTGTCATTACGGAGAAACCATGAATTTGAATATATATTTTTTTTTTACAGATGAACAGTAACATTTTTGTTAATCCAGTTACTCCACAGGGAGGCTCAGATCTGAGTAAAGTCAAACTACATTTTTTTTTTTTTTTTTTTTGCCGTAACCAAAAATAATAGTTTTAATGGTTTAAAAGCAGGGTCACATTAGATAGACGCTTTCTTTTCTTGTTTTTTTTTTCGACTCCCTTTATAATGGCTATTTTGGACCGTTGGTAGCTTGATGGTGAATCATTTTAGGTCATATGGTCTGTAGAAATTACAGCCGTATTATGTAGCACCTTGTGTACTTGTAGGTAATGGTGTCCCGAATCCTGGGGCTCTCTACCAGCACAGAGCAGTTTAATTGAAGTACTGTAAATTGAAATGGTCTGATTTTGGAAAATTGCAGTTTCCAGGTTCAGTTCATTTCTCAGATAGCTACCTCTTATATTTGGACACATTAATCTTCCTGCAGGTTGTACGTGGACACTACAAAGGCCAGCAAATTGGCAAGGTTGTCCAAGTCTACAGGAAGAAGTACGTCATCTACATCGAGCGTGTGCAGCGTGAGAAGGCTAACGGCACCACTGTGCACGTCGGCATCCACCCCAGCAAGGTAAACGCATCCCTGTGTCTGAATGCTCTGTCTTAGTCTTTTTCATGAGGCTAGCTGTGACATCTGAAGTGTTTTGTCAAGCTGATCCTGAGCTGTCTTCAAGCCGCATGGGAAGGAATGGTGGCATTGCCAGCTGTTTGTCCCCAAACTTGATTTTTAACCTTTGGGTCCTGAACTCTCTTCTGTATGGAATGTGTGGTAGGTCTTCTGTATGGAATGTGTGGTAGGTCTGCTGTATGGAATGTGGTAGATCTTCTGAAATGCAGTGTTGATTCCGTTGTATCCCAAAGCTGGCCTAGAGGTAAGACATTTCCTCTAAACGGAGGGACAGGCGGCTATCTGGGTCAGTTTTAATATGGTTTGTTTTTGCCAGGTTTCACAGAAAGCCTAAAATACTTTAAGAGAAAGCAGAGGCCTACCCAATAAACAAAACAATCCTAAGTTGGAACAAAATTTGGTTCCACTGGTTACATAACATACAAAACAAAAGGTACAAACCTGCAACTCAAAGGAAAAACTGGAGAAAAAGTCAACCAAAATGGCCACTTTCCCCTACAAGATTTCTCTGACAAAGATTGTTAAAGCAAAGAAAGGGTGAATCAGTGTTTTAGTGACCCGCAGCTACAGCAAACCCGTGAACATCCCATAAGGCAATGTTTCTCAACCCGGTCCTTGGGGACCCCCAGACAGTACACATTTTTGTTCCCTCCCAGCTCCTAACACAGCTGCATCTGGCATTCGGTGTTCTTGATTGGTTAGTTGGTTAGTCATTGTGGTTGAGGCATACTGGAATCTGGGAGGGAGCAAAAATGTGGACTGTCTGGGGGTCTCCGAGGACCGGGTTGAGAAGCACTGCCATAAGGCATAGGGTAACCGAGAGCATTCACACAGAGCTGGTGGTCTCTGCTAAAACCCCAAATGGCCAAAGGCCCTGAAGTGCAATTGTTGACTACAGTTATGTAACTTAATTGTGTGCTATATTTTATTCTATTATATTTTACTTCTATTTATTGTTCTTTTTCTTGAATTTTTATTTCTTATATTTTTACATTCTATTATACCTTCTCTTTCCGGCAAATCAATCAGAGCAACTGTATAACCAAGACAAAGCAGTTTCCCTCTGGGATTAATAAAGTTCTTTGAATCCTGAATCTTGTGTAGTACCTGGAAGGCACTCATTAGCTGCAGGGACTCGGGCCTCAGCCAGTGACACCAAAGACAGGAACACCAGTAGCCAATAGACGTGGGATCCCAGAGACCAGCACCCGAAAGCAACACGAAAGACCTCACCCCTTCACAGTCTTTAAGTTACTTTAGGGGAATGTAACACTAATATGTTGGTGTCATTATGTAGACCACATCTGGCGATTTGTCAGCCACGCAAATATGCATAAGCGCCTAACAATCGTTTTATTTTAATCCCGTTTCTGTAAGCGTCGAGAATGTTCCTCAGTCTCCCATCTGTTTCTCGCAGGTCGTGATCACCCGGCTAAAGCTTGACAAGGATCGGAAGAAGATTCTGGAGCGCAAAGCAAAATCACGGCAGGAGGGCAAGGAAAAGGGGAAATACAAGGAGGAAACTATTGAGAGAATGCAGGAGTGAAACTCAGACTTTGGCTAATGACAATAAAAAGGCAAAAAAACCACATCGGTGTCCTGTGTGCATGTCTCTCTACAAACATGGTTAATTCTGCAAACGGTTGCTGTATTGACAGCCTGCTGAATGAATGACGCATAAAAACCTAAACATGTAACTGATTAAATGGCAAGTGGTGGCTGCCATCTGGACATGAGACTATTTTTGGAAAGATTTACTTTTAAGCAATTGGATAATTCATATTGGATCAAGTTTTCTAATTGTAACATTATGCTGACCTAAAACAATTTGGAGTGAAAATTAACTCTTGGTCATAACTGTCCATACATGCTCCCATGCAGTTCTGTGTCAAATCTGCTTTTATAAGAGGGGAAGTTGCTGGTGAGCTACCAGGAACTTGTTCTCTTAATTATACCAGGAGCGCCCCTGTCGGTTTTTAATTAAATTGAATTAACACAATTTAAACTACTAGGTGCTGAAACTGGGTGGCGGTAAAACAGCCCTAGCGACGCCCCTGCTGCTGGTGAAAAGTATTGCACCGTATTTCATGCCTGCAATGGAGCCGATTTGTGAGTTTTTTTCTACGCTAGCAGTGAACTATAATACTTCTCAGTAACATGCATGTCTAATAACATTAGACGGAAATTGCCATTGTGCCGTGAAGTTAATAATTAATTAAGTAATAGTGGTGTACTGATTGACATAGTAACTTGCTTTGTGACGTAGCGCGCCTTCGGTTCGGCGCGTCATGTGACTTTCGCTTCCTGGCCGACGTGTCTGACTGAGTTCTTTAGTTTCTTGGTTCTAAATTGTGTTGTCCAGGAAACTACTTACTATTAAGATCTGAAAGTGGTAAACAAGTAACTTTTTTCTGGGTGGTAGTTATTGGCACCGGATACTTCACGGAGAATGGAAAACCTTTCTTTTGTGATTCCCATGACGGTAATGACACTGTTTTGGGCAGTAGTCGGTGGAGTTATACCGTGGTTCGTCCCCAAAGGACCGAACAAGGGGTAAGTAGTAAGTCCACTATTGTGCTAAAGCCTGTTGCACGTTTCTTTCGCGTTGTTAGTCATTTAGGGTTTTGTCGGTGTTAAAATTTCGCGTTTTATTTTTGATGTATTTATTGCTTGTCGTTCGTTAGTCTAATGGTAAAGTTCGGGTGTTGGACATCATGTTGCTTTTTAAGACCATCAAAAGCGAAACGTTTAAACGTAATGTGTATGGTACATCGCGATATTCAGATTTGTAATGAGCTCTAATGCTTTCTTTACTTATATTTTGTGCGTTTTTTTACCACGAAAGAATTCCTAATTTGGCAATAAGGCTGTTGTGCAATTGGATTGTGTTTACGTTTCTTTACGTTTACGTTTATTTCATTTTGAATTCACACGCTTATTTGGGACATACAACAATGTCAAGGGAGTAGGTTTGGTCTCGACATGGCTAGGGACAAAATCAGCATGAACCCCCCCCGTCTTCCCAAACACACACGGTACTCCCACAATAACAATAGGAACATGATCTCTACGTCAGACCCACATCTACGCCCTTGAGTGCTGTGCTGATTTATGCTGGTTACTTTTAAAGTCTCAGTTTAGACGCGTCTATAAATATATCATTGAAATGTTCCTCTTTCTACCTCCGAACTAGTGCTGGATGGAGTCTGAATAAGAAGCATGTGACAGTCAGCAGCCTAACTAGAAGGAACAAGTTACAATCCTTTGAAGTTTGATTATTCGACCGGCAGTTTTCTTCCACTCAGTCAAAATTTATAAATACTGTGGAGAAATCTTGCAGTCGTTGCTTTTCGTTTCTATGACAACAAACCAGCGGTTTTAATTTATCAATTAACGAATTTTTATGAAGCAGAATGAGTAAAATTGCCACCGCTACCTATTTTTTCCCCCCACGTTAAAGGTTTGTTTGACATACGTGTTTTCTCCCCTGTAGGGTAATTGTGACTATGCTGGTCTTAACGGCGGTTTGCTGTTACCTGTTGTAAGTATTTTCGTACCGTCAATGTGATTTAGGTACCAACAAACCATATGGCACATTTCAGTTGCGGAAATGGCCAAACGAAGGCCTGATGCTCCCACTTTTTATTTTTCCTAATTCATATTTTTCTAAATTGAGTGCTGTTGAATGTATGCAAATATTTGTACAGTTTAATGTATTTGTGTAATTTTGGATTAAATATCTTTATTTTTCATAAGCAGGGCATTGCTCAGGCACCCTGATTCTGGTCACAGATCCTTACTCTGGGCAGCAAAACTCTTTGGGGCTGTTAGTGAAATATAAAAAAAAAACACAAAATTGGAATCCCAAGGTCGTCCTACTTTTAGGGCCGGGTAATATATCGACTTACCATATAAAATTTATACAATTAAAAAGATGAATTCCAGCGATTAATATGTCAATATTTTAAGAGCAGATAAGATTTGTACAATATGGCTGATTTCGTTAGCGGTGCCTGTTACATGCTAGTGTTCTGTTAATACCATGAAGGGATGAGGGCAGCGTCAGTGAAGTAAGTGACAGCAGCCACAACCTGTTTTAGAGAAGAAAATATTGTGGATAAACAAGGTGAAAAGACAGTGGTGGTGTGGCAGTGCTTAGGCAGCAGTGCTGTGTACTGTAAACTGCAGAAAACTGGAAGTGCTGCAAATTATTTCACTAATCGACGCATTGTCATTCAGGAGAACCTAGAGAATGCAAGCACTTACACTGTCAGATGCCGGAAATGAGGGTTTCCATTTTAAATCTGAAGAAATGCAAATTGCATCCCATATTGGTTCAGAAGGGGACACGGTTTTTTATTTTCCGATTGCTCTCCCAGCATTGTGAAACCTGTTCCCTTTAACGAACAGCAAGACTGAGAATTGGCATCGTTCTGTAAACAAAAAAATTGTATGTTTTTTGTTTTTTAAAATTGGATTTTGATTTACGGTCCATTCAGTCTGTCATCTCTTTCATGTCCTCAATCTGTTTTAAGGTCAATCCTAAGGGAATTTTAAGATAAAAAGCAATAACTGAGTCAGAATTTATAGCATGGTTGGGCTGACAGAAAATCATATGGGCCAGTCCCTTAACAATTCACTTGTACCGCTCACCCTGAATGCTGAACGGGTGGGCCTGAGCTTACTGTACTGTACCGCTCACCCTGAACGGGTGGGCCTCAGTTTACCGCACTTTACTGCCCGTCGTGAACACCAAACGGGTAGGCCTCAGCTTACCATACTGTACTGCCTGTCGTGAACACTGATATTGAAACCCTTGGAAGCCCTTGGAATAATGACTATCATGATATTTATTATCAACATTGACTGATCATTTTTTTTTCCACGATAAATTGTTTTTTTTTTATTGCCCAGCATAAATCTGAACCATTACTGGGTGCTGGCCTTCTGGAATGTGCATTTTTATCGATACACAGTCGAACTCTATGGAGGTCATGATCATAAAGGTATATGTTACAGAATTAAGCGGATTAATGTAATGTTCTGCGGAAGTTAACCTCTGCTTGGTTTGGTTTAGTATCATTTAATTATCTTGACACAAGGGGGCACTAAACACCGTGCTATCCCATAAGCAGCTTGATTTATTAAAAACAAGCCTTAAGTCGTTTATTATATATACCTGATAAACTTAAACGTATTCAGCCAGTGTGCAGGTCTTACATTTAAATAAATTAAAAAAAAAAATAAAAAAGCAAAACGATTTTGTTAAACTAAAATACCCCTTGGGTTAGGATGCCGGTTGGAGGGGGGGAGGGGTGAGTGAGTGTGGGGCCTTGGGTTTGGATGCTGTTCCTGGGATCGGAAGGTCATCAGCTCAAATCCCAGGCTTTGCACTGTTGGGCATTGGAATTTTAACTCCAGCTTCTGTGAAGACAAGCTGTCCTGCAAAGAATCTGCTGAATAAACAATCTGTACCTGGGTGAAGATTGTGCTTTATTAGCAGTTTAAAGAATAACGGTTTACATTCCTTATACTAATGGTTATTGCTTGGAGTTTTATTCTGGATGCTCTGGTTTATTCGTTTTCCCTTCATATGTGTTATTGGAAAAATGTAAATCAGTGGGAAGCTTAGAAATAATAGCCGGAGCATAATGTGGGTTCCGTAGGCCAGTTTTGCGAATATGAATGTTTGTTTCTGTGAATCCTGCAAAGCAAGACGCTTCACAGTGGACCTGCGTGAATTTGCTGTGCCCCACAGTTGGCTGATTGCTATCCTGGCCCAGCTGAACCCCCTGTTTGGACCGTCACTGACCAATGACACCATTTGGTATCTTTATTACCACTGGCCGTGAGGAATGTGGGAGGCTCCTTTAGCAGGTAACCAGCCATCCCATAACAACAGTAAGACGAGAGCACATCAGCTCCCCATAGGAACCATTTGCTTTCCGAAGACGCTGGTTTCTTCTGTACTCTAGGAGGATCGCTTACATTTTAGAATAAATATTTTACGTATTGATATAGCTTTTGCATAAATTAAACAGACCACTAAGGAGTTTGTCTATGTTCGGACTTAAAACTAGCAAGGAAATGTTTTCAGAGGTGAGAGAAACAGATTTCCAGTCTAATTTTAGTATCCTGATGTTCAGTTCCACCTGGAGAAGCTGGAGTGATGCTGTATTTTTGTGTGCATCTACACAGCTTGCAGTCAGTATGTTGCACTATTGGCGATTTTCTTTTCTTTTTCTGCGGGAGCTATTGTGCGAGGAGGCCGACCTGCAGCCCAGGGCTGCAGAGGAAGCTTTATTGCCGCTCCCCAATGCCAGGCAGCTCTTGCTGATACTTATTAGTTCAGAATGTGTTTTTTTTTTTGTTTTTTTTAATTTTATTCATTTGCCCATAATATTTGCTGAATGGGAATGGGATTGTGGTACTGCAAGTTAAGGCACAGCCCAAATAGCTGCGATCCAGGGAAAAGCTTGCATTTGTTTGCCTGAGAGAAAATGGCTGACACAGTTGAAATTAAATTAGCTGTTTCTCCACCCCCCCCCCCCCCCATTCTCTTGCAGAAGGTGCTTTGTTCCTCACTAGACCATTCCTTCGACCTTTACAAAAGGAACTTCCCCTTTAAGTATGATGCACTGGCTAATGAGTGACCTTAAATGGCAGTCTGAGCTTGCACCGTATACCTGCGGTGGCAGTTTCTATTGCAGCACAACAAACCACGAATGCTAATCAGTAAATGCCATTTCCACTTGTCTGTTTAATTTCTGTGCTTTAACGTCTTATTGTTTAATCAGTATGCTTGAGGATTTTTTTCTTCTCATTATGAATCCTAGGTAGGATCAACTGCTTCTTAATGAAATACATATTTATTTGTTACAGTTGTATACATATTGTCATGTTGCTTTATAATTTAACTGCTAGCATCATTTGTGGTGGAATTTCTGCAGTCAGACATTAAACCTTTGATGACAAAAGGTCATGTTGCTTAAAATGTTCATTTTAGTCATTTTATGCTGTCCTTTTGTTAATGTATAAAACATTTCAAATCATAAAATTGTAATGCAGTTAAGGGATGTTCCTATTTACAGTAACCCTGTGTTAAGTGATTATTAAAGATGACTTTAATAAAAGGTAAAAAGAAATAAAAGGTAAAATGTGACCTGTCACTTTGGTATTTGTTTGAAAAACAGCTTTTCTTCTGCAGTTAGAAACCACTGAAATTTTTTTAAGTATTAAACATGTGAGTTTCACAGATGCCATTGTTTCTATGCTTATCTTCCTTCTTCCAAGCTCATGGCAGATGACAGGTACAGAGCACAGCGGCTTAAAGGTGTTGAGTCAGAGTATGCATTTTTCAGTCAGTCACTGGAACAGAGTAGAGGATGTTCATTTTAATAAGTGGGAGATACTTTGTGATTTTATACCCCTTAAAATGACCGCATTGCGTTCAGGTGCTTAAATTTTTGTATTGCTGACTTTATACTTTTACTCTTGTAATATGTATCAATGCCTGCTGGATACTACAACCATCTTAATACTCTTTGTATTACTTTTGAAACAACAGAACCATAATGACAGTATTTTGTAAGAATATATACCGTGTACAGCAGTTACGTTATTTCATTAATTCTTTGATTAAAGCCAGAAGTGAATTGCATCCTCTAGTAATTAATGGCAGCAAATATTATCCAACAATCACTTTGGAAGCACACTTAAAACGCGAAATATATCTCGTTATCATCTAGATAAACATTTTGATAATGTAATGCACTTTCAATTTACAACAAACTAAGAGAAATGAACATTAACGGCGGAGGAGGGTGCTGTGCGATCGCCTAGACCAAAGCAGCGCTGTTTTCGGGGTAATCCCGGAGCCCTCTTCTGATTGGTCGCCGGAGGACACGTGAGGTGGGAGTCACGCGCTTTCCAGGAACGCGTCATGAAGAAGATAAACAAAACAAACCAGGGAGGGAGAGAGAGAGAGTGACAGCGTGGACTTTATACAAATTAAAAAATATATCACCAAAGGGATACCAGCACGGAGGCAAACAACATTTGGAGAAACAAATGAAGGGCAGAAAGGTGAGTGATGCTGTTATTGCACGACCTTTGAACTTGCCGTCCGATAGTTTTGCAAAGATCTAGAAATTTCCTTAGATAAAGAGAGGGCGAGCTAAACAAATTAGGAGGCAGCGAGTCTGATGGCTTCTGTGCGGAGCGCTGGTGTGGAGAGCAGTGCCGAGGCCGTCGGTGATGAGATTCACGGGTTAGTATGAAGCAAATCGAAACCTGATTGTGAAGGGACTCGGAGCAATGTCATGATCCGCAGTATGAGAAGTACTGGCATACTGTGCCGCCTGACAGGCGTGGTGGATTGATGTTTACTTTAAAACTTGCCGTTCTTATCGAGGATGTCAGATAGGGCACGATGTAGCATATCCAGTTTTGTCATGATAACTTTTACGGCTGACATTTCTGGTGACGGTCGTACCTATATAATTTCTGACGAGTTTTAAAAAATAGTGTACATTTGTCCTCAGAGTTACTTGAGTGAGTTAAATGTGAATCATATTAATATGCTTATTTTACGGATACTCTTTAATTGTGTAGAAATCATATTTTAATTGAAAACGTCTCTCGTAGCTTAGTAGTTGCATTTTTTCCACATCTTTGGAAAACGATATGTCTGCTTAATACTGTATCTATATGATCGAATTTTTTTAGGTATAATTTGGCTCGTGACATATGTAAAATAAATAAATTCAGCTTAGACCCATCAGTTTACTTCACTGGAAAACAAATAAGCCGAATGTAATCTGTTTTATTGCAATGCTGGAGAACAGGTACAAGCTAAGCGGTACACGCCCCCTTTCACGGCGATGTGTTTTCGATGTGGGAGCAGCAGGAGAACTCTAACTAACAAACAAACTAACTACCCGTGTTACTCGTGCTTGTTATTTGTTTGGAGAAGTAGAAATTCCTCGGCCCGAATGACTACATTCTTGAAAGTTAATCTATATCGGAAGTATAAAATGTATTACAATAACACGTTACATTTTAACGAGCCGTTTCAGAATCGAAATAATAAATGTCCATAAGTTGTTTTGCTGACTATTTGGCGCATTCTTAGTGTAATTGTTATTTCTTCTAGTGTTTCAAGTTTCGTGTTTTTTCTAAACTATGAATATATAGCATTTCAATGGCATTTTAAACGTTGTTTATGTACTTCGCCTCAGCCCACCCTGAAATGGATGGGTGTGAATTTTCGAAGACTTTATTTTTGATTGACAGCAAGTCTGTCCATTTAAGTAAGATTATGGGCGGGTTCACTTGTAGTCTGACCAATACGGTTTAAGGATTCATGAAACATTTGTCATTAAGGTTGGTTGACATTTTTTCTTTTAATTTGTGTTGGAGGCCATGTTGAATTCGGAGCAACAGGGAGATGAACATAGCTGGGTTTTTGCCAAACAGAAGTACACTTCCGATATAAATTAAATGTTACTGTAGTTGGAGGAGTGCTCGTTTTTACAAAATGTTTTGTTGAACATAAACAAAAGTTTTGAAAGTCACATCTCGTATCTCGATATGTGTATGTGTGTTTAAAGCTAGCGCTTTATAGGTCACAGCCATCTGACGGGTATAGTGCAGTACCCCGTGTGAGAGTGGGATCTGGCCAAAAAGCTACTCACAGAGCTATACGAATCGCTGTTCTCTGAGGAGAAAGCAGCCACTTGGGGATTGCATATGAAAGACGAAATTTGGATGACAATTTTCCAACGATATGCTTTTTGAATCGAAAAAGCGCCGTGCACCATAACTTGCTTTGGTCCATTAATAAAATGAGAAGAGTCATATACAATGTACAGAGGGACACGAAATACAATAACGATACTTGTTTAAAGTCCGGAGTTTATAAGGCGCACTGATATTTCTTTGTAGTAGTATTCGCATTGAAACGCTCAATAAATGCTACTGATCTCCGTACAACGGACACGCTCGTGTATTGTCATCCATGCATATCGTTTTAATAGATTTTGCGGTAAATACAAACAAAATCAGAAAAGCAGATGGATTGGAAAGAGAATACATGTGTTTTGCCCACAGTATTTTTAGTCTGTCTGGTTGTGGAATCTAGATAATGTTGTCATAAAAAGTTAATTAGGTTATGTTTCCTTGCAAATATTACCGGGAACGTTAAGACTTGTGTGAGCGTTTGATTAATGTAGTACATTTAAGGTGCTCTTGTCGGTGGACGATGTAATTCTGTTAGAACCAGGGGGGAAAGTGGCAGAGATTGATAGGATTGGAAGTGGGATTTAGGCTATATCCCTGCCTTATGCACCATGGTGTTAAACAGATGGGTGTCTCCTAGCTCAGTGAGGACTTTGCAACTTCTAGCGCTGTATTTCCTTATAGGTTGCTTCTGTTGGGGGAGTCCGAACAATAGAAAATCCAAAATATGAGTATAGAGAGAACATCTTGCTTGATGTGGTTAACTGATTGGAGGGGGAAGGTGGAGGCATGCAGACTGCCTGCCATCCTAAACCATGACGGAGAGGGAGGCCGGTGCCAAAAATCCTCATTTTGGCAATTGGCAATTGGCAATTTGGGGGGGGAGGGGGGAATCAGTAGCAGGTAAGGCGTTTCGGAAGACCAGCACATGGCTGAGGGGGTGTGCTGGGAGAGGAGTGAGGGCAACCATGAAATCAAAGGAGACACTTAATCTCTCTGTTTTTATTCTGTAATTCTCTCGATGATTGTAGCGTACCGAGTCCTTTTCTTGGCTGGTGGGACTGGTGAGCCATCTCTGGGTTCTGCTTGTTTTAAAAGAGGCTGAAATCCCAATATGCTTGGCACTGTGTCTTATTTCATTCCGTGCCTGACATACGCCTGTCCCTTTAACATTTACACAGTTTCAGTCTTGGAGACAGGCTGTTCTGGACATTGTTATGCTGTTTCCGCACCCGTGTTGTGTTTGCTAACATGCTACCATGGCACTCGTGCTTCTGTTTATTGCCATGCGGGCTGACCTGCCACTGCGCCATACTGCCCTGCAGCCTTCAGACACAAACACGGCTCCTCTGCCTGTTCATTGCCGTTGACCTGCGAGGTAATGTCGTGGTAGTGGCTAAGTCGCCAATCCTGAGCAGTTCTTATGTTCAGTAGGACATTTGTCAGGGGATATGTTCAAGATCGAGAGTGATGTAGGGCAGTTACCATGGAGATGTGTCAAGCTATTGCAAGTGTGCTGTACATTTCAGTTCATTTTCTTAAAGGTGTTAAGGGTGGTTTTGCTTCTGTGTCAGTCAAGAAAGAGAAAGATTTTCATGACGAGCCGTATGGACAGTAGGGGGTCCAGGCAGAATGCTGAGGGGGACATCGAAGGACACGAATGTCTATCCTGAGGGTTCCTGGATGCTGTCCAGAGGAACCCTTGATGAAGGCACCTGAACATGAAAAGCTGCTGGATTATATGACAACGTCAGCCGAGCTGCTGAGTGTAATCGGGAAGTGGGCCGCTGGATATTAGTTTAAAGTGGAGGGGTCGATGCCGGTCTAACATGAGGGCGGAGGAGGGAACCGCTTGGGGAGGAAGGAGCTCAGAA
Organism: Mormyrus hasselquistii; assembly: GCA_026779605.1. NCBI lineage: Eukaryota > Metazoa > Chordata > Actinopteri > Osteoglossiformes > Mormyridae > Mormyrus > Mormyrus hasselquistii. The sequence goes on from JAODKE010000002.1 coordinate 5,347,634, forward strand.
GGAAGCAGGCAAAAGGCTGCAGCTGCACTAATGTGTGTGATTATTCGCTCAGTGAGCAGAGGTCAGTCTGGCTGAGCAGGACTGGGCTGCAAACTGCATGACGTAGACGTTTTTCGTGATTGTGCAAAAGCGCTTTATGCTTACTGTTAAAATGTCTGTTTGTCTTTAGATCATTTGGAGTTTGGGACTCAATACATCACAGCGCAACAGCACAGCCTAAAGGAGGAACGGCACGGACTTTGTCAAGCTTGTAAATAAGTAAACGAGTGGACCGTTGGATGACATAATGATGGAGGTTGGAAGTAGGCCAATGAAAATTGCCATGGTACTCTGTTCTGTGAATCGTGAATCTTAAGCTATCCGGCCGTGGCACGTCTGTAATGAGAGGTGCCTCTGCCTCGACACGCACACTTCTTTCGGTTATTGTAAGAGGTCAGCGTACACGCTTCTGTTCCCCCATGGAGAGAGGGACCTCGTCCTGGAGCACAGTCAGATATTTGAAGCAGACTGCAGTTTGGCCAGGAAGTTCAAACAGAAGCACACGAGTCCAAATGGTGGATGGTTGTGAAAAAGAAAGAGCACAGATTCTGTGCTGAGCCAGCATTAGCTGAGTCATGCAGTGTCTCTGCGTTCTCTCTCTCGGCTCTGAGCCTCCAGTTAATCTGACTGAGCAGTCTGTTTGGGGTGGGGGAGGCCATGGAAATGAGCCCAATAGTGATATTGTGACAGTGTTTATTATTTTGGTGAGCATGCAGACCTGCATTAAGGTGATAATGGGCTGCCTCTGAGCTGTGTCCAGCTAGGTAGGGTCACGCCACGGTGGTGAGGCCGGTAGCTGCCTCTCGCTGCCTATCCAGCCTATTTCTGGGACCAACTTTATCCTGAGATCAACTTACGCAGGATAGAAACTGCAAGCGATGTTATTCACAGAGCTTGTGGGAAAAATAGCGTCACGGTGAGAAACGTTTCCTGTCGACAAGCGAAACCACAGTGCAATCTTATCTCTGGGGCGACGGCAGTAATTCAAAGCCCAATAGAGACATCTCGGTCACGGTCCCCCTTGCCACCCAGGGATGGGCCACGGGATGGGAGATGCTGTCAGCCATTATTTGCCTATAGATGTATGTTGTTGGACGATTAACAGGGTAAATTGATGGCAGCTGTGAAGATGCAGGCATGTGGCTTTGCAGGATGTATCTGACACGTCCTCACATGTATCCTCACAGTTATCAGTTGCACTGGTTACTGACTGGAGGGAAGAGTTCTGCAGTCCAGGGCTGTGGACTCATATCCTGCTCTGTTTGCATGTTCTTCCTGTGCTTTGTGGGGCGAGTATGTGTGTGTCCTGCAGCGGACTGGCATCATGTCCAGGGTATCTTGCACCCTGTCCTGCCCAGGCTGGATTTCAGGCCCTGCACCAAGCTGCTCTGTATGAGAGTTTGGAAGACGGACAGATGGCTCAATTATTTGGTCAAAAGTTTTTGGCCATACTTCAACATTCTGGTTATCTTAAAATATCTTGATTTCCTGTTTGTGCTGCAGCCCGAGTGACTGAAGGCTGGTTTCCTTGGTGCGGTTCATGCAGTCAGACACCTCAGGTGCTGCATGGCTTTTGCACTGCTGCTCGTTGCCGGCTGCCCTTTATTTGACTTCTCCTGCATTATTCCTGCAGAGGGTTATGGCTGACTGCCCCGCTGCTTTGCGTTCAGGTCCCCCCCCCCCCCCCCCCCCCCCCCCCCCCCCCCCCGCCCCTCCCCCCCCCTCCCCCCCCCCCCCCCTCCGCCCCCCCGGCCCCCCCCGCCCCCCCGCCCCCCGCGCGCCCGGGGGGGG
>JAODKE010000002.1:5349563-5367138 GCA_026779605.1 Mormyrus hasselquistii
TGGCTTTTTCCCTCCTGCTCTTTGCGGGCGCCCCTTTTTTTGTCTTCTCCCCCCTTCTTCCTGCCCGGGGGGGGGGCTGGCTGCCCCCCCCTTTTGTTTTTGGGCCCCCCCCCCCCCCCCCCCCCCCAGTCCAGTCCTTCACGATGGTGTCTCCGGTTTCCCCTTAGCTCACTTCTGAGGAACTGCCCCCGGCAGAGCACCTAGAGCCCCGGTAGAGGGGGTAGGGCTGCAGGGGGGCATGCACAGTGACCAGGCCTGGCACTAGTAGGACCCTGAGGGCTTGGATTAGCAGAAGACATGTGTCATGTTTGTGTGCATCATGGGACAATAATGCTCTGTCCTGGGCATGTATTGAGTTTCAAAAATGCCTCATTGGTAATCAGACGCTTAAACCGTGTACAAAGTGCACAGCTAATATTAGAGGACTGTCCCATGTCTGGCTCATTATGGCACACAAACAGGACTGTATTTCAGGGGATTTCCCCAAATCACTAATGTCACATGTTTCACGTTCACGTTCACGTCTGCTCCACACATCATTCGGTGAAGATGGGCAGATTAATCTGCCATAAGACAGTTCTGGCTCGGCAGACGTTCAGTGCCCGTTGAGCTGTGAAATGTCACCGCAGCAGCAGGGATGCCCGGGACCCGAGGACGGCGGGAGAGGTCCAGGAGGACAGGCAGAGTCTTCCTCGCTCCCGGCTCCTGCTAATGGCCCACACGCATGCCGGTGACTGGCTCTGTTCCCTTCCTGTCTACCTGAGCTGGAATTTACCTGCACACAGCCTAACGGTGTCATGCCATTGCTCCTCTACTTAGCATAGTTTTGTTTGCTCTTGCTGCCTGGGCATTAGATTTAATTTCCTCCCCAGGTGCAGTACTGCCATTGAACCATAGTTCAGTTTCCATGGACTCTCAAATAAAACGCCATGCATCCATTCCCAGCCACGTAAAACCTGCAGGCAGGAGTGGAGGTGATGTTGTTCGCCTTTGCAGATCACAGAGGCCTTGGCAGTCTGATCTCTGGCCAGTGTTGCATGTGGCTGTGCCGACTGCGTCCCGTGCTGTAACAAGCACCACAGTCTTCGGGATAGCTTTCGGCTCATGAGGGCCAGGCCAGCGTATCTATGTGTTCAGCTGTTTCACATCTGCTAGTGTTGGGGAAGTGAAACTGGGAGGAACTGGTTGAATGTGCGTACAGAAGCCTTGCTGTGGCACATCTCGAGTCACAGCTGGTGTGCGTGTGTGTGTAGCACGAGAGGCTCAGCGCTGACGGTTCCCTGGAAATTTGTCTGTATGGAAATAAGGAACACGAACGCAAGCGAGCGGTGGACTATTCGGAAGATGACGCTCTTGCCATGGCTGGCCGGCAAAGGGCGGAGCTGGGTGTGATTGTGATTGGTCAGTCCTGGATGGAACCATTGGTCGGGCAGGGGGAGCTCAGCAAGAGTGCAGCCAGCTCATTTGGGATCAGGGCGATCACTGTCCTCCCGCAAGTACCTTTCTCTCCCTCTGCCCCGTCCTTCCTCCACCGTCTGCAGAATGTGAAGGAGTCTCTCCCCCTAACCCATCTGCGGATTCCTTCATCTGTGGAAATGGACGCGGTCAGTCATCACTGCCTTCCATGCATTCCTAAACCAATTACAAAAGGTTGGTCGGAGTTTCTGCCATCCTGGTTTATTTTTGTTGGTAATTAGCAAGTACACTTTTGGAACTGGTGCCGGTTCGGCCTTGGAACACACCTTTAATGCTATTGGGCTCCTGCCCAGTGAATGAATGTGCTATATTTTCAGACCCAACCCAGGATGTGTGGCAGTTTTTGCTAGCTGTGACTGTCCATGTTTTCAGCATAGTGTATAGGTGTGAATTTACCGGTGGGCAAATGATTTAACTAGAAGAAGCAGAAGTTTGAAGGAACCGGACCCTGTGTTTAGAAGCCCGTGTGGATGTCTGTCAGGGGGGAGGCCTTCCATTATTTTATACCTGCGCTTCTACACTTGACTCATCTGTTTTTTTGTCTTTCCTGGCACTGTGGGTGGTGAAATTTATGTTTGCTTACAGTTGGTAATTCATGGGCTCCGGCTTTGTCTCGGTGTTCGGGGGACACTGCTCTAGAGTCTGCATGACACCCCCCCTCAGCTGAGCTTCCTGAGAATAAAACGAAACATTTTTGAGATGAAAGAACTTCTAAAATGTCAGCTGAAGCACTTCGGAAGGGACGGAGAGAGTATGGTTTGCTGGTGGTTTCGGACGTGTCTGAGCAAAGAGGATCTTTGCTTTTCGGAATGAAGTGGCGAGCCATGTGTCTGAACCTAAAACACGCTGGTGCAGCCCACCAAGCGATGACACAACCTGCTGATTTGCTGGAAAAATTCATGTTGCCATCCAACCCAGCAAATTCACACAAATCAAATCATATTTTATGTAATCATACATGCGAGCATCTGTCATCCAGCCAGATTCATTAGAAAAATCGAAAAGGTCTCAGACCCAAATTTGCTGAAAGTGGACCCCACCTTCAAGCCCAGCCTCTGCTGCTATGGTTACTGAATTCAGTGGACAGAAGGGATCTTATTCAGGCCCTGGTTTTACTTCTTGGTCATAACTGTAGTGTCTTGTGCCCTCTAATAGTAGCAGGGGATTTCACCACCGCACGGGTGAAACGTCGAGCAGTGACACATCATAAGAGACACAGCTTTGCATTAAAGCTCGTTTGATGTCAGTTTTTGTGTTTAATTGTAAGTGACACCAATAAACCCGACCAGGTAAAGAATTGCAAATTTCATTAAGCATACATACAGGTCACAGGTGAGCAGAATTCTGAGGCTGTTTCTGTTAAGGAAGTTTGAGAGATGAGAAACTTAACCACTACCCCACCTAGTGGCAGTTAATTGATAATCTGGAGTCCCAGCAGGACCTGCCCATACTTTTCTTGTACAGGCCGCATGAACCATCATGCTGTCCAGACGCTCTGCTCCAACTCCGACTCCGCACAAGTGGCCCATTTATTTTCGGCGCTCACAGTCATACGTGTCATGTGCCTCCCCACCAAGGTGGCGTCGCGTGTGAGCAGACGGAGCCGTGGTGCATACCACAACCAACCTGCCGGGCATGGAGAGAGGGCGGGGGGCTGAGGCCTGCTCCTCCGCCGCTCACACTGCCCCCTGCAGGGCTGGCCGGTCTGGCTCATGCCATGTGACCTGCTGTCTTGACAGTGAGAAAGGGGGTTGACTTTGCTTTACTCTCAGGGAGGTGATGTAATTAGGCAGCCCTGTGGGGAGTGTGTGGGGGAGGGGGGGGGGGTTGGCTTTGCATTCTGTCCTCCCTATTATGCATTAGATAATGCCAGTGCTTTGTTATGCAAAGGGTTGTGTGGATCTGTTCTGTGTCACCTGTCCCGTTTGCTCCCGCTGTCTAAAAGTTTATTGCATTGCTTTGACAATCTTTGAATCTGCAGTTAAGTACAGTGTATTTCACGGTTGTTATGTTGAAGTCATGTTTCTACCGAGATCCTGACGTCAGTGCTGGATTGAGATATATCGCCAGACACTATAAGCTAGTTTGGGTTAAAAGGAGCAACTTGCCTGTGTTGTCAAACCCTTTGCTAAAGAGGCATGGGCTCTACTTGACCACCCTATATCTGCATTCTTGAAGCAGGACGCAAGCCAGAGCCCAGGTCTCAAGCAGCTCACGTGAAGACGTCAGTGAGAGAGTAGGACGAGGCCCCCCTCGCCCGTGTGCTCACCCACCCATCCCCTTTGGCCGAGCACCAAGCTGGACGTGGCCGAACACCAGAGACAGCTGCCAGGTTTCCCGTTAGACCCAGAGGAGCTCTGCTTGGCGATGCCTTTGGTGAGTAAGCTGGAGCACAAGCGCAACCCCTGAAACATGCCAGAACTGAGTCCCAGCACTGCTTTAAGCAAGGCTTCCTTGCAATAAGCTGGGCCTCGGCACTGCTTTAAGCGAGAAGCTGGGCCTCGGCACTGCTTTAAATGAAGCCTCCATATAATAAGCTGGGCCTCGGCACTGCTTTAAGCGATATCCTGGGCCTTTGCACTGCTTTAAATGAAGCTTCCATGTAATAAGCTGGGCCTCGGCACTGCTTTAAGCAAGGCTTCCTTGCAATAAGCTGGGCCTCGGCACTGCTTTAAGCGAGAAGCTGGGCCTCGGCACTGCTTTAAATGAAGCCTCCATGTAATAAGCTGGGCCTCGACACTACTTTATGCGATAACCTGGGCCTTTGCACTGCTTTAAATGAAGCTTCCATGTAATAAGCTGGGCCTCGACACTGCTTTAAGCAAAGCTTCTGTACAATAAGCTAGGCCTCGGCACTGCTTTAAGCAAAGCTTCTGATCAATATGCTGGGACTTGGCACTGCTGATTTTTTTCAAAGGTATTTTCTGAAGTTGAAACGCTTGGAAGTGTTGATACATTTTTTTGGGAACAAGAAGTAGTGCTTAAGCCTGGTTTTGGATTTAAAGCTTAATGAAAAGGAAATTCTTATGTAAATGTGATATTCTGAAAGTAGATTTTGGGAACCATGTTGTATGCTGTCCGAAACTTGTGATTACAAATAACTTAGACTGACTATTAACTTAGAAATGATGGAAACAGCAGAAAGTACAGCCATAGATCCTCAGGACCGCTGTCTGTTAAACAGTTATCTGCCCTGAAAAATCTGAGCAGCGTATACTGATATGTTAACATCATGCTATTTTGAGTTATCACTGAACTAATAATATTTGCAGAATTATCACAAGCAGTTGATGACTAGTTAATGATGAATTGTAAGGCTATGAATGTCAGGCACAGGGGATGCCTGAGGAATCGTACTGAGTCGTGTGTTTTTGTTGCAGAGAAGTGAGTGATACTTACTGATCCCATTGAAAGCAATGCTGAAAATGAACTGAAACTAGGTGTGGTGTTGTTCAGATTTGCAGGTGTTAGTGGTGTGTGAACTATAAATGGGCTGTTTTAAAGATAAGGACCCCCCCTCCTCCCACCAGCCTAGCATCGCTGGGATGGATCCTCCTTTTGGGGATGCCTTTGAGAGCTATACCTTTGCCGATCAGGCACTGACCAGTACAGACCTGCTGGTGAGCGGCTCGGAGCCCGACTTCATGTATGAGTTGGTGAGTGTCCCCCGCCGTTCCAACCATGGCCTTTGAGAGTGTTTGTTACTGGATATCCCCCCCCACCCCCGCACCTCCAAGCCATGTATAACATTCAGCCTCAGACTGAGGAATCACGCTCTACCATGAGATCCTACACTGTTTGACTTACGGTGTCTCTGTAGAGTTGAAACACAGGCTCTCAATGACAGTAAACAGCCCTGCATAAGCCAGGCTTTCAGACGCTAAGCGTGATTTTGTTTGCTCTCTCCATCCTTCCACAGGATACAGAGATGACTCGCTGGCAAAGCCCAGGAGCTGACTTCTCCTTAGGTGACAGCAAGGAGATTGAGAGCGTGGGTCAGTTGGCAGAGATTCTGGATGGCGACCCGAACTGCAACTCCAGCTTTGAACAGTGGGACACATACTGGGAAGACCTGACCAAGTATACCAAGCTCACCAGCTGTGACATCTGGGGGACGAAGGAGGTGGACTTCCTGGGCCTGGACGACTTCTCTAGCCCGTACCAGGATGAGGAAGTGATTGCCAAAACGCCCACCCTGGCACAGCTAAACAGCGAGGACTCGCAGCCTGTATGCGACACCCTATACCACCCTGACTTGTTGCAGAGCCACAAGGCAGCCAGCCTTCCCCTGGCGGCCAATGGCAAGAAGGTGGCCAGAGAGTTGGCAGCCTCTGGCCCCTCCTCAGACAAGAACCTACTCCCGGATTTTGCGGAGGGCTCCCAGAAAGCCACCTGGCCAGTCCCATCTTGCACGGAGACTATGTCCAAGGCCCAGACACAGGTGCCCAAGGCAGTGCCTGTGCCCTTGGAGCACAAGAAGGATTATGTGCGCAAGGCCAAGGTTAGCGTCAACATGCCATGTCGGCCCACCGTCGACTTCAGCCGGCCTCAGACTGACCTGAGTCCGAGTCCCCCCTTTGTCGATGGTGGTGTGCCTCCATCTTCTCCTCCGTCCAGCCCGGTTACAGCCCCCACTGTTACTGCCACTGTAGCTGGCACCATCTTTTCTGCATCCAGGACGTCCTCCGGCGCATCGGGTGGGGAGATGAAGCTGGAAAGGTCCAGATTAGAAGTAGACCTCAAGCCCGAAAGTGGTGCTACCCCGGTCTGGGCAAAACAGCCCTCATTCCCGGCAGTAGGGGGGACCCAGACTGTGGTCCCTACCAGCTCAATGGGAGCCGAGGATGGACGGGACAAGGGGGAAGAGCACAACTACTCCCTCTTCACACCACCAAGCAAGCCGAGCAGTAGAGACGAGCTGGAGGAGGGGGCAGTAGAGGAAGAGGAGCTGGAGGACCTCGAGGAGGTGGAGCTGGACGATGAAGACCACGACGAGGGCTTTGGCAGTGAGCATGAGTTTTCTGAGAATGAGGAGGAAGAGGAAGACTTCGAAGATGAGAAGGATGACGAGATCAGTGACAGCTTCTCAGAGCCAGGTAGACGAATTGAGGGTGTATAGTCCCACGGAAATTAGACAAACAGTCTCACCGACCCAAGTAAAACTTTTTTCATTCCTAACAGTTCATTCCATGTAGTTGAGCTAGTGTTGTCACAATACTAATATTTTGGTTTCGATATCGATGCTAAGTTATGAATTTCAGTTTCGAGCATTTTTGATTTTTTTTTTTCTGAAAAAGGGGAACCACCATCAAACATTGTTATTGTGCTTTATTTCAAACAAAAATGCTTTTAATGATAATTGGGCCACTTGTAGCCAGGTCAGTAAAAATTAAATTTAGGCAAATTAGTCAAAGACTATAGCTTGCACATCATTTTGTTTTATTAAGATTAGCGGTTTGAGTCTTGATTGGGTTGTATTAATCAGCTGGTTCAGGTCTCTTGTGAAATGGAGCCCCGCATGACTGCAGAGACGCTTTTCAATCACTCTGATTTCATGGGGATTGAACAAGTCAGCTATCACCTGTTAGTCTTTGAATTCTTCGAAAAGGTCGGGATGTTTGTCCAGTGGATGTCAGGCCAGGTTTGATCCTGTCGCCTCCCTTTGCGAGACACTAAAACAGAGCTGGAACAGAGGTGCCGCTGTGTTCAGGGACTCGCTTTTATCATCCGTTTTGTAGCAGAAATATCTCCATATTTCACTTTGGCCCCCCACCTTGTCAGTGAGTCCTGGTCTTGCTGAAAACTCTGCCGTCTCTTTTCTGAACCTAGTAAAGGGCACTGCTGTCTCTGCTGTTCCACTCGGTAGTTTCCCCTAACTTCACACACACCGCTAAGACAACGTCAACACTGTCAGTGGTGAGCTTAAAGAGACAGGTAGCTTTTTGCTAGATCAACTGTTTTCAAAACTCTAGTACCATGGTTTTTTTCGGATTGGTTTAGCCTGCAGCCCTAGGTTGACCTGCATTGAAAGTCTGATATAATTCATGGGTATATTCTTCAGAATATCTATGTGTTACACTTAAAAGTGTTTCCATTTAGTCAAACATTTGAATAGCAGGGAACACACTTGGATACTTTTCAAGTGTGCAATGCCCCCTTGATAAAGGACGTCGTTCTTTTGACCGCACACCCTCCATCGAAGTGAGATGAGCAGGACAATGTGCTGATTCCGGCCGGCAGTAAGGCAGAACTATAGAGTCTAGCCAGACATCCTGCAGTACAGATGCTTCACTGGAAGAATGCTGGGCAGCTACTCTGCTGTAGAGCTATGGCTAAAGTGTTGAAATGGTAACGTGACAGGGCAGTGGCAGTCTGTCACGGTATATATGTCTCTGCGACTGCTCTCTCAGTGCATTCAATTAGGTTGCAGATTTAGGAGTCAGGGCTTGACCTTTCACCTAATGTTGTATTGCGCTAGCCAAAGTTTTTTTTGTTGCTTTTTTTTTTTCTTTGCCTAGATCAAGTTGCATTTATTTGCGCACCTACTTCCACATCCGAACACTGCAAATGTGAAATGCAAAATTGTTGCATTACAGGATGAGCGTGATTAGTGACAGATGCCTCCTTGGACCCTAGAGCCGCATGCCTGATTGTGATTTTTGTTTGGAAATGTGCTCTGACTGTCTGCCGCAGATTCCAGGCTTAGTTGCCGTCTTTCAGATGAGACAAAAAGATACTTGTTCCCTCCAGTTCCTTTTCTCTGTTTTCTGCTGCATATTTTGACAGTACGTTGGTTGTTGGAAATTTCGGGAAACGCAAAGGGGCCAACAAAGTCGGTCACTTTTAATGAGAAATATCACATACAAAGAGCCAGTGACACTCTGTATCTGTTCTTACGCCCCCTGCAGCTCTGTGTAATAACATGGAGTAAATTGGCGTTCTAATGAACAAACCAATTGCATTTGACTTAAGGCCTGAAAAGAGGATGCGCATAAGATCACAAAAGAGACTTTGACAACTGGTAACAAAAGCCTTTTGTGGTCTGTGTTCACAAGATGAGTTGTGTCTTTGAAGGAATCAGTTTTCAAGATGACACTGGGTTTCACCGACGCATGTGCTGTCTTGAAAAGAGAAAAGAAAACTTGTGTGCAGCACGGGCATGCAGAGCAGAGACCTAAGGACAGCCTGGGGAGGTGACCTCGACTGACAGACCGACCAACTGACTGACAAACTGACAGACCGACCGACCAACTGACTGACCTACTGACTGACCGACCGACCAACTGATGGGGCCTTTTTTTGGCAGGTTGTGACCACGATGCCACAGATGACGTGAAGGCCCTGACGAGTGGCCTACCCCGGAAACGGGGCAAGCGGCGATACTTCTGGGAGTACAGTGAGCAGCTCACGGCCGCCAAGCACGAGCGCATGCTGAAGCCGTCCGAGTGGGACAGGGACACGCTGCCCAGCAACATGTACCAGAAGAACGGGCTGCACCCCGGTGAGGCGGCGGGGAGACTGAGATCAGGAGGGTGTTCACTGACACGCTGTCAAAGAGAGCGGAGTGCATGTGCGTGTGCAGACACACACACAGGGACACACACACACAATGTGAAGGAAGCAAGTCTTAAATCGATATCTCATGCAGCCAGTTTAATGTTTCTTATACTCCATGGCCGATGTGTCCTCAGCTGCATTCAGGCAGACTAGCCATTCTGTTGCAAAAATAAGTCAAATTTATTTATAGAGCATACACCAAAGTGTTTTAAAAAGCAGAAAATACACACAAGTATAGAGAATCTGAGTAAAACAGCACCAGCAATAAAGTGAAAAAAGTAATAAAATAGAAAACAAAATAACCAACTATCCCAGAGCTACAGGGTCTCATCCTGGACTGAAGGCCTGTCTATAAATGTATGTCTTAAGAGCAGATTTTAAGGCAGTGACCGGTGTGGCTTGTTTAACATAGAGAAGCAGATTATATCACAGTTTTAGGGCAGCAGCTGAGAAAGTAGGATCAGCCTACAGCTTTAGTTAAGATAAAATAACGTCTTGAGCTGTGAACGCGATGTGGCGAGATCATATGTCGTTAGGAGACATGCGTGACGTTGTCGTGTGTCCTTGGGACGGCAGGGAAGCACGCGGTGAAGAAGTCGCGCCGCACGGACGTGGAGGACCTCACCCCTAACCCCCGGAAGCTGCTGCAGATAGGCAGCGAGCTCCACAAGCTCAACAAGGTCATCAGCGACCTGACGCCTGTCAGTGAGCTCCCGCTGACGGCCCGGCCTCGTTCCCGCAAGGAGAAAAACAAGCTGGCCTCCAGGTAGGGATCCCTGGGGAGAAGGCGGACATCAGTGTCCATGGGTGTCCATGTCCAACACGTAATGACGTACAGTCCAAATGAGGAGCTGCTATTTTAAAGCAGTATGCATATCCATATGGTATCACTCTGTTCATGTAGATAATCTCACATCATCATCACGTTTCTCCTGAGGATTTCCTATGGACCCCAGTGCCATATTGCTTTGGTCACCTGTGATATGGTGTCTGCCTGCCGCAGACGCGCTGTTAGTCCAGGGACTTGCCTGTTTGGGCTCAGCTCTCCTGATTGCCGCTCTGCTCTGACACTGTGCCTTTCTCCCCAGGGCATGCCGGCTGAAGAAGAAGGCTCAGTACGAGGCCAATAAGGTCAAGCTCTGGGGCCTCAACACAGAATACGGTAACAGAGGAGTGAAATGTTTACCTCTTTGAAATACTGACACGTTAGGCTTTATTTTGGCAGGTGCCATAATTAATGTGGCATGGTGTCAAATTAAAGTCTGATCATTGTGTTGGTCTTCCTTTCCTGCCCGACTCTGCTTTGTTCCTGCTGTTTTTGCTGGCTGCACCCTAAGACCCTCATCCTGAGTGAAGGCCCAGTTCAGTAGCTCTGTAGCCTGATTGCTGAGTCTGGGAGCTAACTTAGCTCTGCCAAGTCTGCCATGTCATCTGCCAATTGTGGCCATGGCTGTGGCAACAGAGGCTCGTGACTGGAATTGTGGGAAGGCTGTCAACGCCCGCTACAGGTCGACCAGGGTTTGCTGAGGTCCTTAGCAGCTCCTCCAGTTGGCACCAGCTCCCCTGTGCAGCTTTTATGTAGCTCAAATGGCAGGAGAACCTAGTAGAGAGTGAATGGCACCTATATTTGAGGATATAATGTAATATGTACTGTGGGGGGGGGGCAGTTATATGGAAACATAACTGTATGGTAATGGTGCTGTGTGCATCTTGTGACCCTGATGACAGTGTGCTCTGGTGTCATACCTTTGCTGATTTGTAGACCAGCTTCTGTTTGTGATCAACGGAATCAAGGAGGAGATTGTGAACAGAGTGCAGAGTCTGACAGAAGACAAGGCATCGAGCATGGCGGACAAACTCGACCGATTTATCGAGGAAACTCTGGGTAAATAGCGCTTTCTGAACGTCGCCCAACCAGACGGTCGCAGAATTTCCTGTGTCATGCAAAGAATTGTTTTTACTGGTATTATGTTCAATTTAGCTGAGGTACTGAGAGTCTGAAGACGCCCCCATAACCCCCCCTCCCTGGTCATACAAAGGCCTAGGCCATTTTCGAAAGCCAACTCTCCAGCACTAACAGAGAACCCTGCCCTCTGCTTACTTTGCAGTGAAGTCTCCAGTCGCTGGGCAGACATCTGACTTTGTCAACCAGATTCTGGAGAATACGGCTGCCGGCGACCCCACGGGAGGATTGCTGGGGCTCCGTGTTCCCACGTCCAAGGTGTAGTGAGATGAGCGCGCCGAGTGGACCCAGCTCTCTCCCTGTAACAGTGTTCTGCTCTGCATGGTGTACTGATAACAGCATCTACATGCCTCGGATATATGTATCTCTGTGTGTATATATACCCACAGGTATGTCCATCTATGTTTCTATGATGCACATCTTGTGCATGTGTACATTAAATGACATCATAGGCTGTAGCTCAGTGTTCAGTGTTTCAGCTCAGCGCTTATCGCACATGAACCTTGTCTAGGATCCACCATTTGCAGGTCACAGGCCAATTTACGAGAACTCATACCCTCCACTGTTATTTATTGGGGAAAAAAAAACTATCTCAAGTACAATTGCACTATAGACGTGTCTGACAGAAGGCTGACCGCAAAGTTGCCTATCCTGATCACAATAGCAGCAGCTGCAGATATGAACTGAAGGAAGCCAACCGCTTACCATCAAGCCCTACTAGAGGAGCAGTTGATACCACGCGTCCCCGTCGGCGAGATCCCGGGGTGTTCCCTGTAAGGTGATGGAGAAAGGGAACATGTTTTAAGGAACATGAGAGTTTTGGTGAAAGAGGCAACTTAATGCAAATGGGACGGAGCTTCAACATGCGACTGAAATGCTAACAATGTTATTCCTTTTTTTAAGAAATCAATTGACATTCAGTTTGCCATTAGCTTTCATGTCATGACAGAGTCAATGGAGAGAAGTTGTAAATTCCTGTTTTTCGTAATTACCTTGGTGTGTTTGTCAAGAAAAAAGTAATATTCATTGTGCCTTGTATTTTCAATGGGGATATTTAAAGAGAGCTTGCTTTTTAACAGTAAGAGACTGCTTGGTTACATGTTCATGTATTTTAGCTCTAAGATATTCAGAATGTACATAGGAACTTGTGATTAATGTAGATATATATATATATGCCACAGAGTCAGTGAATTGTATCAAGATGGCTCGACTTTTGGTTTTTGGTACTTGGATTTAAAAAACGAGTCTGATAAGAGTAAATATTTGCACACTATATTTTGAGTATGATTATTATTTTTTGTACCAAAGACGAATGCAACAAAAATGGCAAATAGCCAGTACGCGTAAGGTTTTGCACAGCTTATAAGATGCCGAAATGAATGTAAGGAGAGCGGCGGGTCTGGGATCCTCAGTGAACTGTGAATTTAGCTTGGGTCCAATTAGCTAGCGAAGGAAGCGTCCGTTCACACCCTCTGTGCATTTTGTCGTCCTGCGTTGAGTCAGCGTGGAGCTTCCCTGTGTAGTCACTGCTGCAGTACGGGTCCTACTGCTCTGTTTCTACGTCAGATATGATTTTATCAAGCATGTTTGTAAATGTCGCTGAAAATAACCAAAACCTATAGTATTTCTATATGTCAAAGAAATATGTATTTTATATAGAATACATTAAAATACACAGCTGTACGTGTGCATACTTTCATACATATTCATGTGTATCTACTTCTAGTGTGGCACTTGAAAATGTATTAAGCATGATATATTTCTAAAGGTCTATCTACTTCATATTCAAAGCTAAAGATTTTAAATTAAAAGGAAAATATATGTGTGTGTGTGTATATTTTGTACAGGAAGCTTTTTTGTGACGTAAAGTTATTCCAGCTGAAGTATCTTTCCCGTTATAAACGCTTTCCTGAGTGTTTGCACTGAGCTGGAGGCTGGATCTGCCGCGGTTGTGCTGGTAGTGACATTGTGAGGAACTCTGGTCATTCCTTAGAGGAGTATCAATATCAAGAGCATTCAGATGTTACTCTGGCCGCTCTTGGCTCTCTGTGTATGCAGGTTGATAGTCTTTGTTTGGGCCATACATCTTCAGCGGTCCCTCTCTGCTTTGTGGCCGGTGTGACATACAGGCTAATAAGGATAGAAGAAAGATTCAAAGCAACATATAAGGAAAATGTCGTACGTTATTTAACTAGAAACTTGTATGAGGTATATTGCAGGTGGATGAGATTGTGATCCATCAGTACATCTCAATGTGGGGCTGCTTTTTCTGCGGTGTCATTGGGAGAGAAGCCACGTGAAGCCAGCGTCTAACTGCGATCCGGGGGGGGGGTTACAGAGCCAGCAGCGCTGTGAGACGACCAGGCCCCAGGGCCCCAGGGCACATGCAGCCAGGAGGAGGCCCGGAGCCACTCCGCTAATCTCGAACATATGGGGGGGCTTTATAAAAATCAGAATAATATCCAAATGGGGAGAGTTTGCGTATATCTTATGGTAGCTGTTGCTGTTAGTCCTGATGGTCATTGGTTTGTCTATATTGCAGTGTTCAACTTTGTAAATGAAAAATATAATAAGCTGACAACTTGCCATAAAAACATTGACTTCATGAGGTCTTTTCAGAAATATTATGTTTGACAGTGAAAGAAAGCACTTTTAAATTAAAAAAAAAAAGAAAAATGCTAATTTTTGTATATTCCTTCCATGTGCTGCTAAACCTGGCCTGGGCATATTGCAGGAGGACTGTGATTCCCACAGGACGAGGAGATTGTTGACTGTGTGTCTGGACTAGGCAGTTAGCTGTTTGATGGGAAGGTCCTGATGTTCCAATGACTCTGAAGTCATTAATCTTTTGCCTTTAGTAGAGATTTCCTATGGAAACCTGACTCTGCTTGGGGGTTCTTCAGGTTGATGGACAGTGTAGAAGCATATTCTGGATGCTTAAAGATTTTATTATCGTTATTGTTTTAATTTGTTTGCATTTTGCTTTCAGTTTATTGGGGAAAACTATGATAGGACGTTCACAAAACCTGCTGGTTTGTGAATGCCAGAAAGAGTAGAATATCTCAGTACTGTATGTAAAGTCATTTGGAAATGGGAAATCAACCAGGATACTTGTTCTTTCTGACAATTCACCCATTCGCAAAAGTTTGTGTAGACCAGCATTGCTGCTATGGTGAGTCCAGGCTCATTTGAGTGCGGCCTACAAAGGGGGAGCTAGACCACGCACTTCACAGAAAAGCAGGTCTGTAGGACGAATAGGCGATGCCGTCGTAAGGCAGGGGAGAGTTAGGGGGATACCAAGGGCCCCTGAGTCACAGGGGGCCTTGAAAATTTGGAAAATACCTGGATTGATCTGGACTGAGTGCCCAATGTGATATTCCTTCATGGGGCCGAAACTCTCTAGCAAGGCCCCTGTCGAGGCATCTGGATGACGTGATGCCTGTCACCGGGTCTTTCCGTAATGTCCTTGTGGGAGACTCTGCACTTCGATGCTCATCACTGCAAGCTGTGCAGGTTTACATCTTAACCAGGGGACTCTGTGGCATTTTAAACCATCTCTAAATGGAAACTCAGTGCCAGTAACTTTCCTTTTTGCTCTTTTGGAAAC
Source organism: Mormyrus hasselquistii (assembly GCA_026779605.1). Taxonomy (NCBI): domain Eukaryota; kingdom Metazoa; phylum Chordata; class Actinopteri; order Osteoglossiformes; family Mormyridae; genus Mormyrus; species Mormyrus hasselquistii. The sequence continues at coordinate 5,364,167 of JAODKE010000002.1, forward strand.
TTTAAGCAGATGTATACAGACATACGTGTATAAATAAAACTGACCTTCGGAGAGGATGCAGGGGACGTATTTTTGTTATGACTTTGGCAAGACTAGAGTATACTGTCACATGCTGTCCTACATGTGAATACGATATCGATGACGGTGCACTATGCAGATTTTACTGTCGCAAGTCAGGATGCTTCTTTAGGGTCTTTTTCCCCGAATACACGACTGACCTGCACTTGTTATACATGTAGCCGTGGAGCTCAGCAGATGCCAGGCAGTCCTTAGCAGACTCCGCCCACTTCCTCGAGGTGCATCACATGGTCTGGTAGATAAGCAGCCTCTCACAGACGCTTGCAGATGTCTTAATATTGCTCGCTGATGTTGCTTTTTTGAGTTTTTGGTCACTGTTGGAATGCTGTAATTTTAACCTGTTCCACCATTTCATGGACCTTAAATATGGAGTTTATCACTAACTACTTAGTTTCTTCTTGCGGATGTGTAACATCCTTGGGAAGTGAGAGGCAGAGCTGACATGTAAATATGTGAACGTGGTTTCTACACGCAGGCATATAAAATCTCTCAAGCACCCACTTCTGAATCCAACAGCATCATAGTGCCATAATTGAAATTTGTTTGTTACTAATAAATATAACTGATCTGACACATTTCTTTTTGTGTTGGAATGTGGACAGATTGAACACTATGATGTCTGTGGTTTTACAATAATTTATTTATAATGATAATAATTACGCCCATGCACGACATAAGAGGTTGAGCAATCATAACTGTGAAAATCTAAATATTCATTATTTACATTTCAAAGCACAGAATTCCAGGATTTTTTTTTTTTTGATGTATCTAAATTTGAGGCCATATGTGTTTCGTGTTTGTTTGTCTTTTGAAATCAGAAGTGAAAGTAACATATTCGCAGTTCTAAAGAACAATGCATTGCGGTTAATCTGATTAAAATTACAGCCCATGTTCATAGAATAATAGAATATCTGCCCATCCGGTGCCTTAATTATGGTGATTATCATTTACTCTTCATTTCTTTAATATTTCAAAGCCAGAGGATTTTATGAATGAAAATAACACATTTTTGGTAACAACGATACTGTCTGTTTTGTTAATCTGTCTTTTCAAATGGAAATTGTATGTGTTATTTGCAGATGAACGTTGTTAGTTCGTTTCAAATGGAATTTTTGTTTTGTGTTGAATCGGGGAAAATAGGTTAGTAACTTACTGAAAATGCCCAGTCACGACAACGTGACGTGAAACATTGCAGAAAGTACAGAAATGATCACTTACAAGTCTTTTAAAACAAATCGCTTTTGTGTGGTAGTTAACTTCTTTGTGTCTATAAAAATCATTCGCTATGTATTTGTATTTATGAACTCAGTGTTGTCTATAAGTTTCTTGAAGAAAAATGCCTTGCACTTTGTTTTCTGTTTTACTTTTTTGTTTTCTCCTAATCTTTCCTTGTATTTTATTTAAAACCTAAAGCCGATGTACAATCCTTAGTACAATCGTAAGTAATTCACATTAAAGTGCAGAGCATCGTAGCTAACTTCACCTTTTATATGATTGGTTGCATGTTTTCCAGTTTGCAAGCTAAACCTTTCTTGTATCGCCATTCTTGAATCAGCAGATCTTTGTGCCTCTTTAATGGGCACATTTTGCAGTTTCCCGGATGTTCCTATAATTAAGCTTGCTACATCTTCCTCGACCAAGTCTTTGAACAGTTACCAAGCAAAAAGAATTTTAACGCAGGAAGTTTGCCTATATATAACCAAAACCCTCTCACCTTTTTCGGAAGCTAAAGCCTTTCAAAATAGCCCTATTAAAACTTGAAAGGGATGCATCTGTGGTTTCTCTGCAGCGTACCCGCTCTCAAACAACACCGTAGCGGGTTTGCAGGAAGAAAGTAACGTCTGGGGCGGCAAAATAGCTGCGCAAAGACGCGAAGGGCAGCGGCACGTCGCGCTCGCAGATGCTGGTTTCGTCCATCTCGCCACTATTTGCTCAGGTGTGAGACCCGCTCTCTTTCCCCGTTGGCGTCTACGGCAGTAAATGTTTCAGCAAACAGCATTTCCTGTCATCACAGCTGCATAACAACGTTTAGAAACAGTCGGTGTAAAGCTGATCTTTAGAGGTAAGATTTTTCGGTTGCTCCGTGCATCCGAGAAGAGATAAAATGTCTTCCTCCTGAGAAGTTCATGCCGTCACTGCAATACTTACAATGTCGTATGATCGAATGAAGAGAAGTGGCATGGGTCTTTAGGTAATTAGTACTATGTATCTAAGTATACAATTGTTTTACAGTAGGAAGGCTGTAATTGTTCATTGCTAAAGTGCTCTATATAATAGGTCTTCTGGGAAAAAAGAAATTGAAATCTGCAGACGTCCATCCTGCTGAAATAGAGTGATTTACTCATTTACTCTTTATAATTGTAGGTCGCGTATATGGCAGTCCACATAATACCTAAAATGTTAGTACATTTATGTTGTCTCATTGCTGTGCTGAATTTACTCTTCTGTCCCATTCTCTAAATGTATTTCTTATCTTTTTTTGAGGCACATTTGAAAAACAAATCAGCGAATTAAGTAGTACGTGTACTGATGTGAAACAAACAGCGTTCTGAACTGATTCTGAGGGTCTTGCTTTTGCAGTTGTGCCTCTTGTCATTATTATTATTGCTATTATTATCATTATTGTGATTATTATTATTATCTTACAACATTGTATCAGCCAGGAGTTGGTACCACAGTTGCTTGTAATATTGGTAGTTTCATTCTACTATTGATTTTATTAAAAAATGTAATAATAAACATTAGGAATAAGGTGTATGTGTGCATATTACTTTGAATATGTTTTCCCACTTTTCATGCGTCCTGTATTCATCCCTTACCCCCCCCCCCCCCCCCCCCCCCCCCCCCCCCCCCCCCCCACCCCCCCCCCCCACACCCCCCCCCCCCCCCCCCCC
>JAODKE010000002.1:5372587-5396500 GCA_026779605.1 Mormyrus hasselquistii
CCTGCTGGGCCGGCGGCTTTGAGCAGTTGTTTAAAGCTGACCCTCCAGCTAGGATGCTGGACATCTCTGGGTCCACGCTTCTTGAGGTTTATTCTCTGATCAGCTGTGAACCACCCAATCTCACTGAGATTGCACAAGTGATGAATCAGCTGGAGGTAGGGAAGGCCGCAGGGATCTTTGGTATCCGGGTGAACTTCTCCAGGCTGGTGTTATGGCTGTACTCCTGGGATTGCAGGTAATCTTTGCTTCCATTTGGGAGTCAGGCATCATCACAGCTGACTGGAAAATGAGACTTATCCCTATCTGGCAAGGGAAGGGTGATCGCCCGGATTACGGCAACTACAGGGTGATAACACTGCTTTCAGTGCCATGTAAGGTCCTTGCTAGGGTCATCTTTAACAGTATCCATGATCACTTGCTCGCCTGTCAGTGACCGGAGCAGTCTGATTTTACGCCTAAGAGCAATCGTATCCTTGCACTGAGGGTTCTCATCGAGTGCAAGTGTGAATATCGGCAGGTTTTTTGCAACCTTTGTCGATTTTCGTAAAGCGTTTGACTCGGTTGATCGAGTTAGCCTGTGGGACATCCTGAGACTTCGCAGGATCCCCCTGAAGTTGCTGGACGTCATGACTGGCCTGTACTCTGGTACTGTGAGTGTTGTGCAGAGTGGAGGGAGAGCCTCCATGTTCTTCCCAGGTGATTCTAGGGTTCGCAAGGGGTGCATTCTTGCTCCTACTCTGGTCAATGCTTGTATGTTCTGGATGTTGGGAAGGGTTGTGGGGTCCAGCGGCTGTGGGGTGTCTGTTGATGAAGAAAGATTTACTGATCTTGACTTTGCCAATTTTGCTGTGATCTTAGTGGAGTCAATAGAGGCTCTGATTGGGGCTCTCGAGAATCTTAGCGAGGAGTCTGAGTGTCTGGGATTGCGGGTGTCCTGGATAAAGACCAAGATCCAAGTATTTAATGACTTCTTAGGCACAGCCATCAGTAGTGTTTCTGTCTGTGGGGAGAATGTCGACCTTGTCAAGAGATTTACATGTCTCTGGTGAATCTTCCTATGAAGTCAGCAGATGGATTGGGATGGATGGATTGGGAGAACATGGTGGTGGTGGTGGTGGGGGGGGGGGGTCATGAGGTCACTGGAAAGGGGCGTGTGGCGCTCCCGATATCTTTGCAAGAGGACAAAGGTCCAAGTCTTTAGAGTCCTGGTGCTCCCTGTCTTTCTGTATGGCTGTGAGACTTGGACATTATCCAGTGAGTTAAGACAAAGACTGGACTCCTTCGGTACTGTGTCTCTTCGGAGAATCCTTGGGTACCGCTGGTTTGACTTTGTATGGAATGAGCGTTTACTAGAGGAGTCCCGAATGAGGCACATGACCTGCATTGTGAGGGAGCGTCAGTTATGGCACTACAGCCATGTGGCGCAATTCCCTGAAGGTGATCCAGCTTGCAGGATCCTCATTGCTGAGGACCCGAGCGGCTGGACCAGGCAGGTGGGACACCCACGTAACACCTGGCTGCAGCAGTTGGATGGCCATTTCCGGAGGGTGGGACTGGACCATGTATCTGCCTGGGGGCTTGCCGGCCAGGATTCTGAGGAATTTCACCTTGTGGTGGGTGTGGCAATGCACTGCATCAGCACATGCTCCCAAAATGACCCAACCTGTAGACACAGTGGATGTAACGCTGAACCCTATTCATACTCGCGGCCTCTTGAATCCCACCTGCACCTGTCAGAAAGAGTTATTGGCACTAGGCCAGGTGATATGCAGCCATCAAGGGCATTTGACAGACATTGTTGGTGCTTATATCTGCTCCAGCTTTGGAGTGTGTCAGATGGCAAAGGATAGTGCATTTGCTGGTGGCTGGTTATTGGGAGAAATCTGGCATCCTCTTAGCAAATACAGGCTGACTCTAATGTTCCCAAACCGCGGCTGAAGAGGTATAACACCCCGCACCAAAGGATAAACACTGCTCTAAAGCATGCTCTGGACATGTGGAAGATGTCATTCTGGTGCCTACAGAAGTCCTTTGAAGCTCTAAGATTTCCCCCCGAATTCTTGTTGTGTGTATTATGCTGTACAACATTGGAGTAATAATTTTACCAAAACATATTTTGGCCACCTTCTCAATAAGTTGTTTTAATGCTTCTTAAAGTGTTACTTAATTTTCCTATTGCTGTTCACAATTGCTCACATTTTGAGCCCATTTTTATATTTTCAACAAATAGGTTATTTTATTTTGGTTGCTTTGGCGTGTGTTTTCTTGATTTTTTAATTAATATATGTTTTTTACGTTTGCATATATCTTGTGTGACAATCATATACGTTTAAATACGTGGGATCCACACTCCTGTTACCGAGAGTTTGGCTGGGGAGGAGCCAACAAAATACAACATTAAATTCGTTCGTTAATTCTGGATTAACTAATGGTTTCGGGAAACACTCCTGGTTCTCAATTCTTTTTTTACTTACGTCGTTGTTTATCTTGTTCATTATTCGCTAAGATGGATCGCTTTCTGGAAGCACACTACAGAGCAGGTGACATGGCACTCAGCTGAACCTGTACTTTTAATACTGTATCACTGTAACTTCCGTCTTCGAAGGCAATGAAAATCGCGTTTGCGGTGCTTTATGTTCCTTGCCGCTTGCCTTAGTTCATTATTCATCATGGCGAGGCCGCAGGATGTCCACGTAGGAATATGTGGACAGGAAATTATCAAATATGACTTGGAATTAAAAGCTCTCATTCAGGTCTGAATATACCCGATACTGTACTCATTTCAATACACCTAAAATGAGTAATTGCTTCTCAGTGTCTTTGTTTTATAATTTGTTGATTAATTAAAAAGGTCGGTTTCAGCGTCAGTAGCCGGTGTTAGCGACTAACGTTAGCTTGATGCATTACGTGCTTAATCCGGCTAGGGGTGTTTAGTGGCCATCGGGATGGACTGATCACAACAAGGTGGCAGCATCAGTCAGGCTGCGGCTTACACTGTTTAAAAGTACAATTACATCGTTTAACTAATGTGACTAGTAACTCGCTGCTTTGTCCGATATCAGTAATCCGCTGAGTGTTTTATACGACTTTTATTTTAGGATATTGGCAAATGCTCGGGGCAAAGCGAGTTGATGGATCTCAACTGCAAAGTCAAAGAAACATTTAATCAACTTCGACAGCGCATTCAGGTGAGGAGACGTTTCAGATCGAATCTGAAGGAGTATGTCAGGTACAGTGCAGCATTGCGCCTCTTTTACAGGATATGGAGCACATGGCGAAGGAACAAGACAAGGAGTCCGACGTGCTGGCTATACTGAATGAAACGGAGCGCCATCGCAAGCAGATGTTAAGGTGAAGGGACTGCAGGCAGCGGGGCTAAGTGTGCCGCCGTTTACGGGTCGGGAATTTGAAGCCTGTTATTGCACTGTGCGCTTATTTAGTATTTAAACACAGTTCTGTGCGGAGTGTAGAAGAGCTTTTGAATCATGAAAGCTGCCCAGCCTATGGTCCTATGGAGTAACCGCTTGTTACAGGTTGTCATTAAACCACTGTTCACAGGGGGTCGTTAGATCACAAAGCGATAATTTGCCATACTCGCATAAAACGTGATTTTCGCCGATGTTTGTGTGAGAGGGGTATTAAGGATTAATATTTCCTGGCAAATACATTATATTGACACGGTAAACAAATTATGAATATACTGATTGGAGTTGTAAAGATGATTTTATTTCTGTATGAGTGCTGACTTTATAGACATGTAATCATTGTGGACATCTTCAACGTATATTTTTGCACGGTTTTACAGTAACCAGACAGCATGGAGAAAAGCCAACCTTGCCTGCAAGTTGTCCATTGATAACATCGAAAAGGATGAGTTGTTTCAGGGTGGAGATGCCTCAGTGAGACAGAGGTGAGCAGTGCTGCTGCACTTGGAGTTCATCTATGCCTCACATTAAAATTAGCGTGTTGTTCTGTGGTTTTATGGGCCTGGATTTCTAGCTTTGTGTTCTGCTCTCATCTGTGGGCTTAATACATTTTGTGGCTAAATGTGTCATCATCGCCGTCAGCAGAAAAACAGTAGATCCATATTAAGGGTTAAGGGTGTGGCCCGTCTGCTGTAACGCAACTGTCTGTGTGTCAGTCATCCTCGTCTTAACATTCTACTGTGGAGATGCTACCCTTTGCCAACCTTGATCTGTCTTTCTGTGTCCTAGAGGCTATAACCTGCATGCATTCACTTAATATGCGTTATAAACAGCTAGGGCTTAAATCATTTTCCCTTGCATGCTGTTCTTGCTGTCTATTACAATATTTTCCTTGCATAACTTACTTTGCATTTGTGGGCAAAAAAATTCTGAATGACGATTTAAAAGCTCTGCATAAACAGCTCAATATGGATTAAGGTCCGTGGACAGAAAGGACACTGGCAGGTGGGCCAGCGTGTGATTGGCTCTGTCTCCCACCAATCAGAAAGGCAACTAAAGAGAGCCTTGCCCAGACCACCAGTGACATCACGGAGAGCCTCATGAATATCAGTCGGATGATGTCACAGCAGGTGCAGCAAAGCGAGGAGACCATGAGCTCACTGGGTGAGTGGGGCCCCCTAGAGGGTCTGGGGAGAAAACCAGGGGCAAAATTTGTGTCTGGCGTTGCCCGTTGTACATAAAGCTGTGAAGGACTACGCTGTGTCTAAGGCTGATGTAAGCTGCCTCCTGGGCCTGCACACCTGACAGCACTGTGCCGCTAACTGATAGCGCAATTCCTTGCAAAGGTCCGTTTTGAAGTCACATCCGCAGTGCTGATAAAATCCTACGTGCGTCTAACAAAATTAATATGAATTTTGAGGATTTCTCTATACTTGTTTGCACGAAAAGATATGCAGATTGACTCATTGATAAGAAGCTTGACCTGCTCTGAGGCACTTTGTTTGCCAACATGAGTCTGGATGTCACATTCGTAACCTGCAATCGCCACGATAGTTCTATTGTAAACATTCTGTTGTGTTGTCATGGCAGCCTTTCAGTCCCAGTGGCCTGTTTTGCGCCTTACTGGCCAATTAGCTGTGCCTCCGCGCGCATGCTGGGAGACGAAGCAGTACAGCTTGTCATGCTTTTCTTCTCTGTAGCCACGTCTTCGAGAACGGTGCTGGAAACACACGAAGAATTTAAGGCCATGACAGGAACCATACAGTTGGGGAGAAAACTCATCACAAAGTACAACCGGAGGGAGCTGACTGACAAACTGCTGATATTCCTCGCTCTGGCCCTCTTTCTGGCCACCGTCCTGTACATTCTGAAGAAAAGGCTGTTCCCCTTCCTTTAGCCAGAGTAAACGCAAACGCGGCCGAACCGAAGCCCTTCACACACTAAGACTTTCCACAAAAAAAGTACGGAGGACGTGTCCCGTTTAGGTGGGGTGCCGTAGACAGTGAGGGGTTTTCGTTGCAGGTCTGTTAACGTCCTCACGGTGCAGCCGGTGTCGTGAGACACGTGCAGCTTCACCCCGGACCGACATCTTCTGCCCTCTTCATGTAATTAGCTTCCACCACAAAAGTTATGAATGGATGTTAATGCTATTTGTAAAGTTGTTACTCTGCTTCCGCACCCGTAATAATTGTCATCCTTTAAGTATTGCTCACACTGGGTGTCATGGTAGGTATGATTTTTGTCATGTGCGCTGTACCAGGAATACATGCATGAAGTAGCGTCCCACTCTGAGACAGACGCCCCTTATTTTGTATGTCAGGTTAAACATTCAGTGATAGTAATTCCTGTATTTGACTCTGGTGAAGAGCAGCAGTTTTACTTTATTTTACGCCACACCTCTCTGTTGTAATTGTATTTTTAATTTTAATAACTGACAGGCTCTCACATGTACATGGTATAAATAAAGTAACTTATTTTTATGTCATGTTGTACATGGTGAATTCTGTCTGCGTCTACAATTTTGCCTGAGATTGTTAGACATACACATTGTGACAGGTGCTTTTAAGGTGTACCCCGTGGAGTCTAGGCAATGGTGTTTTATTCGGGAAGATTAAATGGGAATGTGACTGGGCATCCCGGGAGGCGTCCGCGTGTGGGAGGCGGGGTTTACGCGCCACATAAAGGGTCTGTGGAGTAGTCTGCCAAACTCACAGTCACAGCACTAATGGAGAAGTGTGAAGAAGCTCTCATAATTTAAAAAATGATAGGTGGAGGGGCATTGTATCGGTTTTTCATTGCCCTTGTCTTGCTGTCTTGGGCAGAAAAGAATACGGCTGACAGGTTGGGGGGGGGCGTGGTTGGCAGTTATCACGTTACTGATGATAAAGAGGCATGCCGCCTTGTCTTTCCGCTGATAAGACCCGGAAAGGCAGATTATTCCTGCTCTTTTTCCCGCCTGTTGCGTTCGCGGCTGAGTAGGGTGTGTATTTTTAGCCTGCTGCGGTGTTATCACGCCTGTTCTTTCCCCTGCCCTGAGCCAGTGGTTCGGCAGCGCACCATCATGACCTTTGTCTCTGCCTTGCTGTGTTTCTGTGCGCGTGTTCGCATGCCGTGGAGCCCCGGAACCGTTTTGCGCGGTGGATGCCCCCTAAATCGTCTGCAAAGCAGTCCAGTCTTTTTATGATATCCTGTGACGGTATTTGCGGACAGGATAGACACAGAGATGCCCGTATGAAGTCTTGACAAGCAGGTCCCACAGTCTTTCTGTGCTACAGGTCATCGGATATATACGGAGACGCTCTTTTTATGGTTGTGTTAATTTCTGTCCTTGTGATTTACTTCAGAAAAGGTCGACCACCTTCCAATGAACGCTTTAAAGTAAATGTAGTTAAGAATTGTATTTCAGTTTTCTGGATCACGCTTATTGCATGAATCCCGGAGTGAAATAACAGGGTTTTGTCAGTTGCGCCTCCCTTCCTGCGGTAATGTGTTTGAGTTCAGTCTGCCATTCAACACCATCCCGAAAACAAGAGGTACAAATGGAGATGGGTTTCAACTGGTGATTAATGAGTTGACGAAGGCGATTAAACAAATGCATTACGCCATCTTAATGAAGGTGGTAACCGCAGTCCCGATGGACTGGCGTAGGAAACTAGGAAAACCTAGAAAAATGATTATGAAGTCCCTGGCCTCTGAATCTGTGTGATCTTACAGTTTGGGTCGATCACAGTTTTTCCTTGCTTTGCTATATTGTGTTTTAATTTAATACGGATTTCTGATCTGATCTGGAAGTTTGTTGAAATGACCCCCAGAATAATTATTCGTTAATTCTTTAATTATGAACAGAAATTATCGAGTTGCTGGATGCTAGATTTTGACTTGACGTTTATTTTTGAATAAGCGAATTTTGTTTTACGATATGTGTTAGGTTCTATGCTACGTTTCGCTATTTGTGTTTTTAGATATCTATTTTGAATTACATTTACTAAATAATTACTGATTTTTTTACACAATAATATATGTGTATTATCTATACGTTTTACAACTGTGCGCCAAAATGGGAACGTTTACCAATTTAATGGTTGACTTAAAGCTTTTATAAACGTCTTTAAAGATTGTTATTATTGCTGAACACTATTGGTGTTCTAATATAATGATTGTACTAATGTAATGATTGACCTAAAGATAAAACTTTTTTCGGCGTCATTACTAACGTGAGATAGGCCTATACCTGTTCGCTGTCTTGGTGATTCCGAGAACCACAGCTAATAAATATGCAACAAATAATAAACAACAATAATATTAGTAGAAGGGACATTTGGGAATACGAACATCATAGACTTTTCTCTTTTTCCAAATAAACGTAAAGTTGAAAAAAAATTACTTGTAAAAAAAAGATTACATGAGGCGTGTTAGACCAAAGATGGCGTTACGTATCTTTCATACAGCCGAATATGGATGTTCTCGCGGATCCAACATCACCTGCATAGAATCTCATAAAAATCGTGACAAAATAAATGTGACGAATTTTACAGCCTGGTATGTCACAGTTTGGATGTAAGCTATGAATTCAAATAAAGCGCACATTTCGCTGTTTAATTTGGCATGGAAAGAGCAGAGCGAATTTTAAACCATTGAACATCTGTCCATTGATGAAAAATTTTATTTGGATCGTCGGACTGTCTGCTCCGGTTTGCCTTCAGATTTTCAGTGATTTCTTGCAATGTTCATCTCTAGACTTACAGCTAGAATAGGCTTGTTAACAACTTAAATACGTCTCGGTAATAATAAAACCTTGGAGTTGAATTGAATCGAGACCTTCATCATTCATTAAGATAAATTCATTAAATAGTTTTTTTTTATTTTGACCCATTAGTTTTTTAAAATATTGTATTGAGTTACACAGTTTGCGCGCCTTCCTGTCAAAAATCAATAGTCTTCAGGTAATGAGGAAAAACAAGCTCACTCATTCAACATGGTTTGTAGCAACCGATAGAACATTTAAGGTGTTAAGTAACACAAGTGAAATATTTCTTTATAACTTTCTTTTTGCCAAGATGTTCCTTAAACGCTGCCACGAAGCGAAATATATAGACAAATTGGCAGAATTTAGCCAAAAGTAGATGACATTGGTCGTCTTATTTATAAAACGACAAGCATTACAGCTGTGGTTATTATTATTAACAGCCTACCATCTACCAGTGTTCCAAAATTTTCAGAAAAGCTATTGGTGAATATTATTCTTAGACACAATCACGTTTTTATGGTTAGAATAGCCTAATCTATTGTAAATGTTTTCATTTTGGGCTTAAAAATTAATCAAAAAACCAGAAGTTCTGAATACTGGAGTTAACTCCGTAAGTAGCAACAACAGAGCTATATAATTTTTAGATAAAAATACAGAACGTTTTTGTACCCTGAGCTGGATAAACGGATGGAAGACGGGTGGAATTTTGTAAAAGCAATAAAATGTTAATGACAGGAACAATAACAACAACAACAGTAATTAATAATAAAAAATAATAATAATGATGTAACAAATACCGAACGACTGCGTTTATCCTGAAACAAATATATAGCAAAAAAAAAAACAGATCGCTTAATTACGACAGTCGTTGAAAAGCAGTAATTTTCCAGTAAATTCTCCAGTAGGTCTTGTACTCAAAATGTTTTATTATAACAACAAGTAATTAGTTATCTTAACTAGAATAGTTCCGCGTTAACCTTCTAGCTATTGCTTTTACGCAGAGAGAGAGAGAGAGTAAGTAATTTTATCTATTTGGTTAGAAGTAACTTTTTCTTCTCTGTAACCGCATGTTTTAAATGTTACCGCATCCGATTTGATGTGTTTTTCGATTGGTCTCTAATGCGTCTGTAAGTATTAGTATATTTTTGGAGACTTTTCATACTGCCTAATAAATTCCTTAAGCGCAGTGGTACACGAAGCTAATATTCCCGATTATTGGAGGAAAAAATGCGTCAAATTGCCTGTAACAAATGAATATAACAACAAATTTTCCTGATGAATTATATTATGTTCCCTCTTTTCAATTCATTTTTTCAGAAGGGTGTCGTTTTAGCGAAGTTTCACGCTGTATATTGCAAAATATGAACAATAAGAAATACAAAGAAATCTATAAACAAAACGTCAAACTTTTTTTTTTTTGCGGGAATTGACATACAGAGGGGAAGCCATACAGTAGGCCAATGTTACATATGGTAATATAGAGTACAATTTTAGCGTATCTTGTTACATTGAGGGGCACAAATCAAGTGTATCTCCACGAATCATATAGGCATTTTTTTCAATTTTATCATCAAAATAATAAAAAGGAAATTAACGTTTGATAAAGCCATTCATTAGGTGATCCGATCATCGTTAGTTGCCAATGCCCTCGTTTATGTACATTCACCAAGACATGCCTGTCAAAATACAATCATTATAGTTCGTTTTTTTTGTAAGAATGAAAAAAGGGCTGCCAAGTGGCCGCCACTTAAACAACATCTTCGCATTCGAAATGTATAAGAATTATGTGTTTCGTTAAGAAAAAGGCTGTTTCTGATTTGTCGTCACCAGGCTCTTATACCATGCAGGGTAGAGACTCCGTTGCTTGACTGGAACTGGGTCTGGACGTTACTGAGCTCAGCCACGCTGATGTTCATGTAGTTACTGCTGCCTGGTGGTGACTGGATGGCCGGCATGGTTCCTGCGGCGTAATTACAGGCGTAGTTTGTGTTGCAACCGGGATTTGGGTAGTTAGCGAAGTGCGGGTACGTGTTGTACGCGTAGTGGTTCATGCCCACGTTGTAGGAAGAACTGTAAGCAGATGTATCACCCACACAGGGCTTTCCGTCCCGAACCAGGACCGGAACCGATATGCGCCTTGGAGGCGGAATGGCCACCATCTCCAGAGTCTGGTCTTGGCGCTGTCTCTTGCACTTATAACGGCGGTTTTGGAACCATATTTTCACCTGGGTTGACGTGAGTTTAAGCACACCGGCTAGGTGGTCTCTCTCCGGGGCCGAAAGGTACTTCTGCTGTTTAAAGCGCCTCTCCAGCTCGTAAACCTGGGCCTGAGAGAAGAGGACGCGCGGCTTGCGCCTCTTCCTCTGTCTCGGTCGCTCCGTGTCCTCGGTCTTTAAGTCGTCACTCTGTTCGTCTTGAGAGGAAATTAATGTAAAGTCAATAAATAATAATAATAATAATAATAAAGTGATTCATAATTATTTGTCATGGTGTTACAATTTATTCTTTATTAATGTTTTAATAGTTACAATAATAATAATAATAGTAATGATAATGATGGGCTTATTTATAATTATACTGAACCAGAAAAACTTAAGCTCTATATATTATTAAACAAACGATATTGACTTTCTATACATGAAAATGTTATCTTTCAGTTTTTATGCAGCTGCAGGTAACATTGCAGGATTTGTTCAAACATTTTATTTAGTCGTTATCCATATTACTTTCTGGGTTCCCGGCTATAACTTCGAAACCAGAAACCTGGAACAACACATATATGCCTGAACATCCATGCATCCATTTTCTATATCCGCTTGTCAAGTACTTATAACAGCTGATGGTTTTAATGCTCTTAATTGCGGAGTTTTTAAAAATGTGGAAAGAACTTGTGTTTGGGACAATACATATAAAAGTCTTGCTAGAAAGGCTAAAGTCTCCATGCATTTAGCCATGCTATGTTATTTATTAATAAAGCCGTCAAGCAAAACGAAATTAAAATATTTTTTATAAAGGTCACCAATAATTACAAAATTATCCTCAATGACAATCACAAATTGGTTAAAACCTCCTTCACCTTTTCTTTCCTTTTCCTCTAATATGTTGTCCGCCCGTGCCTCTTTGATGATGTCCATATCCAGGAAATTCTTTCCATAAAAGGTAGCAGTGAAGTTAAGAGAAGAGTTTTTGCTGCCCTTAAGATCGGGCACGTCTTCGCTGAACACGGACGCCCCGGCCTGCATCTCCGCCAGAGGCTCTTGTTTGAACTTCGCCAGCATACATGATGAAGTCGGGACCGCGCTCTCTAGCCGTGGTGATATTTCCAAAGAGGACATCTCGTCCTGGTTCTGCTCCAGATTCAATATATCCCTTACTGAGAAAGGAGTGGAGGTTAGGGAGCTGGGGAACATGACCAGTGAACACTTATTCAGTTTTCCCAACAACAAATTGATGAAGCTGTCGCGAGGGTTACCCCTCCCCGAAAATTCACCAAATTGAAGCGCTCTCTAGTGCGACAAGGAGGCTCTTGAGAAAAGTGTTCATCTTCACTATAAACCCTGTTTCTGACTTGTGAGGGTCTAGGGTTGCGGTTACGTACAGGAGACGGATAGGAGGGGCTTCCAGGTCCCAGCCAAAAAAGTGTAATTGCCCTCCATTGGCTGCTGTGGTACCTGTGACGTGAACGGTTTATAATGTCAGGTAACCTTAAATGTCCATGCATAAAAATGGCTTGCAAATATAAGCAGTATAAAATTCAAGTTTTCATAAAATAACGTTGACCCCGGCGTTTGGAGACTGTCAGTGATTTTTGACACATTTTCAGGAACTTAATTTGTTACACGTTGCGTTCGTCCTTGCAAAATAAGGTGAAAAGCATAAAGCATCAGTTCATAGTCAAGCCAAATATGAAACCCAATTATTGCAATTATGCAAATACTTCTTTGCCACCAAAGTAGTAATTTATTTGCATACTGAAAAACACGGCTACTGAGGAAAATCAACTGCACTGGATCAAAATAAAGGAAAATATGCTGATGCAGTGTGTTTGAAGGCAAACTTACCAGCTCCGACGCTGAAACACGAAAATCCATCACTTCTTTCTTAAGGCCATCTTCGTCCGATTTCTGCTATGCATGGAGAATGAATGGGTGAACTGCAGTGGACCTGAACTAATACTATTTTAGGGAAGCAAGCCGGCAGTACGTTTTAAAGGTTCCGGGGAATACGGCAGAAAGCGGTGTGAGAAACGGAAGCTTCGCAAGGAGCTGGTTCGCGCTGCGTTGGAACCTGAAACCAGCACTAAGACAATTCACCCACCGCCTGATGAATGATCCGGGTGCCGCTGCTCTCGTTATCAAAATGCGATAACTGGTTACAGAAAACCACCAAAGCTAGAGAACAGAGGACTAAGAAGGCCTAAACACCACGCGCCTACGTCCATCCATCCATCCATCTATCCATCTATGCATCCATCCAACTTCCGACCGCTTATCCTGATCAAAGTTTGCTGAGATACCAGAGAATTTTTAGTATAGACTAATTATTACATTTCCACTGCTTCGCCTAAATATAAATGTCTGCCTATAAATCCCTTCAAAATGGAAAACGCCGGAACAGCCAGTTTATACACCATTTGTGAAATAAGAACGAGTCTTTCTTATATTAATATAGGAAAAAGATTTAGACGCTCAGTATCCCACCACACACCAAGAGTTCTTTCCTGAATTAAATTCTCTCAAGTTAAATGCCTCACTAATTTGATGCGTGCAGATTCCTTACTTATCATTGCTAAAATTCATGCTCGTTTGATTAGTTTAGTTCTATACAAAACGTCACGGACAAATATTTGAAATATACATAGTTTCCTTGCCGAGCACTTTCTTTGGCTTTAATTTGGTTATTTAAAAGTATTCCACGACTGAGTCTAGCATTGAGCAATATCTAAATTCAGAAGTGAACTAAGCTAACATTAGAAGTGTCATTAATGCGTGTGGAGACGGTTATAGGAGGCAGACGGTATTATCGTTAGTTTTATCTCTAACAATATATCACGTTTAATACTGTAGTGGAGTAAATGGCCCTTTTGTCCCTGCCCCAGGGTCGGTGTTTATAGTTTTAAAGAATATTTCTGCCCTGTAGCACTGGGACGAATCTCGCTGATGAATGAACGCCAGCACTTTTAGGAAGAGCGAGTCAACACGCCGGGCCCAGCGCAGCAATAATTGGTGAAATAAAGTAAACATGAAGTAGGGCGTATGGAAACTGTTTTTTGTCAAGATGATTAATAGAGGTGATTTCGTCCCTTTTCCCCTTCCGTGTATCCACAGACTGTAGCACCCTCCTGTGATTTCCAAATATTTGAGTGACTTGTAACAGCTGAAAATATTAATCGATTTAGATAGACATTATGCAACAGATTCCTCATGCAGTTTATTCAGCAGCCTGTTTTCTGTGTTTATTCAAAAACATTACAACAATGTTAAAACAGTAAAAGGCCGAAAATCTGTTGAAGCATTTAAAATATATATGCTGATTTTGGTATACCTTTGTATATGTGTTTATGATTTTAGTTTATACGACACACTGTTAGGATATTAATTATAAATTACTAATATATTATTTGTAAAACATTAGAGACCGGGATTTTTTTGTGTGTTTAGTTTCCATTGTGACAGGGACGATACCTCCGGTAACAGCTAGTTGAAACGAGTTTAAAAAATCCATCCTTCCATTCATCTTCAGACATATTCAAAAATAGCAAACATGTTCAAAAACAATAGCAGTGAATAAGGAACAAATGAAACAAAGAGTCCCGCTTACATGAGCGCCCTGTACAGATTACATGGCAGCAATTATTTTTTAAATAGAATTTTAACATGGCGACATTATATACGAATTTTATGCGAAATATTATTGCGAAGTGACATTGACGGATCAGGTCCCTCGTCTTTCTGCAGCACATTTCCAAAGCAGATAAAGAGATGGATAAGGATTCTTAAAAACTTCCTGTTGGACGACTTGTTGTGGATATTATCGGGCGAGTGACCAAAATGGGCCGAGGTATGTTATCTGGGTTCGTCTACACCCGTTCCTGCTGGTGAGCATCCCGGCCAGGCGCCTGAGACCTAAGACTGGCGTCGCCCCCCCCCCCCCCGGGCCCTGTCAATCATCTGCTCCCAGCTCGAGCGCCGCTTTACACCTTCCTAATGGATACTAATTAGAGCCGCCCGATATAGAACAGGGCTTGTCGAAATTAATCGCCATTTTACAAATGCCAGCTTTACAGTCTTCCCTCCTAATCCGATACACTGCCTGAATGTCATGTAGCCTGTTTATTTTTTCCATTAAAAACTTATAGATTTTAATTGCTTTTTATAGGCCTATCGGAATTATTATGTAGTCATTTAAAATAGGGATTTTTTCAGGTTTATTTGAAGTCGACAAACAGGATTACTCGGGTTGTGATGCATTACACGCTATGCAGATAATTAACGGATTGAAGTCGTCTGTGGTTTATGCACAATTAATGTAAAACTGACATGCAGTTAAAATTAACGGGTTTAAATTTTAAATTTGACACACGGGTTATTGATTAAATATATTTAAGATAAGTTTAGGGAAATAAAATATTGTGTAGAACATCTGCATGGATTTTTTTTTTTTTATCGGACAACGTTAATCTCTGGGCTAAGAAAATATTTAAATTCTGGTTATCGCTGAATTGGATAAAGAATAGATAAAGTATAACTGATAATACATCGTTGCGTTTATAATTAAGTGCGAAGTTAAATAGGTAACGCTCTTCTCAGGTAACTGACGAAGCTAAACGATTTATTAGGCTACTTAAAACCCGCCATTTAAAATGTTTATGGGGATGTGCATGTATGCATGTAGTTATACCATAAATACGTCTTTAAAATGAAACCTATTTCAGCTACAAAAAATTAGTGTGGAAGTTGTGTGTAAACTAATCATTATTGTTTAGATAGCCTATTGATTTTAACTTGTTTTAATATTTAAACATTCCAAATTGCTTTTGTTTTACCTCTGATTAAAATACTAGAGCTAAATAGGTTTATATGTAGTATTTTTATTATTGCCCTGTCACTGTTTCTAAAATGGCGGTAATAAGTCGATCTTTTAAAATTACATAAAATCAATGCCTAATAATAAAACATTAAGATCGAACAACCGTAGCATAGCCTACCTAATGCTTTTTAAATACATTTGTGTATGTTCACCTTCTTCCACTCGTGAGTATAAATGAAACATTTAAATCGGTTTGTCTCATTTATTTTACAGTAGCTCCGTTCAAACGATTGCTTCCAGTTTCATTTTTTTGCCTTGTCTGTAAAGCCCAAGGACACATTGTGCTGCCCGCTTCAGTCCCCTGCCAGGTGTCCGTCTCCCACTTCAGACATAAATTACTTCATGGAATAATATGCAACCCGGGTAATATTACGCTGCACGCGAATATTTATGGAAATTCACAGTGGCCAAGAGAATCCTATCTAAAATGCCGACCATTTTTCCTTTCATCATCAGTCCTCCGGGAAAACTGACCTAGTTAAAAGCGACATCAATCCGAACCCGAATTACGGACGCCCAGCCGAATTGTATGACCACATTTTGTCCTGTATGATTCTGGTGTGTCATAAGTCGCGCCCCTCCTAAATATTAGCATTCAGCAGCAGGGTCACTCGACCGCAGCCGCTCACTGTCACACTGTCCAATGCTCTATTTCATCCACAATTCAGCTGTTTATATAACCATTTTGCGACTAAAATGTATCTGTGCACTGCTTGATCGCTCCGTCTCGAATATATATTTTTAATTCAGTTTTCACAGTCTTACTATTTTGGGATTTTTAAAAAAATTTTTCGATTTAACATAGAAATCTACTGTTACTATCTGAAAAGCCCTTTATAACAACCCTCTTGTAAAAGTACACTCTTAAATAAAATGTTTTTCTTCCACCCTCATTGCCATAGGGCTTGTTATACAATGGTAAGCTGCCACCTCGTGGTTAGTATTCTACCTACAGCACAACGCTTTATGCTTTATTCGGTGTCGTTTTACTCAGAAAACCACGGACCGCGCTCTCAAATGATAATTTAGTCGCTTTTGTTACAATACGTGCTTTATCCATGGAATATAAATTGATTAAGGGATGTCTATAGAACCCACGTGTGCATATCTACGCTTATTAACGTCAGTGCCTCCTGTCGCGGTACGTTTTCCCCCATATTATTCTGATTATAGTTGTAGCCAGTTATACAGTATTTGAATTATACATTGGGCTGTATATTGTTATGCAAAATGTTGATGATGTTTTTAGAAAGTATTTGTAAAATAAATTTGACAGATGCTAATATTATACAATAACATTTCATTTTATTATTACAACACAATATTATTGTAATTATCAGAATAGTGTAAATAGCTTGAGTTCCTTAATGAAAGATTTCTTTGTCACTCGCGCTGGCTACGAAATTTGTAGAAATGCCAAATCAGTCTGTTTTACGGGATAGAGCCGGACGGCCTAATAAAGCGGCCGGTGTTATGCCGAAAAAGGCATCCCTGCCGTAGAATGCATGCCTGTCTCTAAATGACTGATTGGTCGCTGATCTGATAAGAGTTGAGCTACTTTGTCGAGTTAGGCTACCGTAGTGTTAATCGATAGCCCTAACCCTAATCCCAAAAAACCCTAAAACCCTATCCCCCCAAAAAACCCTAAAACCTTAACCCCCAAAACCCCCTAAAACCCTAACCCACCAAATAAACCCCTAAAAGCTCAACTCGTCAGAACACCGGCATGCATTCTACAGCAGGGATGCCTTTTACGGCATAACACCGGCAGCCGACGTCCCTAATGGTGGGAGCTGAGAGAAGTATTAGGAAAACAGAAGTTAACCGGAAGTTACATGCGGAGTTTACGGAGCTCCCACAGTAATTCCCATTGTCAAATAAAGGTTCCGTCTCTCTCTCTCTCTCTCTCTTTTTTTTTTTTTTTTTTTTTTTTTTTTTAAATAAAAAAACGATAATAAAAAAAAGATTTTAGGCCTACATCTACCTTAAGGCCAACGTTTGCAAGCTTTTCTGATGTAAAGGGATGTATTCAGAATTTTGTCTATTGTAATTTATTATTATTATATAACGTATTAAATGTTCTTTACTTTAAATCCATGGCACATAAACGACGTTTCACGTATAATAGTTAATGCCACATTTGCATTTGCTTTAATTCCCTCTTTTCACGGTTCAGTACTTGAAGGTTTAATCGATGTACAGTTAACGCATAAATGTTACATACACCGAATAAGCGTTTTTTTAAAGTCACGCGTATAGCAAAATTAAATTTTAAACTTTCCGTTTATTATTTGAGCTATAAGGCAGCTCGACATTGTGTTTACGCCAGTGACTGTAGTGCATTACAATTCTGCTCAAAACAATACACGTATTTGCGGTTATACTTGGCTCTTAGTGTTACTGGAGCAGTTAAGTGCCTAAATTAGCGATACTAGAATAGCGTCCCCTGGTGACAAAATTTTACATTTTCAAATAGCTCTTCTGTAGCTGTAGACAACCAGCCAAACAGCTGCAGCTCTGGTTTCCAAACAACGAAAATGAACGTCTGTTCATACAGGTGCTTCCACTACTCGCAAGAACGACTGCTTGCATGCCACGGAGAGCCTAATACCATTTCATTTTTATAGTTTTATTGTTAATCCTCCTTGAGAGATCCATAAGGAGCCTTGCATGTGTGGCAGTGGTCTTGGTGATGTACAGGTTGCACAGTCAAGTGTATCCTGTTTCTCCATCTGCAGATGGTCTCCTTCCTGCTCATGTTTACCAGCTGCCTTCCCTAAGCTCTGTCTAACCTCCATCCCACCTTGGTATAGCTGCTGAGAGATGGACAGGGATCCTTTTCCGATGCCCGTCTTGGGCACAACTTATCCCGGACTGCTGTGGGCCCGGCAGCGGGTCTGATTCAGTTCTGCAGCAGCTGAGTGCTGAGGGATCATGTTGCATTAAAGGTGAAACGCAGATAATCTGTGCAAACAGGTATAACCAAAATGCCAAGGATGGTGTTTGAACAATTTCTCTTGAATGTTTTATAGAAAACCCTTGTGTTTGTTCAGTTAATGGCTGTCGGAGAGTCTTATGGTAAATAGCTTTATGTTATGTCAGGGGTGAGATGAGCTGGACCTGGACATCTAATGGAACTTAGCTAAGGCAGTTAGCAGATGGGAAGAAGCTCACCAGCGTGGAGATACAGCAGAGTGGGCAGTTTGAGGGTGAAATATTTGAGTGGACTGGAAACATCTGGCAGCAATTTGATTTTCCACAGTGACTACAAATGGATTGCTTTGTATTTTTTGCAATCATGTTATTTTATATATTAATCAGAAATTCTAGAGAATATGCTTGTCAGCCTTAAGACTTTCTCTAACCGCATCAATACGCTAAAGCAGGCTTCCCCGATCTCAGTCCTGGGGGGTCAGTCTGCATCACAGTTTGCTAATTCCCTGCTCAAACACACCTGCCAAACCTGGGTTGCTGAGCTGAATAAGGTTTAATCTGCCAACTGTGGTGCAGACTGGCCCCCCAAGACCGGGGCTGGGGGAGTCTGCACTAAATGGATGTGATGTCAGTTTGTGGGATGAATCCTAGAGGAGTCGTAGTTGTTTAAGTGGCTTAATGAATAATGTAAATAGTGAGAGCGACGGTCAGCTTCCCCCGGGGCCGCTGTGCAAAGTCACCATGCGAATAATCTTGTCCTAATGACCTTGGAAATTGTCCATGTCCAGCAAATCACAGTCTCCCTAAAGCACCAAACTCTCCTGCTGCAAACAAGAACTTCCACTTCTCTGATTTTCTGCACTCAGTGCTGTGCTTTTCCAAGTTATTGACATCTAATCCCTCTAAAAGAAACAGGGGTGGTGGTGTTTGCAGAGTTGCTGGGGGTGGCTTTGTGCCTGGGCTTATGCACCCCCTCCCCAACCCCCCCCTCCCCAGAGTGCCTCTGACCACGCTAATGTGCCTCTGAAATTTGTAGAAGGAGTTCCGGTGTTGATCCCACAGAAACTTTTTAATGTGACTCACTTTAGTTGATGTACACTATATATCCAAGAGTATGTGGACACCAGCTTGTCCAACTTCTTATTACACAAACAAGGGTATTAATATGAAGTTGGTCAGTCCGTTGGCGCTTTAATGGCCTCTGCTTCTCTGGCAAGGCTTTACATTAGATGTTGAAGGATCGCCGGATGCGCTGCTCTTCAGCTTGGGTATTGATGCTGGGTGATCAGGTCCCCAGGTTCTCCGAGATCGTGTGAGCGACCACTTCACAGCTGAACTTGCTCAGTCGCTTCACTTGTGTTGGACCAGGACAGCAGAAATGTGGAGAACTCACTTCTGGAAAGATGGTGTCCTGTTATGGTGGCAAGTGGAATGTTACTAAGTTCTCCTGTCCAAAACCCACCCCTAATGCTGATAATGATGCAGGAGATTAGAACATAAGAAATTTACAAACGAGAGGAGGCCATTCGTTTGTATAATGCTGTGTTTAATCATACGTCTGTGTCAGCAGTGGGTGCGGATTAAATAGCAGATTCCTCTGATTAATTGGGGTGTGCACATACTTCTGGCCATATAGTGTATGTCTGTGTGACGTGGAGGATGAGGAAAGATGAGGACATTATGTGGGTAAGGGGAGTTTCTGCAGGACCAGACTGCAGCTCACAGGGCATGGCAGCGATCTGCAGGAGGCCTTGTACTCATGCTATTATTGTCCCCTTTAAGGAACGGCAGATGCCCCTCTCATATTAATAAACTTGGCCAGGGATCACTCAGTGTTTCACAGGGTCCAAGGTAAAACCGCGGCCCCCCCGGGAGGCAGCGGACGGCTCCAGCGCCTGCAGTGCCTCACAAGTTTAGTCTACAGCCTCAGCTGGCTCCTGTTTGGCTCCTTACATGTCCTACAATTAAAGTAAAATCTGTTTGGAAGGTCAGCGTTCTGTAAGGCCGTAAAATGTGTGGGCTTTCATCTGGCTCTTAAACAAGGAGGAACAGTTAACATCAGAGCAGAAACCCATAATTAATTCTAAAGACTCCAACATCTAATAATGTTGATTTTTTTTTCTGCATTGCAGCAGTAAGTGGATTTAGCTGTGCAGTGACATCATATTATACAGCTGAATAAACATATTATATCTCTGTAATGTGTTATATTCAGGGGCCACTTAATTTGATGCATCTAACCGGTACCATGCAGGACCCACCTTTGCTCCAGAACTGCTTCACGTTAGACTTGTGTGCTCACCGAAGCCTTCCAGCAGAACACTGTATTAGTGAGCTGTTTTTTTTTTTTTTTTTTCTTTCACATTGGGTTTCACCATTCCGTTGTATGTCAGACATGGACGAATTGCCCAAGCGGAGACCACAGGCTGAAACTCGCCGGCAACGAGAGCCGAACACTCGCAGGGAAGCAGCTAAACTCCGTAAGATATCACCCCAAAGTCACCGCGCTCAGCCTGGCACCTAGTGCCTATAGTACTGTGTCCCACAAACTTCACAGAGCTGGGGCTCGGGCGGGGCTGCCCTCTGCAGGCACTCTGGTGCCACTTGTGTCCAAGGCCAGCATATGAAGCCACATAACCTGGTGCAAGGAACATAATACACTGACATCATTAATCAAATGTGGATTATAAGGTCTGGGAGGAAGCCTAAGACCTCTCATGTCCTCCTCATCATCGGATTTCCACACGGTTACACCTGTGGGAAGCGCAGAGCAGGAGGCTGATTTCTGCCATCTTCATCCCTCAGAGACACGGTGCCTTTCTGGAATATTCCACTGCCGCAGTTCAGGACGTCTGTGACAGAATCCCCAGAAGGAACGAAGGGAGGCCCGATCCTGTATTGCACCTCTCCTTCTAAGATATTAACAGATTTTTAGGTGTTTCCGTTGTTTCACACACTCCCTGTATTACTCTGTGTTGAGATGACCAGAGTATTTACAAACCTAAAGTTAAAAATGTATATGCCTTTTTTTAAATAGATCTATGAAAATCTAAAGATCTAAAGCAACTTTATATCTTTCTGAATTTTATATTAAATTCAACAAAGGTGTACATTACCATAGGTGTTAAATGAAACAGAGAAATTGCAGCCACTCCATCATAATAATTCTTTTGTGACTTAATTATTCACTATTTATATTTACACAGTCAAGAAGGATACAGCTGCAATTTTTAATTGAAATAACCAGTAGAGGGCAGTAAACCTCCAAAGTAGTGCGTCTAATATAGATGTTGATGTGTTGCAAGACTAGGAAGATCAGTTACATCCTGGTGATTTGGCTACAGAAACTAGACTCAGGTTGATGTTACTGTGATTTGCCGGGCTGCCGTGGCCATGTCGAAATGGCAGGTGTCAGGTAAGCGGAGGCCTTCTCTGTATTTCCGCTGAGCTGCTTTGGATGCTGTATGAAATGTGTAGGGGCTTGTTAGGTCTCACATGGAGCTGATCCCGTCCTGTGGTTCTCAAGACTTTAAATCTGAAGGTCAGGATCAAAGTCGCCAGCTCAGACGGGGCCGTTTGCCCCGACTGGTGACTGATGGCAGTTTGCGCCCCACCTTTTCCGTTAAATGTCATTATAATAATGTTGGAAAGTGGGGCTGTCATTAATACCCTCAGATGTCACAGCAGTCTCCTGCAGCCTGTCGATGCGTACCAAAGCACCTTCGGTTCAGCGTGTTCTGTACTCATTTAAATGGCTTTTAGGGGCGAAATGCATATTTTTGCAGGTACCGGTAGGCAGCGGGGGATTACGTTTAAATGGTCGGCCCAGGACTGGAGCTCCGGAGTGTGTATGTTCGACAAATTTTTCTTAAGAAAAGGAAGCAGCGGCTGCCCGTGTAAACAGGCGACTGCCAGCGCTATCTGGCGCGCCTGACACTGGGCTCCCCGGACCCGGATCCGGATCCCTGCCCGTTTACTGCACCGGCTGCAGCTGGATCCTACTCAAATTTTCCTTTGCTTTATCGCTGTACATTTTTCGCCGAAGTCTGGGAATAAACCGACGTGAAAATGAGCGCAGCTCGTTATTAACTTGTTCTGCCTTTTGGACCGAGCCGATATTAACTCTTAAAATGAGTCTGGCTCCCAGCCTGTAACTACTGAAGCCGTCTTTTTAAAATAGAGCCGGGGCTCTGGAAAAAGCCCAGGTCTGCGGTTAGATCACCCACAACTTTGCCGCAGTAAATTAAGCACCTTTCAGAATAGAGTGATTGTACAATGGGGCCGCCGTCAAATTGGTGTCCGCCGGGGGCGTGGTGTCTTCCGCAGGGAGACCGTTCAAGCTGGGGCCCATAAAACCTGTTTATTTTCGCCTTCTGACATGCTCTGGGCCCCGGCCTGAAGTGCTTGTTACGGCTCGGTGGTCCGACGTCACACGGAGAAGCTTCAGCCCCCTCTCGCTGGGACACCGCTGTGCCCTGTGGCGGTGACGCAAAGAGGCGGGGTCACGTGATACACCCTGATAGGTTTATGGGTCTCCCTCGAGAACCTAGTCCGCGTGAGCTGAGTTTCCAGGAGAGCTGCTCCTGCACTGAATTGTTGTTTTAGGATCTAAGATTGGTGCTTTTTTTTATTTGATTGTTGCATTTAGCTGGCCCTGCCCTGTAACCATCTCCTCTTGAATGCCACAATCTCCCTGGTGAATTGGAAATGTGACCTCATCTCGTTGCCGTCCCCATGGCATTGGTGTGCTGTGGCTGCCGTAGGGGTACTGTATACATGGCGATGGGATGGGGTCACCGCTCTGTGGGTACCCAGGGCCCACACGGCTGTCGCTGCGGTTCATGCCCCCCCGTGACGGATGTGAAAGGGACCCAGATTCTGCAGCTGGACAGTCTTAGCATAATGAAAGGTGCCATGAAACCTATTAGTCTCAAAGCAAAGACAGGACTGTTACCCTGATGGTCCTGACGTGCCCTTTCAGGTGAAAGTGCCATGGAGGTCCTGACAGATAAACGGCCAAGTGTTAAAGACGCCACTGTAATGAAAGGGCAAGATTCACTGTCACAAGGCTGGTATGACACATAAATATATATTTTTGTACTTAGTCACACACAGATGCGTACATATACACACAGAAGTAGTGATATGGGGTGGCTAAAATGAATTTATGATTTATGTATGTATAACACGAAAACAAATATATAAATTGTTGTCTTGCATATTATACAGTGAATTGAATAGACAGGATGAGAAAAAAAAACGTTCAC
The DNA here is from genome assembly GCA_026779605.1 of Mormyrus hasselquistii. Classification (NCBI taxonomy): domain Eukaryota; kingdom Metazoa; phylum Chordata; class Actinopteri; order Osteoglossiformes; family Mormyridae; genus Mormyrus; species Mormyrus hasselquistii. Next base: position 5,396,050 of record JAODKE010000002.1, read on the forward strand.
AGAGTTTTCATGTACAAAATATGCCCACAAAGTGCAGGCCTTAATCATACATTGCCAAGGCACATTTTTCCTGACTTTATGTCTGAACAGTTGTAATATGCTCACAGATTTGTTTTTGCATGTGAACAACTAGCCGTAGATCTTCCAAGTGCACTAGAAGAGTCAGTCCAGTAAACACAAGGTACAGAGGAGAACATACAGGTACAAGGTGTAGATCCAGATTAATGGTTAGCAGACAGAAGCCCCTTTGTTTATCATGTGGGTGTGAACACCCAGGTCAGAGGGCAGTCTGCTCATCGACTGACTGCTCAGCGGTGCTGGGATGCCTTGGGGGGGGGGGGGGGGGGGGAATTGGGCGGGGGCACTTCCGGGTTGCTCCCATCTTTTCTGGGAACGGCCATAATAAAAAAACTGGGGACCTTTCTGCAGGGCCCACCTCAGCCAGCTAGGA
>JAODKE010000002.1:5397124-5411245 GCA_026779605.1 Mormyrus hasselquistii
GTGGCGGCGGGTGGCTGCGAGCGTGGGGTGGCACAGGGGAGGAGGGAGTGGGGCCGGAGCGGGGGGCGGGCGGGGGGGCGGGGGGGTGGGTGGGGGGGGGGGGGGGGGGGGGGGGGGGCTGGATCCCAGATATATGGCGTAAGCATGTTTCATATGTGCCAGAAGTGGACATTAACCCTGTACAGTTTGTATTTAATCATCAAGTAAACAGAATTATAATACAAACAAATTCCCTACTTTTAAACAAAACAAATCAATGTATGTTACATATCTACAGTCCAACGTATTTATACTATTTTGTGGAAAAATAACAGAAGACTTTATTATGTACTTTATATATAATAGTATTGCATATGTTGGCTATATTTATATAGTATGTATATAAATATAGGTAAGGAGATGTATATGTACATATATTAAAACATTGCATACAGAAGAAATAAATAAAACAATGAAATCATAGGGATACTCAGGAAAATGCTACATTAGAGTAAAAATCTAACAGCTGAATTGTAGTAATAATAATTATAATACTAATAACAAAACGGGGTAACAAAAGGCGCTACAGCACACACCCTGCAAAGTTAACGTTTGGGGGGCTGGAATGACTGGTGAGGAACTGGAATCAGGAGGCGCCTTCCTGTTGTCTGTCCATCTGCGTCGTCCGTCCCTCCGTCCGTTGGGCGGAGCGGCAGTCTGTGGTGGGGGTGTGGGTGGGGGTGTGTACCAGGGCTGGGGGTCACTGCAGCTGCTCTTTCACCTCCTGATGTCGGTGCTCTCAGGGTCTTCCTGCTCGGCCACGGCGGTGTCCGCACTGAGGCGCCGGGGCCCCTGGCTGCGGCCCCGGGCGTGTGGGTTAAAGCCCCCCTTGCCCGCCTTGTCCTTCTCCCCCTGCCGGGAGCCCTTGGGGCTGACAGGGTGCTCGGCCTCCATGTGCAGCGGGTTGCCATGACGGCGCTCGGCAGCAGGGGGCAGCGTGGAGCAGAAGCTGAGGCTGTCGCACAGGGCGCCCCAGTTCTGCTCACACTGGAGCCGCACGCTGCGGGTGATGGCCTCCTTCACCTCCTCCCCACAGGCCAGGAGGATGTTCACCAGCTCCACATACGGCCTGGGGGGCAAAGTGAGATGTAGGCAGTCAGCACTGCTCGGGGCCGCTAGACCACAGGTCCTAAGGGCAGGAATCGCGCAATATAGACGAGGCTGATGATATAACCAATGAAGGCGTGTTATTGTTGGCCTCCATGTGCAGAAAAAATCCTTTTCTTTACAGGCCAAATTACAACAGTAGTAGTAGTAATAATAAAAGAAACCTTTGAAAACATAGCACCTCTCATACACAGAAGCACTTCAAAGTGCCCTACAAAGGATTTTTTTTTACAAAAATGGGCTAACAAAGACCAAACCAGACAAGAATGAACAGAAACACAAATAAATGCAGGGCAAAGTAAACAGAGGAAGGAAACAAACAGAGAGGATGTGAGCGAAAACAGCTCCACGCTGCCTCCAGTGGAGAGACATGTCACTGCAGATTGTGGACCTTTCCTGAAAAGTACCTATTTGGAATGTTTCCATAACTGCTGCCCATTGTTTCTGCAAAGTTAATAATGATTGTAACAATAATAGTAGACTGTACTTAACAAAGTGTTACGTCAGACTTTGTTACCCTGAGGCTTCGTTTAATGATGTTGCACGTTTTGAGGAATCAACACACACTAAAAGGGGCTTAAGACGTCGTCACACGGAAAGCCACCATACGCAAACTGTAAATTCATGACGTTTCTGGGAAGTGCTACCGTCAGTCCTTCTAATTTTATCCTATGTTATGAAACCCACTTGATCTCTGCGTAAGTAGTATCACTAGCGGACTGTATATTTTGTTGGGGTATTTAGGGTTTTATAGCTCTTCACTTCCTGCTCGACAGCCGCCGCAATAAAGCGGCCCATGTACGTCTGTGAAATCTGCAGGGGGCGCAGTGTATGACGCAGGAAAAAAAAGGTGTCCATCTGACTGGAGATGCTTGTGAACCAGAAAGCGTCGGCCGTCGCCTGATCTGCTGCGCCCCCCCACCCCACCCCACCCCCCCACAGGACACTTACCCCTTAGGAAAGAGGTCCTGGAAGTGAATCATCTCCACCATGACGTTGACGTTCTCCTTGGCGGCGGAGCAGAGGTTGTGCTTGACGTAGCACTCACGCTGCAGCTGCAAGACCATGTCCTTCACTGCCAGGCACTTGCGGCTGATGCAGCTGAACTTGTGTCGCAGGCCATGCGCCATGCACTTCAGGGCATCCTTGATGAATGACTTTCCCTGCACACGTGACAACAGCAAAGACAAATGCCTGAGTGGGAACCGGGAAATGGTGGGATGGAGGGGGGGGGGGGTCAGGATCTGAGTTTCCCTCATTACTCTTCTGTTACACATGGCAGCAAGGTAGGGGCGATTCTGGCTGACAGATCTGGCAGAGGCCCGTAGACCTTGATAATTTGGCCTCACCCTCACGCAGAGGCACACTGCGGCTCTGTGTTCGGCTCGCCCATTCGCAGACAGGCGAGAGGTCGCTCCGATGGGCCCTGTGGCGCGCGAGATGCATGCCAGGTCTCCAGCCCAGCTTGGGGGACGTACCTGGGAGTCGAATTTGCCGGCATTGTGCAGGAATGTCATGCAGATCTCCTGCAGGCCACGGATCTCACAGGAGTTGTTCTCGAAGCACTCGAAGACCCCACAGCCGACGTCACCCGCGTTCACCAAGCAGTGCTGGATATCGGCTGGGGGGGAGGGGGGGGCAGAGGCATGTACAGTGTCAGTGTGGTGGCCCCACAAGGAAGTGGTCACGTGTCACATGTGGGGGACCCTGAATCCCACAAACGTTTTCATTTAAGAAGGGAAACGCTCACAAAGGTGGGGGGTGATGACAAACCGTACGGGTGGTGTTTTTTGAGGATGACAGCTCAGATGGACCGGCTCCCGCTTACACTGGTAATGTGTCCCCGTGGAATATTCCGGGCTGCCTTGTAGGTTCAAAGCGCAGCCCTTCCTTAGCGGCATTCCGATCCTTGGCCTCGGTGCTCGCTGCCTCACAAAAACGGCGGGAATATTTTCATGAAAACTTTTATCTGGCAAGAGCTTCGGCGTAATGGATCCAGATTGGGTTCGCAGGCCGTGTGGATAATTTATGGGCCTGGTACCACATAGAAGCACCTCACTGGGTCGGAGATTTCCTCCAGTGTGCCTGCACTGGCCGGGGGCTCGCTAGTCGGAGCTTACGGACACCATGGTGTGCTGGCAGACGTGTCACCCTGGACGGAAGCCTTTCTTATTTCCCGTCGGGCTGAAATGTTAAAGTGTGCAAGAGGCCGCTAAATGTATATGGATGGACAGCAAAAAGCGTGTCGTGCCCACGCAGGTCCGGAATACAGTCTAGGCTGGCCACCAAACTGACACTTCTGGGACAGCCCACGTATATGACGTGTGGCGCAATGAAGTGCGTCTAGCTGTTGAAGCAGCAAGAGACGCTGAAAGACAATCTGGGGTTAATTCACTTTTGCCCATCAACAGGTTCTACTAATGCGCGTGTCACTTTAAGGCAGAGTCCGCTCCCTACCTTGAATTAGGATGTAGCTCTTAACAGATAAATGTTGTTGCTGATTTTTTTTTTTTTTTTTACCTGCCAGGACTTATGTTTAATCCGCATAGCCGAACACACACACACTGTACCTGTGCATAATTTTACACCAACTAACACGTGTGCGTTTCGTATGCACCGACGGACGGTACCACGCAGATTGGTGGCCTAACACGTGAACTTGATCGGGGACTTCGCGAAGGAGGGCTCTCGCACCTTTGGGGTGCCCCCTTTACTGCAGTCGTCTATTTTTAACACCGCGGAGAGAGACGGTCGCATGGCGAAATACCATCTGTTACGCGATTAGGCGAGTGATGAGCGCCAGGGCATTGACAAGATTCCCTCAGATCCACGGAGCCGGTTATCGGTCATCCCGCATGACAGCAGAGGAGGGATCGAGGTTGCCCATCCTGCACGTACTCCTAAAAACGTCAGTACCTAAAGTAATGTCACGGCGGCGGGTTTGACTGATTAATGCGGGGAAATAAACTAATCAGACAGTTTTTAAAATAAGAATATCAGAATTCCTCGTGTATGAAAAATCATGCTACCCGACTGAAGGAAAGCGTGAATTTATGCATACGGTGTCATACACCAAATAGCCTAATATAGTGGTGCAGATGATTGAAAACCCGCCCTGAAAGGTCGTATCCAGGCTTTTCTATTTCCAGCTCATCAAAGACGTAAGCGGTCCCCAATCTGTCCAAAATGCGACTTTGCAGCAAAGTAGCTAAACGCCAGGGAGTGACAAACGTGTTGATAATGTTACTTCATAGTTAATGGTTACCGGTTTGAACTTCATTACCATGTGAACTTCGGAGAGTCTATCCAATTGCAGTTTCGTAATTATACTGCATAAAACTAAATCATAAAATTTGGGAGCGTTAAAAAACTGCGCAGTAAAAAGAGCTTCTGGTCAAGGACATACAGACACACTGCCTTTGCGACGGAGAGGCGCGGGGCCGGATTTGCATGCGGGCGCTGGGGTAAGGAGAGGCGCCGTCCGCCCTGCTTGTGTTGGCGTTTGTGCGGGAATGTCTTTGGATCGCACAAGCCGGCCGCGGCGTGCATTGAATTACACGGTGGTGTGAGCGACGGAAGGATTATGCGGTGAGAACCGGTGCTGGATATGCTTCTTTTACTGCTAGAAAGATGGGGAGAGGTGTACGATCACATCGGAAGTCCTGCCGGTAATGACAAGTATCAGCACACCTCCCATATTAATATTTTAATATCGACCACAGGAGATAATAAAGGTGCAGCGAAGGCATTCGGTAAATGTACCAGAGAACAGATCGCATGGAGATCACAGACCCCTCTCCGGCAAGGGTATTACATCATTCCGCATAATATGTGACCGGAGCCGCACGTTCACCTTCTATACTGGGAATAATCAGACCGCAAATAACACCGATTTAAATGAATGACAGTATTCCCCCCGGTGTAGGACACCTTCAATCATACGATTCTGCCTTGATATACATGATGAAGATTATCCTAGCAGATGCCTTAAATAAACTTGCCCATCGTGGTGCGTTATATAAATTGGCATTAGGGTTATTTTACACTTCCGCACGTCCACCGCATTTACCGTAAACTACCCTTGAAAATAACTTGTAAGAAATCAAGCACATTCCCAGACTGCTTTAAGCAGCGGGACAGTATACATTACCTAGCCTACCTTGTGCTGTTCTATTAATAGTTTACTAAGATATTGAATTTCTGTCCCCGTGTATTTACAAGGTGTTGACTTTCTTTTTAATCGGAAAATGCAAAGCCGCGCGCGGCACCCCATACACTTATGCCCATGTTTGTGTGTACAGTGCGCACACAAATATGGCATTTTCACAGGGGACAGGCAACGAAAGTGTTACTTAGCAAGCGCTAAATTTACCGTCCTGCAAAGCACGTGTATATAGTAGGAGCCGCACAGCTTGGTGCCGTTTTCATTAGCGGCTTGCATGGGGTCCGGATCCCAAACCGCTCCAACGTGCAGCGCTACGCGGCCGCTTACCTGTGTTCTGCAGAGAAAGACGTCCTTTTTGGTTTGCCGGTTTTTCTTGTGGGTTTTCGTGAACATCGATATCCGTCCCCACTACTTTCTCGAAGGCTGAAAAGACCAAGAGCGCTATTGCAAATTTCACCATCATATCTGGTTAAATATATATATATATATGTGTAGATCTACTCTGTAACTTCAACGAACAAGTAAGTGAATTGCTTTCTGCGGTAAGAGGAGGTTATCTCCCAGTTTTGCCCGCTAGATCTGTTGCAATCGCCGCTCGCGATACGGGTGAGAGTGACTGTGGAGACAGGATGGATGCTGCCTATATTTCCCGAAGCCTTGGTGTCATTTTTGATGAAGGAGTTAAGCAGGTGTTGTCATTCGTGCCTCCCGACCAATCACAGGCGCAGACATCCACGGCCAAGGTTGAGGGGCGTGTCCGTAGTGAAAGTTGTCCCTACTTGCAATAAACTTAACTTGTGAAGCGTGTAGGCCTTATATGTAGACGGCGATTTACGTTACAAATGATCTGAAACCTCTTAGTTACAAAAAAAAACTTTTATAGCTGGCACAATGCTTATTATACTAACAAACTTTATATCCAACATTAATGCACTTGTTTGTATAACTGTAAAATAACAAACTTATAGCAGACTGTATACAATTAGCAGCATGAGTACGGAAATCTGACTATTTATATGAGGTGTAGGAAGCGAGGGTGTGCCCGAGCCCAATTCATATGTGCTGTACAGACGAACACATTTGAGCTACACGGACTACAGTGGCTGTTAAGTAGCTTTATGTTCACGAAAATGGTGAGCACGTATAGTGGCGTAAACTGGAAAACAGATGTTGGTGTGTTTATTTTACACTATGCCGACGTGCACCCCGTGCCAAGCGACAGTCGATATCTGGTGCCATCAGCACAATACCTCCTTCCAGAGAGCCTGAACACACATGACAAGTAAATTGTACATTTCCCCCGGGACTGGGGCGTTTAGTTTCGCTTACAGAAAGCCGGCCGCCACAGCACCCGAGTGGCAGACATTATAGTACCGGACAGCTGCGAGGCACTTTTCTGAGGAAATAGCTGGACGAGAGAAGTGTGCTACATCCAAGAAAAACACGATTCTCGGTGAAAGGCTTCCCCACGAGTTGAATGGTAGCGTCAGAATAAAACACTTCGAAAAACCGCTGCTTAAGTCAACCCCATGTTTTTCCTGCATACGTATCGGCACCGGACCTTGTGAATGTGTACAACAGTGATGTTAGGTGATCGTGCGCACCTTTATGGATAGGGAAGGTCGCGATGCGCAGTTTGCTTTTTTCCCGTTGTGTACCTTTAATGCGCTGTGTGTTCTGCGCCAAATCTCCTGCCGTCCTTGCATTGGGTCCACTGCCTAGGCGACTTGTTTGATACTTACTGCTAGGTATGCTGTCTGCGTGTAGTTATGGTGACTAGGAAAGTTTTTGAACAAAGTTAACTGCATCACAATGGCTTTTAGTTCTGTGGAAGCCATTTTCCAAAAGAAAAATCAGGTTTCAAGGCAAGAAGTAGGGATAGTTTAATGTCAGAATCCATGACATAAATGGTTCATTCGTTGCCTGTGAAAGACCTGAAGACCAAGACAGAAGAATGTGGCATGGAGGGTTGATGGTATCAGGCAGTGTTGTATTAACTGAGCAGTTACAGCTAATAGTGAGATGTGCTGCAAACGAGATGTGCTGAGAAGCGATTTGTGCCCAAATGATTAGTGACAAGGGTCCTTATGCATCTAAAACAATATATCTGGCTTAATGCACAGTTGAATAAATACGATAATTGGTACAGTTTGTTGCCGGAGGCTGATTGACCACATGTGATGTATTAATCCATATTCAGACATTTAGGCCCCCAGTCTGAGAGACGCTTTTTGTCTGCCTTTCATTATGTTCAAGTGGCCCAAGTAATGGCAGGTTCACACAGGGGGAAACAGGGCAGCAGTGGTAATGGCTGACAGAGATTGCATCACTCTCCTATAGCCCCCACCCCACCCCCACCAAACACAGGGACACACACGTAGGCAAACTCGCTCATCCACTCTGCTCCAAAGACGGCTGCTCCATTCACAGGGTGTCGCACAAAGACGAGGGATGTGATGGTCTCTGCCCAGAGCTCAGGGGCAATTTGGGCTAAGCTGAGGTCACTTGTGGCTTCTAGAAACAGAATCCATCTCAGTGGTGTCATGCAGAGTCTGTGCAGTCAGAGCGCTGGGAATCTTAAGATACCCCTTAAGAAATCTGAAGTGCTGTGATGTCTTGCACGCTTGTGCAGGATCTGATGGTGCTATCCCTGATCAGTCATAGTACATTTAAGATGTATGCTGCTTAATGACAAAACAACTTATATTTTACATTAGTTATTTATAGTCATGATGATTACAGGATATTAAATACACATTTTGAAGTGGCCAGAATGTGGTAAAACTTAAAATAATAGCTATACCTTCTGCTAAATATTTAATTTCCCGCCACTGGCAGTTTTGTCTCAGAATATGAAGCAGATGAGGCGAGGATTGTTTCTCAGAATAATGTGGAATTAAAAATATATCAGTCACATAATTCAAAAAATACTTGTAGTCTATTTCATTGTTTATCGATTTGATGCGGACCATGCCGTGTGAGAGTAATGAATCGTGCGACGTTTGACACATAAGCAGTGAATCATAGTATCTGGAACTGCTCACGATCGCTGCGATGGACTTGTGTTGTGCGATCCGCCAATTCTGTGGCGGACATTTGCTCAACACATTACCTAACGTTTAGAAATGTGCGATCTCAATGTACACAAGATCACCGACGCAACGTACCTCGACTACTAACAACAGGAAACGTGTACCGACGCAAATGCTTGGCAATATCGAAATTATGTTTGCTGGATTTCATTTTCTTTCCATGAACTTTTCTTTGCATTCCTTAAATTCGCTAGATTATCCTGATGCCTCATGTTAGTTTACTCTAAAGCCGGCGGCGTACTGTATTTCTCTGAATGCGTGCGTCGTTAGCAAGAGAAATTACTATTAAAGAAGCAGCGGTGAGTGACACAGCCTAAAATTACGATGTCGCTGAATCCTTTCACATTCCTACAAGGCAGAGTAAAGCTTTACCTAGTTCACGGCTCAGAATATGGTGGTTTAATTGAATCGATGTCTGTAAAAGCCAGCCCACGCCGCGAGCACACCCTCAGCCGGGGCCAATCAGCGCACGCTCCTGGACCGCAGCCTTGTAAATGGCGCGTTTCACCACAGACTGCTGGAGCTCCGAGTGAATCGCGGACGGTGTACCCTTATATTTAGTACTTTTGAAATCGTAAAACATGTATTTGGGAAAAGGCCTGGGCGGCATTCGAGACTGTACAATTACTGGGCCCAATTATATATTTATTTTATGAAGCACACTGCAACAAATATAAAATATGTATTTTTGAATGGGGTTTACTTCAATCGTCGCATCTTCGGACATCATCATGAGTCACAGATCGTACATTTAGGATAAGATGAACCATTACAATAGGTTTCTTACAGAGAACAAAATACAAGACTTTTGGCATTTTTAGTTTGATTTTTAGTTGATTGCAGTCACAGATCTTTGTGGGGACCTGAAAAATGGCCTCCACAACCTCAAAATAGCAGGTTTTTATTACATTGTGGGGGACATTTGGTCCCCACAATGTAATATAAACCTAATCCACGCACACACACACAAATATACAATTTTACTGGCCAGGGGGTCTAATTAAATTCTTCTTAAAGGACCACTCTGCAAGAGTGGATTTCTGAAAGAAGTTACCGAAAGAATGGGGGTGCTTGGGGAACATGCCCGCGTAGTACAGTACATCTTAAAGATCTAAAAGTAACCATACTGTGCTGCCGGTACCATCAGAATCCCTTTGTATTACTGTTAAGTGGCTACATATGGTCAAGCACGTCAGGACTCTCACGCTACTACTGTAGTCGTGTGAGTCGAAATAGCATGCACACTGCACTAATCCATTTCTGGCCAATATCTCTGTGAGAAAAAGAGCCCCATCTTTCAGTTTAACACTCAGATGTCACATAAACAGAATTCCAAACCTGTTTTTGTTTCACTGTATTCTTTCCTCTTTAAGACCTGAAATGACTCCTGATTCGACTAGACGCCTTGTTTGTCCAGGGGATTAGAAAAAGTGCTGATCTTGGAAGACGTTTGCGGTCCCAAATGTGTTTGTATGATCAAAATCACGCTACTTAATCGATTGAGACAGAGAGAAGACATCTGTTCCTCTGTTGGATCAGTGTCTCCCCTTTTCATTTCCCAGAGATTGTGTTGAGCTTTACTTTAAATAGACATGTTCGCTTACAGCTATAATACAAACTTGAAATTGACATCCAGCAAAAACGTCACAGGCCTATTTGGTTGGTAGTAATTCATTTTACGTGTATTTGCTCAAACGCGGTGCTGCCACGTGAAACACTCCCGACCAAGCTGCTCACCTGCGAAGCGTAATATTTATGACTACAATCATAACATAAACAGGGTGCTGCGTGCTCTGCTCATGGAAAATATGGACCTTTTCTTCCAAACCGAACTGTCAAAGACAATAATGTTATGGAAAATAGCTGTTTTTTTTCAGAGGTTATTTTAGATTTCCAGTGGTGCAGATTGTGTCTCCACACACCACCCGATATTTAGGCTAACACACCAGCTGATATTTAGGCTAACACACCAGCTGATATTAGCCTAACACACCGCCCGATATTTAGGCTAACACACCAGCTGATATTTAGACTAACACACCGCCCAATATTTAGGCTAACACACCACCCGATATTTAGGCTAACACACCAGCTGATATTTAGCCTAACACACCGCCCGATATTTAGGTTAACACACCAGCTGATATTTGGCTAACACACCGCTAGATATTTAGGCTAACACACCACCCGATATTTGGGCTAACACACCGCCCGATATTTAGCCTAACACACCGCCCGATATTTAGGCTAACACACCGCCTGATATTTAGGCTAACACACCGGCCGATATTTAGGCTAACACACCGGCCGATATTTAGGCTAACACACCGGCCGATATTTAGGCTAACACACCGCCCGATATTTAGCCTAACACACCGCCCGATATTTAGGCTAACACACCGCCCGATATTTGGCTCACACACCACCTGATATTTAGACTAACACACCGGCCGATATTTAGGCTAACACACCTCCCGATATTTAGGCTAACACACCACCTGATATTTAGACTAACACACCGCCCGATATTTGGCTAACACACCGCCCGATATTTAGACTAACACACCGGCCGATATTTAGGCTAACACACCGGCCGATATTTAGGCTAACACACCTCCCGATATTTAGCTAACACACCACCTGATATTTAGATTAACACACCGGCCGATATTTAGGCTAACACACCTCCCGATATTTGGCTAACACACCGCCCGATATTTAGGCTAACACATATGCTGATATTTAGGCTAACACACCTCCCGATATTTAGGCTAACACATATGCTGATATTTGGCTAACACACCGCCTGATATTTAGGCTAACACACCTCCCGATATTTGGCTAACACACCGCCTGATATTTAGGCTAACACATATGCTGATATTTAGGCTAACACACCGGCCGATATTTAGGCTAACACACCTCCCGATATTTGGCTAACACACCGCCTGATATTTAGGCTAACACATATGCTGATATTTAGGCTAACACTGCCCGATATTTAGGCTAACACATATGCTGATATTTAAGAGAACACACTGGCTGATATTTGGAACTAACTGCAAATACAGTATTTGAGCTGATACCTCAGTAGATTAGTGAATGTCTGACATGGCAGACCATTGGCTCTTCGTGTGTGACGGTGGTTGGGGCTGCACTCAGATCGCTACTGTGGCTACTCTCTGCTGTGATGTTCATGAAAAGCTGCACTTGTTACTGGTCATTCATCTGAAGTATGAGGCAGATCTATTTGTTGGCAAGAAGAGATTATTTTGACTCCTTCCCCCAGATCTCTCTGGCTCCTTGCATTGAAGGACTGGACATTAATTCAGAGCGATTCTGCCCAAAAGGAAAGGCTGCCATGCCAGCCCAACACGTTTCTAGAAGGTGGTTCCGGCGGGGCCTGGCTTCTGACACGTTAGCATGCGATGGATGGGACACTGAAAAGAGGTCTTTCATTGATGTTTAAAGTGTAATGGCATCTATCAACTGTTACAACTGACAAGACTTACATTTTTGCCTCTCGTAACAAAATAATGTAATTTGTTGGTCTGAGATCTGGATTTTTATCACACTGTACCCCAGGGGCGTCAGAAGCATTTTCAATGTGAGGGGGACACACTGGTGGGGGGTCTGGGGACCCTCCGCCAGAATTTTTTTAATGAATTAGATGCCCTATGTGTATTCTCATATCGATCAAGTGGAATGGATTCTTTCGCAAAGCAATAGAAACAGCGCTGGGTGAACTAATATTTTCTGTTAAATGTGGGGGGGTCCAAACGAATAATTAAGAAATGTGAGGGGGACACGTCCCCCACAGATTTAATGGCGGCGACGCCCATGCTTTACCCCATAATTTTATGTCATTTCACAGTGTCATAAGTTTTGAGGGAAGTCTTCCGTCTCGTCATTGTTAGTGCAGCTTTCCCACTGTTGCACAAAAGACCTAGTGGTGAAGCAGATGGATTCACTAATGCCACCATTCAGATTTTTGTTGAACTGCCAATCAGGGTAGAGCTGATGTCATTCTGGTTTGGTGGCATTCTGGATTGGATAGAAACTACTAGGGACACAAAGAGTTGCTCCCCCACAATAGGCCCTGGTAATGATTCTGAAAAAGTGAAGCACAGATTTCACTGTGGGTGGCACATGGTGTCAGAGTTATAGAGAAGCACTAGGAACAATCGTCAAGCAGAGTCAATGTATTGTGTAAAAGGTTTGTTATGCAAGTACAGTTTTGGATTTCACTGTGGCAACTGGGGCCTTTGTGAACTGAGCTGGTTTCCATTTAATACCAAAATATCGGATCCTACAACGCTATATTTATCGATGTAAGTGGGTGAAACTATTGGCGACACAATGACACGCTTCTCATTAGAGATGAATAACGTATTGTGGAGGATTTGAGAACTTGGCAATTCATTAAAATCTTCTCTGCCGTGCCTTGTTTACTTTTGGTTAATTACGAGAATACTGTGTGGCCTGTGACCCACATGGAACATTCGCGCGACCAGCAGTTTGGCGATAATCAGCAAGCTCCAGGAAAGGCCATGCAAAAGTAAGCCTGAGGGGGAATAGAGAACGCTGTTTGCTGAATAGAGAGAACTATGTCTTCCTGTGCAAACGCAAAACGTTTCTGTATTGGTTTAATGGCACACTGGTCCCCTCTCCCATTCATAAAGCGACATCATGAAATGGAAAGGCCATGTATCGCGATGTCACCACACTTTCCTCTCTGATGTCTGTATGCAGAATACCAGAAACAGATACAATGAGAAATATGTGAATTGTAGCATAGCGGATTAACGTTATGGTGTGATAAACATCTCACTGAGCCAGAGGGTCCTCTTATCTAGAACCTTTAGAGTAATGACCTTATTAGCAGAGTGTCAAAATATTAGTCTGAGTGGCATTTGTGAATTTGAGGTCTTGTGTGGTCTTGTGTGGTCTCTTCAATCCCCTTGGTAGGCTCCAGTGACTCACTGGCTTTCTGCTAGAGAGTAAGCCACACATTTATCACTAGAAGAGCATGCAGAAGTGAGAGGAAGTCTGGAAGTCGGCTTTGCTGGACGATGGCCACGTCGCTCAGGAGGCCGTGGGAGCCGAGTGCACAAAACGAGGCTGGGGGGGCACTTCCTCTGCTTGCTATGCTGTCGGCAGCATCCGTGAGCAAAACAAAGAGAGGCCTGGAAGGTGGACAGACAGCCTAATATGAATCGGCCATGGCGTATGTGCGTGGCCCCCCCAGCCTCGCAGGGTCACCAGAGTGACTAGCAGGTGCTGTCGTCCATGTGTGGGTCAGCCATGGCGTATGTGACACAGAGAGAGTAGAGTGGACTGGGAGTGGAGCCTGTCCGTGGTCCCCCACCCCCGGCACCTTGTCAGCAGCATGCGAGGTGAGGGAGGATGGGCAATGGGGGGCAGGGGGGGTTGCCTCTCCGCCATGGTGTATGTGACCTGCAGAGGGTAGGCCGCCATCGACAGGGTATTGTCTGTCTCCATCCGTAACCCACTGCTGTCACCAGAGTGAGAGGCAGAGGAGGGGGGTTGTAGGGGGTGGGGAAGGGGCGATGACTTTGCTGTGACCGGGAGGTGGGGGGGGGGGGGGGCCTCCCCCATGGAGTATTTGACTAGAGGAGGGGGCAGGTGCGGGTAAGTGTGCGCTGCCCCCCCCCGATGTGTGGTGCTTTGTGGTGGGGTGCCTGCTGACCCCCTGTT
>JAODKE010000002.1:5421385-5478070 GCA_026779605.1 Mormyrus hasselquistii
CTCTGTGGGTCAGTGTGTGGCTCAGTGGGCGGAGCCTCTGTGGGTCAGTGTGTGGCTCAGTGGGCGGAGCCTCTGTGCCTGTGATCAGAAGGTCGCCACTTGAAGCCCAGCATTGGCACATCTGTGGCTCCTTGACCCTTAACCCCCCCCAGCTCCCTGGGCGCTGCTATGGGTGGCTGCCCTTCTCGGTCTGCTTGTTTTCACCTACAGAGATCAAGTTGTGGGAAGTAAGAAGTGAATTTCCCCATGGGAAAGTATTGATTATTATTATGAAGATACTCTTTGACCATGTGGGCTGTCAGCTTTTACCTCTTGGAACATCTAAGAGCAAATTTTAAAAAAGAAACAAAAGAAAAAAGTGGGGGGCGGGTGAGTATATCAGGAACACTCTTTTACAGATGGATTTTAGTCATTTAGTCACTTACAGAGGGATTGTGGCATGGGCATAAATTATGAGGGGGGGAGATTGTATGTAACCCCCCAACAATAATTAAAACCAGCCAATACAACTCCCTGGACCCCCTTAAATGGGTAGAGATTTTACCCGCCCCCAATTTTAACCAAAAGTTATGCCCTTTTATTGCAGTATTATAGTATACAAAACTTCATCACAAAGTATATTTTACGTACATAGAATATTAGTCTCTGTTTTTCTATATTTTTTATTTTATACAATAAATTAATTTATGGTGAAGAATATCTAGTCCTTGAACCTGCAGTGGTGCTGTTAAACACCGCCCACGTGCCGATGTGCTTCTTTCTTACTGACACTTATGAAAATTTGTGTGTCCAGTTGGGAGGTGAATGTATGCCCTTGGGGTGGGGCGGGGTGCCAGAACAAAAGCACTATTCAAGCTGCACGACGCAAAATGCATGCAGGGTCCCTTTAAGAAAAGTTACAGCGAGACGTGAATCCCCCAAACTCGACGAAGTGCAGCAAACACAGCCCGATTCCCCAACACCCCATGGATGCCGTTTCTCAAGGGCAGAGTGCTTCGTGCTGCTCACGCCGCTCGGTCGACCCTATTTAAAGCCTAATGGCGAGACCCTTAACTGGCCTGCCTAGGTTTCATTACCTGAAGTCCTCATTGGTGTTGGGCTCGCGAATGCCAGCAACCGATCAATTTACCAGAGCCTCTTATTCTATCTTTCTCTGACTCATAACCAGACCCAAATGAGCAACACACTTGTAATAATCAGTTCTGGTCAAAAAAATAGTTTTTATAATGTGTGATGGCAAATTCACAGAGTAAGCTTCAAAGGAAGGCTGCAGATCAAAGGAAAGGGCTTTTTCTAAGAGTGTTTTATAGGTAAGCAAATGTGTTTCTAATCATTCGAATTTTGTGGTTCATTTCAGTTTCAGTTTAACGTGGTTTATCAGTTACTGCTGCATCTTTGTTTTTCATAAGAGGCTGCTGAATAGGTAGTGAGGGGAGCAGTAAAAAGACTTCACCACTGCGATCTAGAGACTCACTGCCCAGTGGTGTGACTACAGCTTCCTGCAAGCTTCAGGGATCTGCTGGGTTTGCTTCACCGCTCCCTGTGTCAGTAGCTGCAGGAGCCGCTGGCATAAAGCTGGAACCAGTCCAGTGTGTGTAATGTTCATGGACCCCCAGACTCAGTCGATGATTTTCTGAAAAGAAAAAAAATATTTTTTAGCTTTTGGCGAGATGTTGACAGGGGCCCAGGGGCATGGTAAGACACCTGTGTTGTTTTGGGCCGGGCAAGCAGAGGATCACATGGCGCCCACTACTGACCAGGCATTGTACTGCAAACCTCTTCAGGCATTTGTAAGCCTGGAGGAAATCTAGTTGGGGGGCCAATTGGAGCCCTTCTTTATTACTCTCCATACTTATTTGTAGCTCCCCTAGATCTCCTGGAAGATGGGCTTGGAAGTGTGTGGTAAAGATCTTTTGAAACCCCCCTTTGTGGTGTAGAGGTATTCATGTAGGACACTCGCACATGTCACACTGGCCCACAAACTCTTCTCCATGATCAAAGTCATAGCATGCTAATGCAGGAGGTATGGCCTAGGCAGCCCCACAGTCAATAGAAAAGCTGATACCCTAAAGCACAGAGAGGGAGGTCTCCGAAAAGCACGGAGAGGGAGGTCTCCGAAAAGCACGGAGAGGGAGGTCTCCGAAAAGCACGGAGATTGCAATGTACAGAGCTATGAATTTGGTAGATATCTGGATGTGAGTAGTGTGTTAGAATAGTGTAAAATACTGTCTTTCATCTGTAGCCTGTTGATGGGATATGGCTGTTACTAATTACAATAATCATAAAGGTGACAGAGCCAGAGGTGAGCAGATGTGTTCAGAAATGTTAGTTGTAGGCATCACAGCAGTGAATTGGGAATGGTGAGATCTTCCGTTCTCACGGCAGAGATTTAGCTAATTGGTTTTCAAGCAAAGAGGGAGGCCAGCACGCACGGATTTCGACAGAACAGCAATTCATTTTCATGCCTCTACATAATTGCCTCATCTCTTGTTTTCATTTCTGCTTTTCTCATCTTTCCCAATATTTGTGTATTTTAAATGGCAGATTAAATTTTAGAAGCAGGTACTGTAACTGGTGTACAACCACAGGCCTTTGTGGTGTCCGATCACCAGGATTGAAATAATCATAGCATCTTTGATGTTGCTCTGTGGGTTTCCGAATTTCTCCCAACCAGAGGCCAGGAGATATGAAGCAGCCAAACAGATTGATTCACTTGTCTGTGGTACCTGGGGAACCTTTAGCAGACTTTAAATGTTTGAGAAACATTGGGTTGATATTATCTTATCTCCTGTAAAGTTCTCTTAGATTTTTTGGTAACACTTTACTTGAGGGGGCACAAATAATATATTATGATAATATATTATAATATAATAATAATATATTATGATAATATATTACTATATAATACTTATATATTAATTAACCAAAAACTAAGTATTAGTAACATACTGATCTTATGTTAATTCATCATTAATGAATCGTGATGCATCTTTTATCTCAAGTAGCAATGTTCATGATTTTTACTTCAGTAGTAACTGAGTTATTACTACATATTTGTGCTCGGTCCGGTAAGGTGTTACCATTTTTTAATAATATCCTTTTTTTCTTTTTTTGTAAACTTAAGCTTGATATGTGCAACCCTTAGTAACTATTTACCTTTCTTGGAGCGAGGCCTGTTGCTCAGTTGTCCACCAGGTGGCGTAGTCAAGCAGTTCTTTTGGGTGACTCCGCCTTTCCCTCTCTTGCTGTCTTAGATGTGCACACACATACTATAATATAAAATATTTGACAGTAGTTCGGTCAAGCTCTGCTATACACAGTTCAGCAGTCACAGGTCTTGCCTACCGTTTAATCGTAATTGTCAGAATAATAAGCGGTCATAAATAGCCCATTTTTAGCTTCTCTGCATGCTGCAGTATCTGCTGTTCCATTCTTTGGATTAATTTGATGGAACAGAGTGTTTCGGAATGTCACTATAGGACTTGAAGCAGAAACAGGAAAGTGGCCTTTGCCTTGCACTGGACTTGAGCTTGAATTACCACCATGACTGTAGCTTATGACAGAAACCCAAAGAACAACTCAAGGACGTGAAAGATATGAGTCCAGGGCCCCTGAGACTGAATGTGACATACTCTGCTGTATTACCATACTTAGAGGAGAACAGACTAATATGTTAATGAATACATTAAAAACATTTGATAATTTCTTTTTTCGGTATTTGATGGAAATGTTTATTTCTGCCGGAATATATAGAAGAGGTTCTGTGATGAAATCAGTCTTTACAAATCCAAGTAATGACAAAACCACTTCTCCAGATTCAGAGGATTTACATAATTCATGTTTATGTCCTTTAAGCTAAAGAGAGGCAAACAGTGGCTGGAACACATCACTCATGGAACAAAACGCTCTGCTGGCTTTATGTAGATCAGCCTCCCTCATTAAAATATGTCTCCTAAGATGAACTTTGCTCGATGCAGATGGAGGGCTGTGAGTCTTGGTCAGGTTCTGAGGTCAGGCTGCAGTGCAACCGTTAGAGTTGGCTAAAAGGTCAGTCAAGGTAGCCCCATTGCTATGGATTAGCTCCAAGAGACCAACGCTGCTCTGTACCTTTAGGGAAGGATTTAACTAATTTTAGACAGCATGCTGACAATCGGAGTTTACAAGGACTTATCACCCCAACAATGTTCATCTTTGTTTTTTTCCCCAATGAACAGAATGAGCAGGAATTTGAGCTCAGCAGGGTAGGGTTAGGGTAAGGCAGAAAGGTCTTGGCATGTATTTTGATTCTATTTCACTGGCCATATGCTTATATGCTGGTGCTATTTGCTGAAGGTTTAATGGGACAGTTTACTCTCAGTTTTTCTGCAGTGACCATACATGTATACCTTTAGATTTTTCAGATTTGTGGACCCTTCTGGAAAGCCGAGTTCACAGAGGTTGTGAAAAAGACATGATTGGTGCAAAAGGTATCACATTGTTGGGTCCCAATGGTCATTGTGGCTACCTGGAAGAGACAGGGTACTGGAATACACTGAAAGTCTTTGCTGTGTCTTTTAAAAGAAGAGAGGAAATTAGAAGAAGGTACAATGTTTTCTCCTTGTCTGGCGGAAAAACAGATCCACCTGGATTCCTTTGTGTTTAGTGCAAAGTGGCCTGGAATTCAGGCAGTCAGCAGGACCTTTGGATGGCTGGTGATGATGCTGGATTCTTGGGACACTTCTGGGTGCCCAGATGAAGCTTGTAGACAGGGAACCAGCATGCTCTGGATGGCACACTTGTCTCAGGTGAAGTAGTTAATGGTCACTCGACAAAGAACGGAGCTAGTAGAGCATGGTGGCTGCCGTAGAAAGAGGAATGGCAGTCGCAAATGATCCATAAACGTGGTGGAACAAACGGAGCACAGTGCAAACCCTAATTTGGGTCCTAAATCATTACCCCTCAGTGTGACAACCTTCCAGCCATCCGCCAGTACTTTCAAAAATGAGGGTGTCCTGCCAGCCGTGAGCACTCGCTGCATCTGGCCAAGCACAACACTGGCACGGGGCCAGGGCCGTTCCAAGCGTTGGCACCCTGATGAGCCAAGGCAGCCCTGGCACGGGTGCTTGGAATCAGTCTTACGCTGGAAAAGGTCACTTCAGAATTGCCCTGCTGCCAATTCGAGGTAATCGGCCCAGGAGGACGCCAGCCAATCTCAGGAAATGCATAGGAAGTGAGGGGCAGGTGCAAAGAGACTATGCTCACACTTCGGCCAATTGGAGAGAGCAGCGAAAGCCTTGGCTAATGTCCACATTCATGGCCGGGCCCGTCCGTTGGTGGGTGGTCACCTGTCGACAGCTGTTGATGGACAGGATGTGAAGGCCAGCCCCTGCATAGCAGGGTGACAGGCTGTAGGGTGACAAGAAGTTCCTGCTCATCTCTGACTCCCAAAAACTCACAAGGACACCCAAGAAGGTCAAGCGGCTGTGGCATTGACCACTCGATAGCTCCCTTCGATTGTTTTTTCATTTTAAGTGGCCTTTAATGCCACTGTTCGAACACAATGGACCTTACTTTTGGAAAATTACATTTCTTCTCAATCCATTAAAATCCACTTTCTAAATCGGCCCTGACAGATTCCTTCTGCGATTCCAGTTTTTCCCAGAAAAAAAGTTGTGCTCATTCCGATGGCACTATCGGGTAGGCCTCAGTCATGCCTCAGTGTTCAGCTGAAGAATTTTTATATATGGCAGCACTGTCCCAAATACCCAGCCTGCACTGCAACCAGATCAGCAGCTTGGCTGACAGTCCCAAGGCTGAGATTGTATTTCAATGGCAGGGAGTAAACAGACATGGGATTTTCACTTGTTCTCTTATGACCACTCGGGGGCAATCCCTGTGTGATAAGGGCACTCTGCCCTGCACCATGCTGCATAGCCCACAAAGCAGATTACAGCAATAAATGGGGCTATAGCCATGTAAATATCCATGAAGGATATCTCCCTCTAACCAGGACTACAGGGGATCTGCTGAGTCACTCTCCTCTCTCTCTGGCTCCAAGCCCACATGAAGCCCACCTGCATTAAGGCGGGGTTTATGGTAGACAGCAGAAGACCTTTTAGGTCAAGAGCAGCACCACTTGGTGTTTTCCCATCACGTTCTGGAACCTGGGCTGTCTGGGCCAGGAACTTTTGTAGCTACTGGCCATTTTCGTATGTCACTTTCACACTGCACAAGAGGAATTGTAACCTTTATACTAAATATACAGGTCTGATGCAAAAAGGTCATGGGTTAGAGATGTAGAATATATCAGTTAACATATTGGTATCGAAACTGGTTCATTGTGCCAATTTTGGCTGATACTTAAACTTTATAAATATTAAGTCAGTAAAAATGGTGGTTGTGGTCAACCAAGTTTATTGCTAAAAGCCCCACCCAGTAGTTCCTGGTCAAATGAAAAGTACTTTCCTCGGCATAGGGATGAAAGGACCATAAACTATCTCCCAGGAACTACAATTCCTAGTTCTTGTGATGGGAAATTGACAGAAGTTCTTGAGTTCCTAAAAAGCACTAGTTCCTGAAAAGAGTTCCTGCGGTGGGAACGGCCCTGCTGCCACCTACTGTTACCTCTGAAACTGGCAGATCCCACTTCCTGGACTAATCAGCTGCATAAAAACATTCCTCCATTTTCTCTGCATTCAGCTGCCCTCTGGTTAGATCTAGGGTTCCTGCTGATGAGCAGGACACTTACACAGGCTGACAGCTGGGGAACACCTGCTTTAGATTGGCTGGCTGCTCCACCCATGGCTTTACCTTGGGGACATCAGGATCTACTAATCTGTGATGACCATTCAGGGTATATCACCTGAAAGTGGGTTTCGCTTCTCTCAGGAAGCAGAGCTCACCTACGTCCTTCCAGTATTTGGGGGGCGTTCCATGTAGGATTTCTTGCTTAGCCAGATAACATTTCAGATTTAAGGTAGTCTGGGCTAAATTTAAGTGAACAAAAATAAAATTAATTTAGTCCAGACCACAAAAATCCAACAGCTTACCTGTCTAAGCAAGAAACCCTGCTTCTTAAAACACCCCCCTGGCCAGTGTAGTCTGGTAATACAGGCGAGATCAGCCTTCCTCTGGGTTGTGTAGCTAAATGGAAAAGGTAATCCTTAGGTTAAGGTGACTGATGTCTCCTGGGCAGAACCAGGCCTACACTAGCCACTATCATGCTGGCTGCTGTAACCAGAGGTGAACTAACTTCTATGGGGGCCCTGGTTAACAGGAGTAGGGGCCCCTTACGTGGGCCATTTGAGATAATTTTGGAGTTGAAAGAGAAACAAGAGGGAATAAAAATGATGAAACATCAACAATATGCTAATCAAAGTGGGGGGTACTAGCGGTAGATCTTACTGATCAGGGTAGGGACGAGAGTGCTGCTGGTAAAATTCGTAGATCAGGGGCAGGGGGTATTGCACCTGTGGATCAATTAGCCAAATTTAAGACACTGAACCATTCCCTCTATTGCGTGACCCTAGTCTTGCATATTTGCACCATTTTCTTCTGCTGTTAGGCTAAGCTATGCTGGCTTGCATAGTAGTGAAACAACTGGTAACTTAAAAGTCTGTTTAAAAAAAACTACGTAGCACAAAATCTCAAAGTAGGAACAGTCTATTACAGCTGGGATGGGGGGCAACTTCGTCTACCTTATAAACTGTCAAGAAAAATGCAAATGACAGGCACTTTGCAAAAAATTAAGGACATAAGAACTATACAAACGAGAGGAGGCCATTCTGCCCATCAAGCTCACTTGGGAGAACTTAACTAATAGCTCAGAGTTGTTAAAATCTTATCTAGCTCTGATTTAAAGGAACCCAAGGATTCAGCTTGCCTCAGTATTTAAATGATATTATGATGTTGTATGCTTAAATGTAACTTCTAGAAATTCTGTTTCCTAGTTTTCTGCCTTATGGCAAATCCGCTCCTGGTTCGAACCTCACATCATTCCAGGCAGCAAATGTTGCGGCACCCTCCTCCATGCCCCGACCCCCCAGATCTTCCATGATCCCACTGAATCAACTCAGAATGAGCCTTGGTAACTTGGGTTACCCATCAGCATAGAGCTGGTCATCAGTTGTCCTGGAAATGTATGATCATGCCAAACTCTCTGTCATCACAGTTTTTCTCCGGCTCATGATGATTATTATTCACTTAATATATTAGTAAATAATCATTTGTCTTATAAGGTTCAGACCTGAGAATTTTCCACACTGAATTTTCCATAGCCATTGCCCGTCTTTAATTCCGCTGTTTTACATAATAGCTATGATTTTAGATAGTACATTTAGTCATTTTTTAAATTGCATTTTGTGTTTAAGCCAGCTGAATAAAGCCCAAGTTCATGATATCTGTAACAAAGATTAAATTTTGCTAAGCAATTACCGATTTAGTCATTATGAGAACCTATTAAAGTTTTGATTAAATGATTACTTGAGCTCCCCAGTGCTAACCAAAATAGTGACATGTTGAATCCAGAGATGACACAACAAGGTTGATATTGATGAAGATGGTTAAATATCAGTCAGCATATTCCATCATGTTAATTTTAGATGGTACCTGCTAGGGATTAACCCATTCCTTTTCAACATTATCTGGTATGGATGATGATGTCTGTCAAGCAGGGGAAACTGCCCACTCTCAGCCCAAGAATCTGATAACGCCACAAACTCTCATTGGTTATATGAAATCACTATAAATACACTGGACATTTAAGCTAAAAGGAATGTTATATGCTGTTACTCATCGTGCACATCCTCTGACCTGCCAAGTCTTAAATACGGCCTGACATTAAGGTTCTGCTCGGATGCATGATTCAGTGTGTCTCTTAGCTTTCCGCCAGTAACTTGAAACAGGAACATGAAAATGGACTTGGCAATTTCTTCACAAATACCACATCAGGACTTTGGAAACCATAATTAAGGGTTACATTTTTCACCCTTGTTTATTTCAGAGTCTGGGGTAACAATTAAGGGCATTTGCCCTGCAATTACTGTGTTAAAAATAATAAAACTATTTACCTAAAATACCTGCATTTTGTGTGATGATCTGCAGCAGCACATTAAAATTACAATGTTTGGACATCACTCTAGCTTTGTAAAGCTGCCTGAGTTTATGAGACTGAATGTGTATGGAAAGGGGACCCCAACACACATACCTGTTAGCCCCTGCCGCCAGACCGGGACAGTGATCTGGATTTCAGCTTGTGGAATGCAGTAAGGTGCTGTAAACATCTGTGAGATCACAGCTGAATGCTCTTTTAAACAGCCCTGCCTGAAATTGACATGTGGGCAGTATTTGTTAAAAATAGCTCGTAAAACTGATTTTCTTCATGTGAGAATTGAGCACGAATGAGGTTCACCAATCACCCATTGTAATTTAACGGGACAGACACTTTCAGTACCATGCGACCTGGATTGGGGTGTATTTATGTAGAGTCGTCTGGGGTGTAATAGATGGTCGTACTGTGATGTTGAGGGTTTAGCCTGCGGAGGGAGCTCTACACAACCGTGCGGCTGCAGTATTGAGGCTCATTCCCATTACGGCCGGCTGCTTCTATAGCATGAGACCAAAATGAGGCTCAGTTGTCACAGGTACCCAGATTCAGATGTGAAATCTGAACTGGCAGATGCACCATTGCGACAGGAGTGATGGATGCCGTAAGATGGCACTCTCTCAGACTTCTCTCCACGGCAGCTTGGATTCCTACCTGCTGACCTCTGAAACTGTGCTTCCTGTTGTAATGTATGGGTTTGAAGTGTCTCCTTCCGTTGGCCTGGCTTGGCAAACAGGTGCCTTTACGGGGATGCTGACACCTTCTGGTGAGCTGTGAACTGCACTTGAAATTGATGACACAGACGTGGACAGGGGAGCAAGTCACCTCAGCCTGTCATTAGGAGTTATGGCTAGGGTGTCCTCCCAGTTCCCTGTACTGGGTGTGAGGTGGGAATGTGTTCTCCAGCCTGGTCTTTTGGTGTCTGGGCTGGATCCAGACTGGATCAAGGTGAATATGGAAAACTGAGTTTTTTCCAACGTGGGCGATGTGCGTGGTGATGAGAGCAGACAGCGCATGGTGGGCTTCTGCATGAGAGCAGCCTTAGACAGGCCTGGGGCTGCTGGCGTGCCGGCCGGCGGATCGCTGCTCACGAGAGCAGCACTCGCACGAGTGGGTGTGCGAGAAGCAAGTCGCCGTGACTGCATGTGATATATCAGGACTGATGGGAGGTAATTAAATGCAGGCCTGCTGCGGAGGCGGAGCAGGGGGGCGGTGAGAGTTTAGGCACGGGAATGTGCGGCGAGGTCCTGCCGGGGCCCCGACGACAGCTGTCCACGCGCAGACGCCTTCAGCCACGTCCAGCTATGACCGGCATCCGGCAGGCACCCAGGATCACAGCGGCATGCCAGTGATGCCAGGCCTTCCCTGCTTTCCGTCCGGCTGCTGCTGTGCTGAGAATGTTTGCTTTAGTGATCAGTGCCTGGAATGATAACGTGGAAACACAAGCACATGCCATGCAGCTCTGCCACGTCCCCCGTTCCTGTCGGACTGCACTATTTTCCTGACTTTTCCAAAAGCCTGGATCCATTCCACAAATGTCATATGCAAACAGGAGTGTGTGTATATTCCCGAGCTATCATTGCGGGAGGAATGCTGGGGCTTCGGCACTTCCCACTGACTTCGCCATTGCCGGACTGGGCCGAGAAGGTGCCAGGCTCAAGACAGAGCAAGCAAGTCCAGCATTTCACTGGACGACAACAAAATGCTTCCCAGGTATTCCTGAAATTTCACAGCTGTGTGATTTACGGCCGTCTCGATGCTCCTGTGAACTCCTGGCCGTAAATCTGCTGTTGGTGCCAAGTGGTGTCCCAAATACAAGCACAGACGTGATCTTCATGCATCAGCGGGGACTACAGCGTGTGGGAAACACCCCCTCACCTGTAACTGCCACATAAAAGCCCATAGAATGGCTGGCACCCACTCTTGCGTACATGGCACTGAGAGCACATGCCAGTGACTTAATAATGAATGATGGTCTATCCCATCCTACATGAGAACAGAAAGCACCAGCTGTAATGACAACAGCTGGTGGCAGCTTTGAGTCTAGTGGGGGACCCACCTGGATTGACACGCCTCTGGGGTCTGGCAATGCAGTCCAGCAAATGTTTAAATTTTAGCCTTAATTTATTTCAACAGAACACACCGATTATCAAGATTTACCACCCTGGGACACATAAAAAAATACATATTGTCACAAAAACAATTACACAAACAGCTGAATTCCTTTAGTGAGAGAGTCAGGAATTTATCTGACCGGTGTATACAATGGTCCGTCAGTCTCAGCTGGCAACTGGAACCCAAGTTGTTCAGCACGATTTAACTTGCATTTTCTATTTAATTACTTGAAAAAAACACAAGCTTGAGGCCTAGGTGATGTGCTCTTCCAATTACTCGTGAGTGCAGGCGTAATTGTGAGACTGCAGCTGAAGAGTAATTTCAGTCTAATTACAGATTAAGAAAACATGATTTGTGTCAATGGTATAATGGTAAAATACTGAAATTATGGCTAAACAAACAATTTATGGTCTATAAAGCACTGAATTCAAGCTTTCAGATAATACATGCAGCAGCTGTTTGAATTAACAGCTGCAACAAGGATTGTGTTGTAACTCATTTGAATGATGCCAAAGTAAAAATTAAATTAAAAAAATCTAAATCTCAAAAATAAAATTTTTCCCACTTTTGAGAAACCACATTTAATGTCATTTGAAATAAAAGTCAGTTTCAGTTACTTGCCATTTTCCATGACAACATTTCGTCATCCCTTTTTATGCAGAGATATTACTATGGCTCAGACATCATTGTCCTGAGGGTCAGAAAATCATTACATGATATCCATTTACTCAATCCTGGTTAAACACTGTCTGCGAAAAGCAGCTCGCAATTAAATCCTGTCATAATTAGTCAAGTAACTGGAGATGCCATATTGACAGAGAGGGAAACTTGTCTCGGGGACACATGAATAATTACTGCTGCCCTATGGATCTGTCTTTGGAGGAGGTACGGCTTGTCTGGACAGACACTGAATGGTGTTACGAAGGAAAATGTTTGTGCTGTGGTTGATTGGATGATTAAAAGCCGGAGGACTGCTGATGAGTTACATTTGTTGATAACCAGTGATAAAGTGTTTGCTCCTTGGAAGAGGACTGTATATTTCACGGATCCTAATGGGGGCCGAGTGGTTTTATTGTGTATCGTATTTATTGCTTATTTTTATTACTCTTCTGTAGAATGTTTTAAGATTTAGTCTGTTTCGTCAAGAGACGGTGAGAACATCAATAGCGCCAAGTGTAGAGACCAAGTCTCCGGAAGATGTCACGCACTGGCTCAGGGGCATGCTGGAACACTGACTGGTGTTGAGGCAGGTTGGTAACACGCTGCAGGATTCTCATGTGGGTCCGGATGTAAGGGAAATCTTAGAATCTGCAAGATCTGTTTCAGGTGTCATTCACAATAATGTGCTTGAAAACTATATTGTATGTGCGAGGAGACAGCCCTCATTTTACGACACTTTTTAAAATTTTGTCGTACCATTATCTGTTTTCTTGTACAGTGATGCCCCCGCTGGGCTCTTGAGCAAGGCCCTTAACACCCAATTACTCCCCAGTGACTGGCTGACTTTGCATTCACAAAAAATGCATGTTGTAAAATGAATAGAAATTTAAAGATGTTGTATATAAATCAAGGCTTTATGTCGGACCAAGATTTTCAAAATGTGCAAAAGGCCGCAACAGTTAATTTAAAGGGGCATCAGGTGATCCCATAGATAAAAGGTAAGTGTCCGTGAGAGGGTGTATCTGCAGATCAAAGCACACAGCTATCCTGTGTTATTGTGCGGAGGGGTCTTGGAAGGTTGCGGTTAACCACAACAGCTGCGATGCATCTTTAGCCACACAGATGGCTTGTGTGTCTGACTGACAGTCCCTCTGTCTCTCTCATGCACATGCCTTGTTTGCCCTTTTAGACCTGCATGTGCATACCTGTGTGTTTGGGCCAACCCCCCCCCCCCCCCTCCATACACCTGAGCCTGGCATCATGGCAGTAAACCTGCTTAAAAGCTGTTATCAGACTTTCCTAGATCCCCGTAATTGTGCCATTTGTGAATCAAATATGAATTCTTTCCGTGAGAAAAAATGTAGTGTACAGCCCAGAAGCTAAATATGGATCGACAGACAACTGAAAATATTTGCTTTCTGCTTCATCTTCAGACATCCTATTCCGGCAATTGCTGTCTTGTTTGTGTGGCGATGTCGTTCATGCCATCAATGTGAGGCGACTTATCCCTGCGTGGGTAGGAAAGTTTGGCCAATAAGAACCTGATGTTACTCCATCCTGGCAAATATCCCCGGACCACATGGAAGACGGCCCATCACGCGACACCGGCCCGGAGTGTGTCTGCGCCACTCGATATGTTCATTAAAAAGGCAGCTGTCACCCGTTTTGAGCCCCCCCCCCCCAAAAAAGAGAGCAAAATAACGATAACAAAAAGATCCCCACACGAGAACAGACGGCACACCAGGCCGCACTCAGGCTATCCTTATGCCTGTCCCTTTGCTGGCTCTCGTCCTGCAGCTCGAAGATTCTCTCTATGGAGGCCTATGCTTTCCAGAAAGGGAAAATAAAACAAAACCTCTGAGGTATTAAAAAAGACAGATAGAAGGAGAAATGAACAAAAAAGGGCGACTGACAGCTCTCAATGTGTTTGCATCCTAAAACCAGAACACATTACCACTAACCGTAATAGCTGGCACAGGCAGCAGAGATCGAATCCAGGAACTCGCACTCACGAGCAGTGATGCAACTCAAAGCATTTATGCTGAAGCAGTTGCTTGTTGCAGTCCCAGGCTTCTATTTTTACCATATTTATCTACTCCAAAAAGCAGCCTGCATCCTGTTGGGACCCTTTAAATAGCTCATTAGTTAAAGCAGGAAGACAGCGACATCTGATTTCTGTAAAACATTCCTGTTCATGTTTTCTTGGCAAATGGAATGGCCACAGCCTCCCTAACGGTTATTTGGAATTTAAACTTTGCCAGACGATGCGTGTAATTATCAATCAATTATGCACAGAAATAGTGGAAAAAGCTGAGCTGAAGGTATTATAACAATCACGTTTCACAAATAAGTAAATTGACACGTCTGTCGAGTGTCACATTGATTCCAACACAAGTGCCAGTGTGGGGGTCTCGTTTAAGGCAGACTGACTGGCTTGCGACTTTGTTCAGTTTTCAAAGAGCTTTATCTCCGGGAATCAGCCTTCCAGTGGCATTAAGCACCATCTAGGCAGAGGAACGCAGGTACTGGAGGATTCATCATCGAAGGGCTATTTGCTGTGATTTACTCAGGTGTTGATTTTGGCTCAATTACTGGAAGTCTTTCTCCATTGTTGTGAAAATCAGAGGCTTAGTTTGGACATGCTCCCTTGATCCACCAAACACTTTCCAAGCACTCAGATTAAATGTCTAAGAGATGGTGTGTGTGTGCATAAATGTTTGCGTTGCCCATTTGCACAAAACCACATGCTGTGTGACTAATACAGTGACAGGAATCCCAACTCATGTCTCTACAGTACATCTCGTAACACACCTGTGCGCCTCCCAGACTGGCTGTTGTCTCCTGCCTCCCCCGACAACTTGTCCTCACATGCTCCAGAGCTAAAGCCAACATCTGCAGGTCAAAAGTGGCTCCAGAAAAAGGTAGTCGGTCACCTTTGTCACTCACTGGCCATTAGCCATTTCATTTTGCCTCGGATGGTGGTGAAGCTGGCCTAGCGTGCCATCTGGGCTTTGAACAGCACTGCACAGAAAAATGGTCAGAGTGCCCCCCCCCAGGCACTAGTGGCTCCATCCCCCTCTGCGATAACATTTCACTGTAAATCAGGCCTATATCTGTGACAACACATTAATGGAGCACTGACATCACGTCCTGAGCTCACAAACTGAAGCCATTTCTTGGTGAATCAGGACGTTCAGTCCCGGCGGTATTAGGAGTCACACAGGTTCCGTTGGGGGGGGGGGGGGTATCTTTGGGGAACACAAGGTGAAACACAAAGCCTGCGTGTCGAGCCTGTGCGTGTCCGTTTGCGGCACGCCTGGCTTCAGTGTACCCCTGTGTGTAATAAACCCCACCGCTAATGTGCAAGGGGATGGGGGGCAGGCAACTTGCAATTAAACAGATGCATTAGGGCTTTGCAGAGGAATTGAGTTTGACAGGTGTTGCAAGAGGCCTGAAAATCCTGCCGTGAGACTAGAGCACAGCTGTACCCTCATGAAGAATGCATCTCCCTCCCGTTTCATGAAAAACTTTCCCGTTATTGTTTATAGTGTCTAGAAGACAAAACTAAAAAGCTATATTGCAGCTCTTTAATCTTCTTTGTAATGTACTTCCCATTAGTGTAGTGATCAGACCTCTGCATTCTCCCTACACTGCAACCCCATGACCTAAGCTCAATTTCAAGAAATTTTTCAAAAATTTCCAGTATCACAAAAAAAAAAAAAAAATGAAGCTGTGACAATATAAAGTCATAATATAAACTTTAGCTGTGATTTGTTGCCAGAATGTTTTACTTTGGTGTGATAATCATTT
This sequence comes from Mormyrus hasselquistii, assembly GCA_026779605.1. Taxonomy (NCBI): domain Eukaryota; kingdom Metazoa; phylum Chordata; class Actinopteri; order Osteoglossiformes; family Mormyridae; genus Mormyrus; species Mormyrus hasselquistii. The sequence continues at coordinate 5,437,053 of JAODKE010000002.1, forward strand.
CAATGCTCTTGTATCCTTTATGAGAATTATTTTAATATCAAATGGAATGGTGTTTAATCGTGTCTGAGAGAATGTCCTTCTTTTGTGTATAAGGACGTTATATATGAACTGAAATAGACTTAGTTTCACATTTACATCTATGCAAATCTAGTCATGAATCAGAATTCAGTATATTCACGATGCATTTAAAGTGCATCCGAATTAATGCGGATCTTTTCGCCCCCTGGTGGTTATTTTTAGAGCGGCCTGAAAGTCCTACTTCAGGTAACATAATTAATACTTGAAGCTGCCTGAATAGGGACTTTTCATTGCGGAGTAAAAATCGCTCCTTGGCGCTATCAGGTCATTAAAAAGCAAACGTATACAAAATAAGCGAGAAAACCACGGGTTTCTGACGCTATTATCAAAGAAACATACGCTGGCACCTTTGAACTTAAGCTTGCTAACCAAGAACTACTGTTTTTTTTTTTTTTTTTTACTAAGGCCTACCTCACCATAAATTGCTCTTCTCCTCACAAACACGGAATTATGTGCCCAGATTAATGGACGAAGCAAGATGTAATTACGATTAGCTTTGAACATATTATGACAGCATGTCGCCATTTTTCCTGTGGGGACCGTTTTTCAATCTCCCAGTTCTGGAGTTCCTGATTCATTTGGGAAAATTTATGTTTGTGAAACGGATCGCGAGCCAGACGCAATAATCGCACCGCAATCACGGCGGCAGGGCTGGACGGAACCCGAGGGTGCGCGCGGGAGCCGCTGAGTGACGTCCGTCCCGCGCCTTTCCCGGGCGTTTCACCGCAGCTGTTTTACAGCTCAGAAACGGCCGTGCACTTCGTCATTACTATTAACCTTAACCCACATCCAGTATTTCAAGTGGAAACCAAACTAAACAGAAAAAAGTTTCAGTGGAGGTCATTAGCAAAATGACAAGGCGCTTGGTTTTCTGTTTCCACTGCTGACCATCTCTGCATTGATTCTTTGTGTCTGTGGAGCTTTTATATGGACTCCACTCCCATCTACACTGTCCGTAAGAAGCGCGCCTGGCACCCGTGAATACTACCGTAATAATACTCCTCTCCCGGTAACGCGTGCTCACACTTTAGGCTGCGTTCCGCCTTGTCATCCGAGCGCAGAAAAGATCGTGCAGACACCCCGGAGATCTCGTGAGCCGCCAGCACGCGCAGACATCGTGTGTTCTATCGGTCACGGTCAGCTGGCGCCTCTGCGCTGTTGCTGACCTCACGAGCGGTCACGTGGTCTTAACATGAGGTGAGGAGCGGTAAATCAGACGTACAGACAGGACGGCAGATAGATAAGTAGGTAGGTAGATGATTTCTGTGTTGTTGAAAGGTTGTAGGTGGATGAGGAATGTGTGATGATTTTAGTAAATCTACGCAAACCAGATAAACATGTAAATAAAGATGAGCCCATATCCGGCAGAGAGTCAGTCAGTGCCTGTACCAAGAGGCCTATGGGGTGGCTCAGATCAAAATTTCCAAAGCGTGCGAAGCAGCAGTGTGCTTTTGTAATTACCAATGTGAGTGACTGCAGGGCAGACAGGGTGAATAAAATGATGATGCTGTGAAGAATATGACTGGATCAAAGGTCTGACGGGATCCGCTTGTGGTCAAGCGGAGGTGCCTTTCCTGTCTGATCATGTGAAGATAAAATGAGAGTGTGCCGCGCTGTGGGCGTTACGGCGATGCTATTCAGCAGCACCTGGCCGCGTTTCTTTTCGTAAACTCTTTACGTCACGAGCCGTGATGTTAGCCATTCATGACAAACAGTGTGAAGATAGCGCCAAACTGCAGTCAGCTCCTGTCTGGCCACCAGTGCACTGCAAAGATATGCAAAATGCATGCTAACTTTTCATTGGCTAGTTAAGGTTTATTATCTGTGTTTGAACTTATATATAAAACAAATAATAAAGGAATAATCTGCATAATGTAATTGTTATTTTAATTATTATCGTAAAGTATAGTGATGACAATCTGCTTGACAGGCAGTGCTGATTATGTGATGGCAAGTTGGCTTGTTCATCAGAACCATTTACACAATTAAATATCTATAGTGATGCTTTGGGAAATGAGCAGAGTTTAAAATGTTTGAGATTCCTTTTGGTAATAGCTATATAAAGCCACAGAGTCCATCATGACAGGGCAAATAAACATCTTCTAAAAGATTGCAGATGTTCATTTGCTATAAATAACTTGATCTAGATTATTTCCAGGCATCGAAATTCCAGTAGTGGCCAAAACTGAAACACTAAATATTTTAGTTATTCACAAGTATGTAAACTAGCGTGCCGGAAGAGGAGCGTAGGGGCGTTGAGGATGGTATCCAGCCTGCCCGCTCACTGTTGGATCTGTGGCCTGCTGGCTCCAGAGGATCTGGTGTCGGGTGCCATGTACTTCCCGACAAGACCAAAAATTACATTGTGGGGAAAGGATGGACAGATCCAGGCGGTTTTTTTTTTTAAAAATGTATTTATATGCTGAATGTGTACTTTGTATGGATTGTGTAGTTTAATATATAGAAGCTAGGCAGGAGTTATATCACAAGTGGTGGGTGGATTATGACGTATAAATCATTACTGGTAAGAAAATGATTTAGTGCAGATGGGCCTGCAGGTTCTACTCTGTCCTGCTTTTTAAAATCACACCAGATAATACAGTTTTTTTAATTTAACAAGGTATTCAATATTTGTATAGATGAGGTAAATTAGTTAAATTATTCCTTACAAATACTATTGTGAATTAAGTAAAAGCTGAAATATGTTGTTTGCCTGGTATTAAAATTTTATTGAAGCGGCTTTTCTCAGTCATTGAAAGATTTTGGAGAAGTCTCTCTCTGCTTTGCATATTTTCCTATTCTTCTTGGGCCATTTCTTCTTTAATTTTTGTCTATCTATTTTGGGTCCTTAAGTATAGCTAATGCAAACATTCTTGTATCCGGTCACATGCAAGCATGGGTCTTGTACTTGAGAGTATTTGCTATGTCCATTTTAGCACCAGCTAGGCCCTGCTCTTCTACACTTGGTGTGTGACAGTAGGGTCAAGACATACTGTGGGCCTGTAGCGGTTGGCCCTTGTCCCCAGGCCGGAATAGTTAACGCATCTCTGCCACAGTCCTTCTCTGTGGGCGAAATATGGCATTGATTGGTAGCTGAATCCAATGGAGGGGCCACGAAAGAAATGCAGCATGTGTGTGCAAAGAGTCCCCCTCTGCCCCCTCAGCACCATTCCAAATATTGAACTGGCTCCCACTGTGTCCAGAGGAATGCGCAGCCTGTCTGCTGATGCCCCCCCCCCCTTCCTGGCAGCCAGCTCCCTTTCATAACCACCTCCTCCCTCCAGATGCTGTGATTGTGATGATGTCGAGCCTGGGCTCTAGCCATGTGCCAGGATCATTGAAGGATGATCTCCGAGAGAGGTGACCCAGGAAAAAACCTGGCACTTCCTGTATGCACGCTTGTTATGGCTTTGTAACTGGATCCATGTTTTAGCCTGAAGCAGACGTGGGTGACATCGCCACTCTCATGACGTGGTGTCTTGCTGGTGTTTGATCTGTGAGTAAGCCTGCCTCGAATTAGAATCACAGATCAGACATGGCAGTGACAGGCCTTGAGTATGCATCAAGACTGCAGTGATGCTCTTGGAACTACCAGAAGGCCTTGGATCTGAACTGAACTATACTCCATCCCAGGTACTGATTTGTGTAGTAATCCCTGGGTGTGTGTGCTGAATCGACCCTGAAACTGGGGAGAGTTGCTGGTGCATCTTGCTGCTGTGGATGGGCCAGGCATGTTGGGACCTCCTTCCCTCTGTGCTGCAGGCCCCAGTTCCCCTGTCATGAATTGAAGACCACTTATGATACATGGTAGTACAGACCACACCATAAAGCAGGGAGGTACGGACCATCTTATGAAACATGGAGGTACGGACCACACCATGAAAAATGGAGGTAAAAGCCACCCCAAAACTGGCCAACTGGCCTAGCTGCCAGCACCACCATTAGGATCTGAGGATACATACTTCTGAAAACAAACCAATACCATTTAAATTATGCATGGAAACTCATGCATCCATTTTATTTAGCTGTATTTGTACATCTCATTTGGACTCTACCTCATGCCCTTTGATCTACTGACATCCCATACAGGCTGTCCCTCGCCTCGTGCCCTAAGATGGACTGGCGTGCCATCCAGGGTGTTCCTCGCCTCGTGCCCTGAGATGGACTGGCGTGCCATCCAGGGTGTTCCTTGCCTCGTGCCCTGAGATGGACTGGCGTGCCATCCAGGGTGTCCCACGCTTCGTATCCTGAGATGGACTGGTGTGCCATCCTGGGTGTCCCTAGCCTCGTGCCCTAAGATGGACTGGCGTGCCATCCTGGGTGTCCCTAGCCTCGTGCCCTAAGATGGACTGGCGTGCCATCCTGGGTGTCCCTAGCCTCATCCCCTGAGATGGACTGACGTGCCATCCAGTGTGTCCCTAGCCTATTTAATTACTTTGGTCAAATAGATCTTGCACAAATCCATATGTTTAATTGTCCAGGCTACCTGAATGACCTTCAGTGAAGTCTGCTGATGGCTACGATTCACTGGTTTGTCATTCATTGCCATAGCTTAGAAATTGCTGTCTAGCAAAGGTCATTGGTTTTCTTACTTTTCTGTCATCCAGTTTTGATTACCCTAAATTATGGACGGGGAATTCTTGGCTTTATGGCCCAGAGGGTGTGTTGGATTTCATTGCTGCTGAGCTCTTAATTAAGGCTTTGATTTTACTGTTGGATGAATCCGTTTGCATTCATGTAAACTGAACACGTCAGCTGAGGTCTTCATATTGTTCCTCAGTTTAGTTGCACCAAGTCTGGATTTACGGAGTAGTACTTGAGCAATTGCAAAAAGGATTAACACTGTAGACCAGGGTTCCCAAGGAGCCTTTAATCTCAAAGATATCTTTTCTTCCCAGTGGTTTTATACATTTAGATTGAATATGACAGCAAAATTTTAACTCTGGCTAATAAGAAAAAGATATCAGTAGCTCAGCTTGTTAAACATGACAATTCACGAATAACCAGTGGAGCCATTGCCCTCCGGCAACCAGTTGCCATGTCCCACACACACCTCCCAGTGTGGCATTTCCAGAAACATCCCTCTCTCCCACAGCAGCTCTCTAAACCAGCAACATGGCCGCCCCTCCTCCAACATACTCACACGGCTCTCCTGCTTATTTGTGGCAGCTGCTTGTATTTGGACAGCTGTCTGGTGCAGCAGGGGGATTAGTGGTGACACCTTTCTGAGGAGAGGAGGACCCACTGAGTAACTAGAGCCTCTTAGCCTCTGGTTACTCTCAGGCCAGACCGGGTCAGCAAAGCACTCTGTGTATTTCTTTGCAAGCATGTAATAGATGCACATGACTCAGGACAAATGGGATTCTGAGTTACATGGTGTCACCATCTTGGATATAGGTGATTGCAGACAGATGCTTTGATGCTGTATGCCATTAGTAGATCAATACTACAGATATGCAGGAATTTGTTTCTTCATTTGATCGGACTTGATATAACTCTCGTATTATAAACCTTCAGCCTGTCCATGCATGGATATTGTCCCACAGCAGCAATCTGACACAGACACAGGCACACACATACACCCTCCCTCCACATGCTACCATGCTGCTCTTTGTCTGCAGCATGGCGTTGGGGGACTCCTGCTTCTATAGGGGCGTCTGACTGCTCTCGGGGGCCTCTTACGGCACGGGGGCCTCTTGCTGCTCTGGGGGCTTTTTCTTGCTCTGTGGGCATCTGGCTGGTCTGGGGAGCTCCTGCTTCTCTGGGGGCCTCTGGCTGCTCTGGGGGTCTCTTGCTGCTCTGGGGGCTTCTCACTGCTTTGTGGGCCTCTCGCTGCTCTAGGGGCGTCTTGCGGCTCTGGGGGCTACACACTGCTGTGGGGGCCCCTGCTGCTCTGGGGGTGTCTCGCTGCTCTGGGGGCCTCTCGCGGCTCTGGCTTCAGCCCCATGCTTGGCACTCTCCTCTCTCTCTTCCCGGCATCCAAAAACCCATGAATGGCGTTCTCTGTGTGGGGCCTGAAAGTGTGTCTGAGCTCTGGGTGCACCACCTGAGTGATGATGCTGTCCTCGCCAGACTCCAGCATGCCTGACCTGCTCGGAACACAGAGGAGTACTGTGCTATCGCGCCATCGCCGCGGCCATTAGGGGGCTCAGGCCCGGGGCACAAGCCTGCCTCTCATGCTGTCAGGCTGGATTAGGGAGAGGCCCCACGTGCTTTCAGCCACGCCCCCATGTCACCGGCCGAGCCAGGTCTCTGCAGCATCCACACACTTCCCAACATGCCATTAATTCACTCTTGGCAAGGTTGCTCTTGTCACCCAAAGCCTCTAACCTGGTAATGCACAGCAGCAAATCTGACCCCATTTTAGGTTACAGATAATTTTACTTTTCCCACATTCGCTACAGCTAAATAAATAAAAAGAACTCCAATAAAAGGAGACGTTATTTTAAGCCATTCAGATGGTTGTGTGGCCCTTTGTCAAGGTGAACGTCATGTGACAAACGCAGTTGTGCCTGAAGACCTGTCCTTTCCTCTGTTATGGCTTTGTTTCTTTAAGTTAATATAGGTCTGTGTACTTGTCTCATTGATAAGCTCCCTCTTGTATTTTACCATGCTGCACATCCTCTGTACATGCAGAGACTCTGCGTTGGCACGATCGCCTAGCCGTGCTGGGAGACGCCATGCTCCGTAAAACATCGGTTGCTAATGACAATCCCATGCAGTCACGTGACTCGGCAAAGCTACTGAAACAGGACAGTCATTTATTTTAATGTTATTAAAAGAGGCGAAATGAATGGATTGGATGGTATCTGGGGATGTGGATAGGTGTTGAGTTCTCTAAAATGACCCACAAAGCAGATAAGGCCGGGTTGCCCTTCATTGGATGTGTTGTAGTTGGCTGCCACTAGAGGGCAGGAGTACTCCATACAGCAGCGTTTGGGCAAAGCAGAAGGTGACAGAAGAAGTTTGTCATGGGTGTTTATGATGCAGCTGATACATGAGATCACGTGCTGAATGTACAGTGTGGGTGTTACTGTATATCTGTTTGTTGCTTGTGTTACTTTTGGGAAAAAAATCACTAACTACTGATTTGGCTGCTAACTTCTAAATCAATTTCCTGCCGTAACCAATATATTTATTCATATAAAACTTGGCCTGGAGAATGTAGCCTGTATAATTATATTAATTAATCAATTTCAATTATGAATAACCGTTTAGGCTGCTCACCAGAACCAGGGGATATGGAGACACACCTTCTCGGAATGTTCTGGCAAATGTGTGAACGTGCCTTTAAAAATAGCATGGCTGCTGCATATTAATTAATTGATAATTAATTCCATTAGACAAGCCTCGCTGGAAGGTGTCCCCTGCTGCGACACCTTGCTTTTACAGAGATGTGAGGCCATTTTTATGATGCGCTGCTGGGTCACACGAACACGCAGCTGTTCATGCATTACAGATGCTCCAATGGAGGAGGAGCGGCTGCGGCGTGTTTCCACGGTGATGTGCATTTGCCTGGAAGCCCCCGGATTTATTGCAGGAGTCGCTTTCATGCTTGCCATCAGGATCCTGATCACTAACAGGCTTTTGCCCTGCATGTCGATCCGGGGGATGCACATGGGCTGTATGTGTGCATTTGTTTGTCTGTGGGGTGTGTGTCTGTTTGGGGGTGGGGAGGGTTAATGTCTGTGGGATTATGGGTAGTGGAGAGGGCATTCTGCAGAGAGGCCGACTGAAACACCATACGAGCTGATCGGACCCATGGTAGACTGACACATGGCTGGTGTATTTGCTTTTAGCATGAATGAAGGAATGAGGCTCTCCTGCCTGATTCTCAAACGCTCTGAGTGACTCAATTGTCAGGATGGCATACCTGATTGCTGTCAGTCAGGGACACACAGGTACTCCTATACACGGCACTAGTAACAATTATTATATTTCATTAAGATGTAGTTGTTTCTCCCAGTAATTAATTTGAGTTATGTAGCGTTTTGAGCAATTTAAATGTCATACTTGTTGTGTGTCATTGTGATTTGACTGGTTTACATCCGTCTCCAGTGCCTTTTCATTCTGCACTATGCCTCTCTTCCTGTGGAAACGCCCCAAAAGCAATGATAAGGTAGCATATAAGTGTGGTTTTCTGCCTGCAGTGGCTCAGTTTCTCTTCCATAAGCAAACGGTCCCGGCAGGTAACGGCTTTATTTACTCCCATGTTTATTCCATTTTTATGTTTCTGGTCCACGTTTACCAATGTAATCCGAATTTCCCGCAGTGTGGAATATCTGCCTTATCGGGAGTGGCCTCGTCTGGAAGGCAGTGGAGTCCCTTCCCCAACGCACTGCACTCCTTGAAATTTGCATAGCCAAATGATCTTTCTGGTTGTCATTGGCAACCGATGGACAGGACCATGTCTGATTGGATAAAGGGACTTCGCCTCAACCCGGATCTCTGCGCCTTTGCGGGGAGGTGGCAAATCTGTCAAATCTGCTCTGAAGCCACACGTAATTTACACAGATTGTAGAGCTTTGCCCTGCAGGCTCTAGCTTTTTTATCCTATGGCTGAGGGGAGTGGGGGTGTCAGCTCTGCGACTGGCTTAATGCATTGCGGAGGAGCAGCTGGGGCCAGGTGTTCGCCCTCCTGGGGGAGGCCAGCCTCCAGCAATGCTGAATTCCCTTAGCCCCCTAATGACTGAGGTCCCCTTCTTCCTTACTGTGGTGGAGGACTCCCTCACTGAGCTTCCATGGGTCACATGACCAAGCAAAGGCACATTGTGACAGACATGATGGGTGAATCTCAATGTACTCGTGTATCCGTTTTACATCATCTTCCATTGCCGAAATCCAGTTCCAATACTAATAACACCAGTACACGAGGATGGTAAAAATCCCCTGATGTTGGCCTTGCTTCTCCCCCAATATCAAAGATACATTGGTTGCATCCTCACCGAAAGAGACCAGTCCCAGGATTCATTGTGTCCCAAGATTGTTCTTGAAAGGCAAGTTAGCAACATCGGTCTTGCCAAGATCACAAGTACGATCTTTGCTTTCTTGGTATTAAGAGTCACCCTATATTTTTTGAGTGCTTTATTATGAGGTCAATATGCATATAATAATAATAATAATAATGATGATGATAATAATAATAATAATAATTATTGTTATTCTTATTATAATACATTCAGTTTGTGCAGCACTTTTCAAAAGACACTATCGACACAACGAGAGTAATAGGCGCAGTAAGCATTCACTGAGGAGAGATATAGTAATGTGGAATGTGGGGTTTTAGATGGATGACACAAGCTGAGCAGAGAGAGAATGGAGGGATCAAAGTGGAGACATCAGAGTGGTGGGAACTCTAGAGCTTGGGGGAGCAAGTAGGTTTGAGGCAAGATTTAAAACCTGGGAGATAGAGTGAGTTACGGATGCCGCAGGGAAATCCAAAGTGTAGGAACAACCCAGGAGAAGCTGTGGAGTCCAGAAAGAGGAACAGCAAGGAGCTCAGAAGAGGAAGATCTAAGAGTATGTCAGGGCGAGCAGGGATGGAGAAGATCAGGCAGGTGGGAAGAGCAAGGTTGTTAAGGTCTTTAGGTGAGGAGAATTTTTCATGTATGTATGGCATGAATTTTGGGACTTAATCAAATCAGGGCGCCTAGGCTATGTGGGACACGGGGTAGCTGGAACACTGCAGCTAGGAAGATATTTTATCAACTTCCAGCATTCTCAGGAGGCATGATGAATGTTTGCTGCCATCCCTCTGCACCAAGGGACGCTCCTGTGAGATCAGAGTGTTGTCAACTTTGGACGCATAGAGACAGGGAACGATTGTGACAGGTTTGGTGTCTGGCAGAAATGGTGGCCTGCAGAGAGGAATCGGCCTCCTGGAGGCTGGGCACAGGGACAGCAGGTTGAGCTGCTTGCGCTCCTGGTCTACAGCATGTGTGCATCAGACAGTCATGAATAATTAATCAGTGTAGAGTGAGGTCAGGCTACCTAGGTGTGTGGGTCGTATTTCTCCAGAAACAAATGCATGATGCTTAACTACTTGTAATGCTTCTGAGACAGAATTAATTCTTTTCACTATTAATCCTTTCCTGTCTCTGTATATAAAATATATTATTTTAGCTTCTGGGATGATTTTCAGGACATTCTTGGTTTTTGCATGATTTACCATAGTAGTGTGAGAGACAGATAATGATGCTGGCTGCGCACCAGTGCCCTCAAATCCCCACCAAAGCTTAAAGCTGCAGTATGGCCCAGATTAGCTGTACAAGCTCTCCCCAAAGTCTGATCTTTCTGTGAATCTTGCTCTTCTCCATTATCTGTGAGCAGCTCCTGTCTTCCTCGATTGCTGGTTTCCTTTTGAACTATAATTCGGTATGTTGCTCTGACAACAGCTATGCCTGGCAGCCATCTTAAAATGAGAAATCCGGATCCCAGGCTTGTCACTGATTAGAAGAAGTGTGGAATGATCTGGAAGAGGACGTCTTTCTCAGACACATGGATACAGCAGCTATTAGCCGGCAGGATGCACTTATGGTACTAAATGTATTGCATTTACATGTTCATGTAACTTAAGGCCTATTATCTTTACATGCCCTTTACTTGATTGATTTAAACACAGTGGGTGGGCATATTACGAGTGTAGTAAGTCAGTAATCCCTGGGCAGCACTCTTAGTCCCTGGGGCATGTCAAGTAACCACATTGATTTGTATCACAATTTTCAGCCACCCAATCCGTATTCCTCCCTGTTTAGGACATATTTCCTATTTTACCCCTCTCCCCAGTGTACCCGATATTCAGAATGGCCTTGGCTGAGAGATGTTGTAAGTGTTCCGGTGTCCACCAAAACGTCATCTTTTCATTCATCTGAAGATTATTTTTATTATTTAGGTTGTGTAGTTCACCCCCCTTCTTTTGCCCTGAAAAATGGAAATACCAGAAAGGAAGTCTGGACCATCAACCACAGATTGTCACAATATGACCCGGTGCTGTCCTGGAGCTGAGCCTCCTCTCCCCGGGTTGACCCCCTCTGGACTGTTAACCTTCTCGTGGAGCTGGGCTTCTCCTTGGCCTGACCGGACCCCCACTCTGTTTTCTCAAGGGTGCCACACTGTTTCTGTATCTGTGTGAGCACTACCAGAGTCAGCTGTGTCCTGTTCCCTGGCCCATGTGACCAGTGCAGGCCCCAGGCAACCAATGGCGTGTTACTATGCCCCCTCTGGTGGTTTGTGGCATCCAGCTGCACTTTCATGATCTCTGAGTTGTAAGTCTGATTTAGGCCGGTAGAGAATTCTCCCAGGACAGGAGGCCAAAGCTATAACAGAGCTTTAAGATGGCTTTTTAATGTGCTCCAGTTGGTCTGGCTCACACAGAGTCCTGTGTATGTATAAGGACTCGTGCTTCTTAGGATCACGTACCTATAATTTAATAATCTAATAATAATTAGATTCAGATGTCGTATTTGGGACTAATGTCCATATGTTACAGGGATGGGACCCTCTGTGAGAATCGGTCAGCCACCATTTGTGTCGGGTCTCTTAAGCACCACAGCTTCACTGTGAACTGCTCTTGGGGTCAAATCCTCAGGAGGGCTGTTTGGTAAACCAGGTCACTGCTGCTAATGTCAGATAAACTTACTCAAACCGGGTCAGCGGCAGCTCACGTTTTTCCATGTATGTATGTATATATATATATATGTATGCATATGACGTCACACCACCCTTCTTCCCACACATGTGAACAAGACCCCAAGATACTTATACTCCTCTGCTTGAGGTAGTAACTCACCTCCTACCGGGAGAGGGCAATCCACTCTTTTCCAGTGGAGAACCTCAGACTTTGTGGTGCTGATCCTCATCCCGGCCACTTTACACTCAACCGCAACCTCCCCAATGCATGCTGCAGGACACAGCCCGACAACAGCAACAGGAATTCATCTGCAAAAAAGCAAAAACATGATCCTGAGGTCCCCAAACCAGACCCCCTCCGTCCCTTGGCTACACCTAGAAATTATTTCCATAAAGGTTGTGACAAAGGGCAGCCCTAGCAGAGTCCAACACCCACTGGGAATGAATCTAACATACTGCTAGCAGTTCAAACCAAACTCTGGTTGTAAATGGACTTAATGACCCGTAACAATGCACCCTGTACCCCATTACCCCTGAAACACCCCCCTCAGGACCCCCCCCCAACACACAATCATATGCCTTTTCCACGTCCACAAAACATTTGTAGACTGGTTGGGCAAACTCCCTTGAACCGAACCCTCCAGCATCCTTGTGAGGGTGAAAGGCTCGTCCAGTGTTCTGCAGCCAGTATGTTTGTTCCTCCTGGATCCAAGGTTCAATCCCTCCTCTCCAGTATCCTGGCATAAGCCTTCCCATGGAAGTTGAGGAGTGTGATCCCTCTGAAGATGGGACACATCCTCCGGTGCTTAAAGATTGGGACCGCCACCCCAGTCTCACAATCCAAAAGCACTGTCCCCAATGTCCATGCAATGGTGAAGAGCCATGTCAGCCAATACAGCCTAACAACATGAAGAACTTTCAGGAACTCAGGGCAAATCTCATTCACTCCCAGATCCTTACCACCAAAGAGCTTTTTGAGTACTTTATTGACCTCTTACTCTGATTGTTCCAGCTCTTTTTTCTCCAAGGAAAGCATGTCAATGAGATTCTGGAGGTCCTCGAGGTACTCTTTTCCCCCCCCTGACTAAATCTGTTTTTGAGGCCATCCCTGCTGTAAACAGCATGGGTAAATCCCTGCTTTCGCCTCCTGGGTCGCCTGACAGTTTGCCAGTAGCTGTTGTGAGACTGACTAAAAGTCACTTTTTATGGTCTCACCAAACACCTCCCACACCTGAGTTTTTGCTTCAGCAGCTGCCAAAGCTGCATTTTGCTTGGCCTGATGATACCTGACAGCTGCCTCAGGAGTCCTACAAGCAAACTAAGCTCGGAAGGCCGCCTTTTTCAGCTTGACAGCTCCCTTTACCATTGGCGTCCACCACTGGATCTGGAGACAGCTCAGCTCCTCTCTTCACCCGAGTGTCCAAAACAAGCGGTCACAGATCCTCAGACATGATTACAAAATTGATCATTGAATTGCAGCTTAGAGTGCTCTGATGCAAAGTGTACTTATGAACACCCTTATGTTCGAACATGGTGTTCATTATGGACAAACTGTGGTTAGCATAGAAGTTCAATAACAGCACTGCTTGGATTCAGAGTGGCCAGACCATTCCTCTCAATCACACCCTTCCAGGTTTCACTGTCATTACCCACATGAACATTACAGTCCCCCAGTGGAATAATGGAGTCCCTAGTGGGGGCGCCTATCAGCATTCCATCCATGGCTTTCAAGAATGCTGGATACTCTGAACTAGTATTTGATGCATACAGACAACAGTCAGGGCCTGTCACCCAACTCAAGTTCAAAGGGAGGCTACTATCCCGTTCATCGGGGTAAACTCCCACATACCTGTACCAAACTAGGGCTATAAGTAGACCCACATCTGCCTGGTGCCTCTAACCATGGTCAACTCCAGAGTTGAATAGAGTCCAGCCCTTCTCCAGGAACTTGGTTCCAGCGCCTGAGTTGTGTGTTGAGTAGAGCCTGACTATATCTAGTTGATATTTCTCTACCTCCCACACTAGCTCAGTCTGCTTTCCCAACTTAGAGGTTACATCCCATGATTTGATAGCCAACAATCGGTCCCTGAGGCCCCTGCCTTCAAGTGCCACCTGACCTGCTCCCAACCCCCACGGCCCTTCCTGTAATGTGGTGGGCCTACAGGAGGGTGGTCCAATGTAACTCTTTTGGGTTGTAACTCTTTTGCCTGGCCAGGCCCCATGGGTAGAGACCTGACTACCAATTTTCATTGGGGTCTATGTCATACTTTGACTGGACACAAATAGCCTAGGGAGACCCTACCAGGGGCAACTACTCCTGACATCATAGCTCCTAGGATCATAGCAGCACACACACCCCTCCACCACAATAAGGTAGTGATTCATGGAGGGTCTGTTCAAACCATACAATACATAACACCACCGCGTCACTTGCAAGCCACTAGTAGCTCATAGGGAGCCAATGAGTAGCTCCTATAACGCTTTGTTTAGAAGTAGGACCAATAATGGTAACTTTCTTTCAGATGGTATCATTGGGGCATTATAAGTAATTACACTAATGAGCACCACACTGTCTGCCGTCCCGTGCCCCCCACCAGCTTGACATGTTGATATTATCTCTGTATCCTGTCAAACACTAAGCTCCCCAGATTATTTTCAGTGTAGATGTAGCTGTCACTGTAAATAAAGTTGGAGACCCCTCCATTGCCCATTATCGATTGTGTTACACATTCGCTGTTCCCCACATCACGTTACATTATAGCCCCTCCCGTACCTGCTCTGTGTGGGATGGAGCCCTTCTATGCTCTGTTGTCATCCATTTTGCTAAGAAATCTGCTCTATTCTGTATCCAGGTGTATCAATGATTTACTCCCACCAAACACTGTGGATGGCTTAACCCTTGGTTTTGACGGCTGAAGCCAGCCTGAACCCCACAGACCCTAGTCTCTCTCATGCTGAGCACAATACCAACATGGTCACCAACAGACGCTGCTGCTACGGCAACGGAGTAATGCGAAGCTGCCTGTTTTCCTCAGATGGTCCTGGCACTGAGGAATGAACAAATAATCATGCGGAACATGCTGTTGACTTTCAGGAAGGCTTGTCACTCTGAAGGAAGAAATGAAAGACCTATGTGTTTCCTGAAGTATCAGTGATGCACCTCATCCTTACATAGGAAAAAACATTCCAACACCCATACAAATGAGCACGTGAGCAGGTCTGCCACAAATCTGTGAAGTGCTGTTTCGTTTATGCCTCTGCAAGTTCATGTACTGAGACTTCACAAAATGGCAAAAAATCAGTCAGTCGTGTGAAACAATCATGTTGTGTGATTACATTCCTGAGCTTTGTGTGATGCGGTGTGTGTGTGTGTGTTATCCCACAGTGCTGCCTGGGACCCTGACCAGGATAAGTGGTTGGGAGACGAATGGATGGATGTGTTTGATGTTTAGTTTAAACTTTAACATACAAATTTGCAGTTTATATTAGATGTGCATATGATCATGGTAATCAATTTGGGGGGGTGAAGGAGGGCTGTAGTTGGTCTTTAATTTTGGTGGTATCAAAGAGTTTCCTGCAGGATGTTTGCATCACTCCACTCTATTCCCAGTCATGTTCCCGGCACAGCAGGCCGGAATAGCGTGGTATTCTGATGCAAGTTTTTGACTTACTTAAAGGAGCCTCACTCTTGCTAGATGTTTTTCTGCCTGCCTGCGTGTGTGTGTGTGTGTCTGTGCACATGCCTGTTTGTTTAATACATGTTTTCCGCGGGCACCTTTTCTGCACGCCTGTGTATATGTGTGTCTGTGCACATGCCTGTTTGTTTAATACGTGCTTTCTGTGGGCACCTTTTCTGCACGCCTGTGTATATGTGTGTCTGTGCACATGCCTGTTTGTTTGATACGTGCTTTCCGCGGGCACCCTTTCTCCGGTGGTAATGGCACAGCTGTCCTTTCCACTCCTGTGGCGGCTTCCAAGTTGCCTAGCAGCCAAATATCAGATCTGAGGCCTGTTGGGCTGCAATTATGCAAATTATCCCTGGGATGAGATTATGCACATTCATCCGCCTCAAACTTTTCTTTGCTTGTGCTGAGCGTGTTTGCAAATGTGTGCTAATTGAATAAAACATCACAGTCATCAGTATGAAAGGGAACAGCGAGGTGTGTGGGTCCCACGGCCTCTTTCTGAAGGGGCTGCATGTTAACACCCCCGCTCTTGCATAGCACAGGCGACAGGTTTCCAGGGG
Organism: Mormyrus hasselquistii; assembly: GCA_026779605.1. Classification (NCBI taxonomy): domain Eukaryota; kingdom Metazoa; phylum Chordata; class Actinopteri; order Osteoglossiformes; family Mormyridae; genus Mormyrus; species Mormyrus hasselquistii. The sequence goes on from JAODKE010000002.1 coordinate 5,453,005, forward strand.
CCGTGTTCAACAGTGCGTGTAAAAAAAATTATAAATACAAGGATGATGGGTTGGAGGATGGCGGGAGAACACGTCTTCCTTTAACCAGTGGCAGAGTTTTGCCAGAGGCCCGTCTTTAAGTATACAAGAATTTTGTGTCTTTTGGTATCACTTTTCTCCTTTTTGACATGACTGCAGTGGGAGACGCCCTTGATGCAGATGATGTGTCTGACCAGCAGAGGGAGTCCCTTCACATCGCAGTCCCCCAGCCTGGCTCCCTGCCCCATTCCGCATCCCCTGTCTGGAATGACTGCGACACAGAAATTCCAGACAGACGTCTCACGCAGTCGATTTCAAAGCCATTTGGTCAAAAAAAAATTATCAGAAAAAATTTCCCTTTAAAAACACGAGCCTCCTTAATGACAGTGGTTGCATGTACTGATGATAATGCAAAATTAGAGGCTATACAGGCAAAGTGAATCGGCTTCCCGTCCCCCAGGAGCAGCCAGCCACGTTTGAGGCTATACAGGCAAAGTGAATCGGCTTCCTGTCCCCCAGGAGCAGCCAGCCACGTTTGAGGCTATACAGGAAAAGTGAATCGGCTTCCTGTCCCCCAGGAGCAGCCAGCCACGTTTGAGGCTATACAGGCAAAGTGAATCGATTTCCTGACCCCCAGGAACAGCCAGCCACGTTTGAGGCTATACAGGCAAAGTGAATCGGCTTCCTGAACCTCAGGAACAGTCAGCCACGTTTCTAAATTAATGGCAAGTTAATGAACGAACAGAGTCTTCCTACTGAGGAAGACTAAATGGCAAACCACCATAAAAAATATTATACAACAACAAAAATCAAGCAAAAAATAAAGTAAATCAATGCACATTAAAAGAGAGCAATGTAACTCAGCTTATATGTATATATGAATACCACCCACGGAGCATATATGTATTACACCACTATAATAGGTTTATAGCATATAGAGTTTGTGAATGTTAACACTGAAATCTGACCTTAAATATAAATGCAGTACATATTAGTAATGAGATGGACGCTGGGGACCCATTTGGCCAATGGATTCTCCGGTGATGGACCCCCGTGCCGAGGCCGTCCTTCACGATTCATGGCGGAATGACATGTCGGCAGATCAAAGCTCTGCAGCAAAGCCCCGGCGGCTCGGCTCTGACCGGGGCCGTCAGGCAGGCTGCACCTGCGCCATGGATGCAGAGCCGCGCTGCGTATTTAATTCAGAGAGCACCTCTGCTCTTTATTCATTTTGTCTCCATTTCTGGGAGGATCCTGCAGTAGACTACCACTATGACAGCACAAAATAGAAGGAACAAAAGGAATCATTTTTCTCCGCTATGAATATCCTGCAAAAAAGTTATACATAATAAGCTGTAGTGGTTCAAGTATGTCTACATCCTACTACTCTATTTTTCCTGTTTAAAGAGACACACAAGATAAGTGTACTTTTGAATTACTAGATAATTATTACTGGTGCTGAAAATTAAAATTCTAGCCCAAAGTATACCTGTGTTTCAGTGATCAAATGTATGACATGTCTTCATTCAATTGGGCTTTTACTAAAAATGGTATTGAGTGCGGAATGGCTGAAGTCTTTAGAGAAGCCCCTACCCACATCCCGAAGTTCCACCCACATCTCGAGGATCTACCCACATCCTGAAGTCCCACCCAGATCTCGAGGTCCCGCCCATTTCCCGTGGTCCCATCCACATCATAAGGTACTACCCCGCATTCCGCGGTTCTGACAATATCACAAAGTCCCACTCACATCCCACTGTCCCACCCATAATCAGTTCTGATTAAGGGTGTAGATTTGGGTCTGGACGCTCAATATTGTGAGAGTACCGTGTGTGTTTGGGGCTGATTTGGTCCCTATCAGTGTTGAAACCAAACATACAGCCTTGGTGATGATGGACAGAAAGCTGCAAGGGGGGACTGCCCTCATACCAATATCATCTAAAATGAATTGCCATACAATATCACCAATGCCTTGACTGTAGGAAATGCAACAGTCATCAGCATCCTCCTGCCAAAGCCAGATGCCCTCTCTGATTCTGATCCTTAGAAGGAGATCCATCAGGAGGTTGAGTGTGCAAAATCTGTATGCATTTTCTGCATTAATGAGGTATTCCCCAAATCCAGGCGCATTTCTTCTCCATGGCAACATGACTCATGCTGCCTCCTCTGTGTTTGCATGCTATATGGATAATTATTCTCTGTCATGCTTCTGTTTCTCCTCCTGTTGACCCTGGTTGTCCATCAACCTCCCCACGCAGCCTCTCCGTTGTGGATTTATCCACGATGCCGCTCACTGTGCCATGCGCTTAGCGGGTGTATACCATGTGGTATAAAAGCACTCGCGTTTTCTGCACATGTTGAGAGCATAGCATGGGCATGGCTTTAACGTCATTGTCTTTGCCATCTTCACAAGCATCACTCTTTCACTGTGCTATTCTGTCACGTGGCTTGCCTATATGTTCAACTCCCCTTCGTTATGAGGTCAGAGCATTCCTTCGCATTTTTTGCGCACGTTCAGTCTCAGTTATGTTGGGTCCATGGGCTAACACGGCTCCTATCTCAGCCCGTCAGCCCGAAAGTGTGCTGCTAATGGAGTGTTCGTTTGACAGCAACCTTCCAGCTGATGCAGACACTTGGTCTCCAGCCTGTCCTCTAGCATTCCCTTCTGGTGACTCATGCTGGTGCCCACCTCCTTATTTGGTAGCATTGTTGTCATGGTCTGGTGACAGCTGATGGATCTCTGGCAGAAAAATGACAGCTTGGCCCGATATCGCCCATGAAGGTCGGTAGGACATGGTGTCCCCACTATGGGTGTAAAAGTGGTCCTGAAATACAATTTCAAGGGGTGAAGTCATGGTGTCACTCAGGGATCTCTAATTTCTTCCCTTGCTGTTCAAGCACTTCTCGATAAAAGGAAGCCAAAGAGAGAGGGATCGCTGAGGCAGCTTCTCTGTTGCCCCAGCTGGTTGGTTCACTTCTGGTGCCAGTGGGCACAGGTCCTTGCCAGGACCTGACACCAAGGTGCTGGGTGGGGCAGCTTGGAGGGTGATGGGCACGTGCATGTCAGCATGGAGACAGGGACTACATGTGGGGTGGCCTTTGCTCTCCACCACATCCATTATGCCAGCAAGGACTCCTTAAATGCTCCTATTGCAGGGCGCTTTGTCACAGCATGTTTGTGGTGAATTAGAGGATGACGGAGGCCAGGTGAGAAGATTGAAAGACAGACGGCAAAAACATCCACTTTCCAGGGGCCGTGTTATTATCCAAATACACAACCTTGCTTTAATTATGCACTGTCATATAAACTAAGAAAAGGAAAATAGAGTTTAAATAGCTAAATAAAAGTGGGAAAACAAGCAGACCTTCTAAATGCTAATGTGACGCATTTCTACCGGTGCTATTTTACTTTTACAGTCATCTGAAAACCAAGAGAGAAATATCTGTGAATAAAACAAGGAAAAGAGAAAAAAATGAAGGTATACATAATGAAATATGTCCCCCAACAGCTCAGATGGAAAACAGAATCAATACATTTCTTTCCTGCCCAATACAGTGACAAAGTGATCGAGAGGATCAATACGGGCTGTAAAATGAGGACTGTGGTGGGAGGCGCTTCGCAGTGCATGCCGGGAGTGCTGAGAATGAGAGGAGGGCAGCTGACAAGTCAGGCCGAGCCTGGTGCCCCCGGGGGCGGGCAGAGGTCCAAGCCCCGTGTCAGTAAGGGCAGTAATTCATCGAAGCGCGCAAGGCAGATTCCTGGGTGGGGTTCAAATAAGATTTGTTCATTCAGCAGGGGAAGCCTGAGAGCGCCCCCTGTGGCCGTGTTGGATTAATAAACCATGGTGCTACGAAAATAAATTATGCTGGTGGGGTATGCTGCGTTGGGTCACTAAAGTCTCAGTGTCTCCGCTGTTGGAATATGGATCAGCTTGCCCCTTAGTGTTTACTTTGAGGATGGTTCTTGCTGAAGCAGGTGGTCTTCTGAGTGTCTGTTTACATGCCCTGAATCCACCTCACCTCGGCCAAGGGCTTAAACAAACCCGTTTTGGTGCTTGCAAAGGCCAAAACTCATCCCAGAGCAGTACACCAAAACCGACGAGGGCTTTAAGGGAGTCATGTCTGTGGTTGCCTAAGCAGAACTGGTGAATTCCGATTCGCGGGAAATGCTACTCGCTCGACTGCAAACTTGCCAACGGATGCCAACTGTGTCCAGATTGTCAGGCCCTGGCGGTGACATCATGATGGCAGCACAAGGTGGCGCTGCTTTGACTTTGGCTCTCGCTTCTCCAGGGATCCCGTTGATTTGGTGCTGCTTTGGGAAGCTTGGAGCCACATGCCATATTTTGTTTAGCTCTCTAAACGCTGCTAATGCTTGGAGCAAACACGCTACCACTAATACGGGGCGACCCTCCATGGGCTCCCACCCGGCACTCGTTCAATGTTGTATGAAGGCATTCAGCTATCAATGTGCGAGCACTTCTGACCATCACACCTAGCCAGGCTTTATCCCTGAAGACCTTTTTTATTGGCCACGATGACAGGTGGCCTCTTTCTGATTATTAGTGGACCTGACTTCCCAGAGAGATCCTTCAGTACTTGAACAGTACACCAACAGAACAGGAACGCTCTGCTTTAATGGCAGATTGTCCCATCGCACAGGGACAGGGTTCCTTTCAATTCCCTTAGTGGTCTTGATTACTTGATAATGGCTATAGCTGTGAACTTACCCTGGGCGAACTGGGTCACGCTCTCGTCATGTGGGTCAGGATTCCATGCCTAGTCTCCGTAAAACTTCATCCATTTGGTTATGAAGAAGTGGTTTTCTGGCTGTGCTCTTGGGAGTGCGCAGTTAGGTAAAGGTAACAGCCCATGTCTCATAACAGTAATATCTCATCTGTTCTCTTTATGCCAACAATGCTTTACTTGTTAGGATATAACAGAGGGCTATTGGTGAATGTGCAAAGAATTGATTTAATTATTTTGGTCATTTACTGTCAATGTTGGCATTGTTAGCATCGACAGCCCCTTAAGGAACAAGCAATTCAAGAATTAAAAGTATGTAAACATATAGAATGAAAGCGACATTCAGTGTAGACCGTAGAGAGGCTGCGACTGATGCTAGAGAGAATGGAGACAAAATGCCAGTTAGCCCCCTAGCAATGAACAGTCATGGAATTTTCAAATAAAAAAGATAAGAGCTAACATTCAATGGCTAACATTCGAGGGGATGTGGAGAGTGATGACAGTGGTGTTAGGATGCTGGAGAAGAAGAAATATGCCGTGAGATTTGGTGCTCCACGGAAGAGTAGCTATATGGACTGAGAGTGACTTCACTTTCAGCTTCACGCACTGCTACACCTGGTAGCTGCCCTGTACGCAGGTCCAGGAGCTGGGCCACTCTTAGATACAAGCCGTCGCAAACTGTCCCTGTCCTCATTTTTGTGGTTATCCGCAGAAGGACTGACTGCGACAGAGGTGCTGAACATTTTGGGAGAGGGGACAGGGCAGGAGTGTCTCTCACTCCATCGAAGCCTGAAGGATCGGAGTGGAGAGTCTCCTGCAGGTGCCGTGTCCTGGCCCGGGAACAGATCTGTGACCTGCCGGTGAGCTTTTTATAGCCGTGAGAGGGGAGCCACCATCTGTGTCCCGCTCATTAGCGCGTCACGTAACAGAGCCCCGTCGAGGAGCATCCTGCTGAATATCGCTGCACTTTTACAAAGATCTGCACACAAAGTCGGTTATACAGTCTGATTGTGACACTCCAACCTCAAACTATCAGTTAATGGATGTTTAATTATCTTCATCAGCATGTGACAGTTACAGTAGTGCCCATTATTCATTTTATGTCGTCTCACATGTTAATGATATTTTCAAATAACTTGTCCACAGATTGTACATGGTTTCTCATTGCTCATCTCCAAAGGGAGTGTTAAATAAACTAGCGTCAGAACAAAGAGTGTCAGAGTGAAGCGTGCTGTGCTATCCTGAGGCCTGGGTGTGAGCACACAGCTAAACGGACGCTAATGTTTGGCGCTGGAATGTACTAACAAGTATCAGCATTTACCAGCCCTCAGAAGGAAAATAAGTTTACGCCATCCTCCCCAAGTCAGTGGGGAGGGGTTCACCAGCATCGAATCATAGCCTAGCATGTTCAGGGACCCCTCCAGCGCCCAACCCCCCCACCTAACACAGTCGTCTGTCTTTCGCCAGACCGAGGAGTGAATGGCTTAATCTGCTGAATTACTGCAAGTTATCTGTCTCTGTCAATTAGGACCAACAACAAAGATCAGGGATGAGCCGCCCCCCCCCCCTCTACTCCCTGGCAGCCCCCGGCGTGGGTGGGCGTCCCTCAGCTAAGACGCCAAACCCGTTCAGCACACCGGTGCATGTAGGCCACCGCTCGGAGACGTGCAGCTTGCGGCTCAGCAGCACGGTTGCGTAAGAGCCCTGTGACGTTCTGAACACAAAGTACAAGGTTATGTTCTATCGTAGGAGTATTCTGGTTTTTTTTGGTGTGCGTTTGGGAGAAGGACTCATGGGGATTTGGGGGGGGGTTGACAGGTAAAGACTGTAGCTATCCCTCAGGATTGCAGCTGGAAGGAGTGCTGGGAATGCAACACGCAGGACCGCATGTGAACAAGCATGGATCTGCTCTGCTCTGAGCATGTCAATTGAGGTCTTAATGAAGGACGTGGCAAAGGTCTGCAGCCTTGGCAGAACACGCCGTACCTCTGAGTGACAAGCTACTCGAGCGGCCGAAGTAGGCGGCGTCCCTCCTTCGGGAGGATGCTCGCATCCACAAACAACAACAGCACTGTGTCCCGCCAGTGTCTCCCCAGCCCAGTGTGGAGGGAGGGACGTCATGCAGCTGCAAGGTCATGACCTCCTGCAGCGTGCTGTGTCATGGGCCAGCTGGGGGGGCGTGGGCTGGGGGGGTGATGGACTGGGACCTGTCTCCTCCCCTCCCCCAGAGGCTCGTGCAAGACACAGAGGACAGGAGCCCAGAAATGGTGAGGGCTTTTAACAGGACAAGTTGGTCAAGGGAAGGAGATGCTGCCCGGGAAATGTGACTCCCTTTGTCACTGTGACTCTCCTTGTAGCCTCCCTGTGTATGCTATCCAAGGTAGAGGGGGAGGCCTTTTAAATGGCAGGAGGAGGGGAGAGAAACCGCAGATCACTGTGGCTACATCGTCAGGGCGATGCAGCAGCTCCAGTTAGCTGGGCCAGAAACTGCTGTAAATAAATTCCATCCGGCATTGCATGACAGGGTACAGGGACACATTTCTGGACCAGCGGGACACACTTATGTGAAAGGTGCTGCACGGAAACTGAACTGGACAGGGCTGGATCTGCCTCATGGCATTGCGGAGGCCTTCGTCTGCTTGGCACGTTCCTCGTAAACCCACTCCAGCGAAAGTAGGACTGCCCACAAAGGCGGCCGCGAGACAGAAGCTCATTGTGAAGAGCAAGCCAGCCGGCGCATGGGCTTATGGCTTACATAACAGGGAGAATGTGCCTGAGCCCCAAACATGCAGGGTACTGGGCTTACAAAACAGCTATTTTCAGCCCGGTCTCCCTGGGGGAATCCTACTTAAAGTCTTGCGTTTGGTGCAGAGAAGAACGGCTGAGGTAGAACAAGAAGTGTTTGGCTGAGTGTTTGCTGCTTTTGAGAACACTGAGGAGGTCGTTGTGACGAGGGGTGCATCCTGGAACATCAGAGACACACGACTGGGATGGGTGGAATGAGTTCTCGGCCAGGGTGTGGTTGGGGAGCAGTGTGACACACAGAGCCTGTAAGAAACTTGATGTTCTGACAGCCACGATCCTGTCATGGGAGCCACAAGGTTGAACGCTGGTTCCTCTTGTTCCCTGTAACATGGGTGTGCATGATGTTCCCCGGAGGCTGCAGATAAATGCCGACATGTGCAGGGAGACTGACGTCCCCATACATAGACGCATTGGCTGGCCTACAGCACAGGAGACAGTCCATCATGCGTCCGCAGCCTGGCACCTCGCCTGCTTGTAATCCCCTTCCACACTCCTGACCGTATGTCCACACATCTGCATCCTCCCAACACAAAATGTAACAAGTGCAGTGGGTCACACTGTTTCCTTCTCTGCATGAGACCCAAGACTCACAGTGCTGCTTGGGCCTCCATCGGCTGTACTGCCAGCCTTAATGGAGCGTTGTTTAGCTATGATGCCCAATCAAAGCACATCATAGAGATTGCAAACCCCTTCCTAGTCCCTGCATCCTAGCCGGAATCCACTGCAGGCACACACATGCACTTGGGGAGACCGGGAGCACAAGTAGATGGACTCTTCATCTATTTGTAGGGAATTCTGCAGAGTTTCATCAGAGGCTGAGCCATTAACATTTGATGATGTTTACAGAGTGCATGCTGTGCTGTATGGAGACAGTAATAAGAACATCAGGGGCATCTTTACTGTGTGGCTTGTTAAGCCTGCCGTACAGGGTACTTTAGGGAGTTCTCCTGGTGATGGGTCTGGACATGCAGAAGCAGGTGCCACAGTGCCACATGAACACTTGGGCCCAAATCCTCCCCAGATTATGCAACCTTGATGCGTCCACTGACTGCAATCCCATCCTCACTGTTGCCATGGAGAGAGAAGAAGGAGACAGCAGTGGCCAGTGTCACAGATGTAGGATCTTTCTCAAAACATATCTGCTGCATATCCAGTGTGTTGTCATGGAAATTACCCCATTCGCATGCTCCCCGGGAGCCATAATGCACTTTTATACAAACACAGCGGGGGGGTCTGAGCAGTCCAAGCCTGCTGCATGAATGCCAGCAGACAGACATTAAAGGCTTCCATCCTGAATGGGACACAAGAATGACCTTGTGATAGATGCCCATGATAGAAGTATGAGTTGTGCCCTAAATTTCCCTCCTCAGTCCTTAAATGAAGAAAGTGACATATATCTTGGTTTGTGTCTTAGTTCTGGAAATTGTGTTATGATATAATGGGTAGTTTTCACGACCACGTGTGCTCTGGGGAGAGGGGTAGTGTGGATCAGCTCATTCCACTGACATGTTGCACTAATAGGTTCCAGGGTTTGGGCCAGCAAATTGTGTTATGGATAATTACTGGCTGGTTTTATCAGGGCTGTGCAGGCTGACGGCCTCCAAATGGGATGCGGTGTCAGGATAGGATCTTCAGGTGACCACAGACAACATGAACTGCCCACGTCAGGGTCATGCCCCAAGTTGTCCTCCTCCAGAGGGGTAATGACACAGGTCAGTCTCCCATTCAGCCCCTTGCAGAAAATGTCCAAGTGACTCAGACTTAGAAGCATCCAGGCTTATCTCAATATGCTAACATCTTTTTTTTCCAAGCACGAATGCATTCTTTTTGCATTCCAAGCACGAATGCAAGTGGTCATCCAGCAATGATGGGAAAATGCTCCGGATGAAACTGGCACGTGCTCTGAATGGTAGGCCTTTCACATGTTCTGAACGGTAGCCCTTTCGTGTGCTCTGAGTGATCGGCATTCCACGTGCTCTGAATGGTAGGCCTTCCACATACTCTGAGTGATAGGCATTCCACATACTCTGAAGGGTAGGTCTTCCATGTTCTCTTAATGGTAGGCCTTTCATGTACTTCAAATGGTAGGCCTCAGAACATCTTTCCGACCTTTTTTGCTAAAAACTTAAAAATATGATATGATTACCAGATTTGAATGAGCCCGCGTGACCCCTATGTAAGAACTGAACATGTATTTAATGCAGGAGGGCCCCTAAGTCTCGTGCCTCTGTTAAGCAAACATGATGCAATCCTTGCCACTGAGCTTCTGGGCTGATCTTTGTGTGCTTTAACTCCTCTACATGATATTCTTTAAGCATCTCTAAGTATGACGTGAGTTTCCTGGGCAGGAGGGGTAGGTGGGGCCACTCGGATGACACAGGAGGCCCGAAAGCTGGAGGTGATGTACACATGCCACTTTGGGCCTTTCTGTGACTTGATTTATGAAACAAAAGCAAAGAGCACCTTCAATAATGTCATTATTTACGTCATGTATCATTCATGCATTGTTAAAGGGAAACCTAAAAGCTGAGGAATACATACAGAAGGCTCACTTCACTGTTACACTGTCATTATGCTTGTGTTCAGCACTCCTGCCCCATCTGTTATGTGGAGGTCTGAACTAATCTCTTTCTGAATTTGATTTTGCTGCATTTTGTCATGCACCCCGCTCAATATGATCCTGTGAGTCGAAGTGTCAGTTATTGCAGTTGTATTGAGGGACCTTATAATGTCTATTTACATACAGCCATCTTACCTCTGGCTTGTTTACTCTTGGTTCCATTTACACCTGCTGGATCTCAACCCACCAGTGTGTATCAAATCCAAATCTCAGTCATAACAAATCCCACATGCATCACGCAAGTCTGATTCACAGTCTTTTCTTCTGTGTCCCATTAATATTCACAGCCACACAAACTAATGGAGATTTTTCTGGAAATGCATTGTAGAAGAAGAGTATACAGTTTCCCCCTCCTTGCTTTATTTTTTCAAATAAAAGGTAAATTCAGTTTTAAAAAAACATCACGGACATGTCAGAGATACCATGATGGTTCAAAGTGAGGATCAGGATGTTTATATGGATTTTAGCACGTGGAAAACTTCCTGTGTGAAGGTGACTGACAGGAAGTATACAGCTACGGTCGCATTTCCTCATGTAGCTCCGTTTGGACAGACCATGTCCGTCTGGGTCGCCTGGTCTCTGCAGTCAGTGGCCGTTCCTACAGATGGCTCCATGTGAGTGACATGTGCCGTCACCAGGACTCCCTGCTGCACCGCCCACACGGCTCCCAGAATACTGCCACCTCCCCCAAAGCCCCATCACGCAACCCTCTCGTCCCACGCTGGGGCTTCGTGGAGCTTAGCTTAGCTTCCTGTTTGCATCTTAAGCTGCCTACTGACTTTTTGCAAATCGGGCCCTCTGTGACATGGGACTGTGTATGGTCAGGGCCCCCTTTGGAGGGGTTGGGGGGGGGGGGGAGACATCTCCCTTCTGAGGTACATAGGACAGCCCATGTGGTCAAGCCACGTCAACAAGCGGCTACATTAATGGTACCGTTCTATGGCGGGGGGCACAGACCGCATCTCTGATGTACCGTTCCGCACCATCTGTCTCCACCCCAGGTCAGTAGGACGCCCTGGCAAATGTGTCCTGTGTCACAACTGACACCCAGACCTACCTACAGTATGCTTTCATGTCTTTACAGTAAACAGGTCAAAGGGATAGAGATGAAGGGACTCTCATACACGGCCATGGGTCTTGCAATGACTTCTGGGTTTACTACCAGCCTATTTCAGTGTTTTTCATATCACTCTGGCTACCTTCTTCCACCAGTATCCAGGAAAATGATTCAGTGAGCAGCTGGTTGTACTGGTTATACTTAATAACTCAGGCACCGTCGTCTTGTTCAATCACCCATGCCCAGATGTACACTAAACAGATCACTGCCTGATGGAGCTTTGGCATGGAATCACAGCAGTCCGGGGAGATAATCACCGGCTGTGGAATTCCCTATTCAGATGACTCTCGTGATGCTAGCTGGTGATCTGATCTCCCCAAACTCTGGTCAGTGAACGTAACGAAACCTCGGGAACAACGACAGGAAATCAATTGTTCTGCTGAAGCCAGAGCCTGCTCTGATTCTAATACAAAAGCTAACAGTCCCCTGATAATACACATTTTAAACAGGGCCACATGGTGTACCAACAATCCATCAGGAAAATGAAAGCAGAATGCCGTAGTTCTGTACTGTAAATCTTCCCGTTGGATTCCTCTACGGAGGAACGTGAGAGATATTTCCCGTGGCATCTTCCCCAGTGAGAGGTATTTGGAGGAGGGCTTGCTTCACTTAAAACAGCTGAATTTCAAGCTTTATAACACCGCTATGTGAGCCTCTGTACGCTTCGGCATGGAAGGAAAACAGGGACTTGGTCTAAAGAGACAAAATGATCTCCAGTAGTAAATGAGAATATCACAGCTAATTAAGTGACAAGTGACAGGGAAGTGTGCAGAGACTCACCCCATTCACCTTCTTTATTTGAAACCGCCACTGTAATCAAGTTACTGGGGGAGGGGGGGGGGGGAGGGTGAGACATTAGCGAAAGGCACCCCAGGGAAAGATGAACGGAAGGGGCCCAGGGCCAAAGCCAGCCATTCCTTGCTCTGGGCCAAACTGACGCTGTCAGCCCCACATATAATGTTCCATATGGGAGTTGGAATTATTGATGAGGACACTGGGAGCATGGCTATGAGGGCTGATTGAGCCAGGATCTTACTCAGCACATCTGCGACATTCCCCTTTGGGCAAAGTTCTCCAGGTGTCAAACTCCACTGAAGCCCACTGAGAATTGTTTTGTGGCTCCAGCAATAAGGTGCTGGCAGGGAGACTCAGTCCTCCTGGCCGTCTCTAGGGAAGCAGCCTTAATTAGACCTGAGTGGCCACAGCCCATTCCACAGCCAAGCACAGAAAACGCGGATGCGACATCCGCTCTTTGATTGGCTGAGTAGGAGCAGCTGCCAAGAACTGCCTTTATCCTTGAGCACCAGAGGAGTAATGAAATCACAAATGCTTCTCTGATGTTCAAAAGCTGCCCCCCTCCCCAAAACAATGACAGTATTTCTGCCTAGGCTTCCTTTGCTTAATTAGTATTTTATCCCTGGGGAGGAATCAAAACAAACAAAAAAAATTATGGCGTGTGCACGCTATTCCTGACAGAACACATAACAGAATACAAAGCAGGAAGATTTTATTTTTATTAATAAGATGTTTGAGCCCACAGATCAATGATGGAAAATAAAATTGCCGCATGGGGTCAACATGCCCCCGACAGACAACTCCTCTAAGTGAGAACCCTGTGTTCTCGGCACCGTGAATTAATGGTATCTACTGCTGGGAGTCCATGTGACATTTCTGCGTTTGCTTGGCGCTTAGACCAAAGCATGATGTAACCCTGCCCTCGGTACACGCAAAAACAATAAAAATTATACATTAAGAGGATGATGGGAGAGGACATTGTGTGGTATGATGCTGTGAAGGTATCGATATTTTTTCTGTTTTTCCTTAAATAGCCAACACGCATGTCAGATGCCCCACAAGACCCAGCTGAGGGCTCAGACCGTGACGCGGTGGAGGGACGGCCTCCTGCAGCTCAGAGTTTGAAGTGAAGCTTCAGAACGTCACTGATCACTTCTTAATCAGCATTCAGGAGGGTATAATGGCCTTTTCAGTCTGATTAAATCAAATGGGAAATTACATTTAGGAATTTACTTTAATCTCTTGTGAATAACACCAAGGCAAACACTGTGAGCTTTCTTGGGGATAATATTTGGGACATAGATTCTTCCTTCCATGATGACCAAAATAACACTTTCCTCTGTATATGTTCTGAATACAAATGTGAGAATAAAAAAATGCAGCAAAGGTTCTTAACATAAGATAGTCATATATGTTCCTTGCTTGTCACATCACTTCCTACCAAAAACGTAAGATTCTTCTGTATCTTGGTGTTAATACTCTTGCCATGAATGACTGAATATATGCTCTTGTTTAATTAAATATCATTAAACTAGAGGTGGGCTCAAATATCAAGCACGATGTTGTTTATTCATGTCATTACTTTTTCCATATATTGACTTAATACAAACATTTAGGATTTTATTGTTCTGTGTGTGACACAGAACCGGGATTTTAGGGATGGATGATTGGCTCTGCTTTGAGACTCCTATAGAATTTGGACCCCAGGCTGGGGGTAATTGACGGTGTGGAGCACTGAAGGCAGCTGCCATAAGAGAACCATCTTTTGACATCACATTGGTTAGGTTCCATCCAAAAGGAATAAAGCAAACAATGCATGCCAAAGGCAAGCTTGTTCAACAGCCTGCACCTCACTCACCTAATCCACGGAAAATGTGTCAACAGTGAGGCAGACATTCAAGGGAGCTATCTGGTCTGTCTCTGCCAGTGTCCCAGCCCTGATGTCCCCTCTCTCTGTCTGATGTCTATTCTGTGGCTGATTAAATAAACTTTGAAAGCCTCACACTGAAGACTCTACAATCAAGATAGACTTTGAAGGATCAAAGGTGAGCACTGCTTAAAGATAACCCTGAGGTAGTCAACAATTGGAGTGCTTCCAAATTAGTGCCCTAATTGTTCCCTCACTGTTCACATCAAGCTAGTGTTTAATCATTAAAGGCTGGGGACATGATGAGTGGGAAGATTTGTTTTGAGTTAAAGAAAAATGTATAATGTACTATATGTGCTATAGAGATCAAGTTAATCAATGTTTTTAAAAGGATCTTAACTAATTGCAAGCTCATCTTCTTGTTTTATATTGTTTTAAACTCAGAACAAAAGCGGAGTTGTTCTGCCATACATGGCAGGTACTACCTTCGACGCAAGAAAACAGACTCACTGCAAGGGATCCTTATTGTGCAACACAAAAAGCTTCCATAATTCAATTTACAACCACTGCCTTGACCCACTGGACCCAAACATGCTCAATGAAAGTGTATTTGAGTACAGCTTCATTTTCAGACCAAGCTGTAGGATAACAACTCTCAGCCATGCTCTGAGTAGAGAATGTGATTGTGATTGCCCAACCTTAGCAAAAATAATCATGCTGTAAAGCTCAATGACATGTTGGAAATAGCAGCAGCTTATATTAATGAGATTTCTGACTGTGACCACAGATGCTCAGTACCAGACATTCGGTGTTCTCTGACTTGTAAATTTGCGGTCCTTGTAGTAATGAGATTGATCTCTCTTCACTAAAAAAGGGAGCGAAAAAAAATAGTTGCACACACACAATCATTCCACGCCTCTGGAAAATGCTGAAATGGCCCATTAGCTGCCTTTAAAACACATCAGAGCTTAAGTTTACAACTGCTCAGGGATGGTAAAGATTTTAAACACTTCTGATGGACATTTGCATCTTTAAATTCCGCAGTACAGACTTCATGGTAGATTTATGCCTCAGCGTTTATGGGTGTCTGATGATTTTACACACTGTGGATTAATATTATCCTCTGTCTGTTCCCATGACTTTTACATGTTACATCCCATTATTTTCCACACTTACTGCACAACACTGAGTGAATGGTGAAATACACTGCTCTGTAATGGATCTAACCAAACTGTACCATGTTTTACCCTCTGAGTCCTTGTGACACTCACTACTTTGTACACAGTTCTGTTAAAAAACTTTCCTCACTGTGTTTAGAATATTAAATTATTTTTAATAGAAAGAGTTCCTGACAGGAGTTCCTGACATCTTACAACCATTTGATGGGGTCACAATCTTATGCTAAGTGTAATATATTAAAAATCTCGTTTCTTTAAACCTCACTATTTAAAAATACTAATTACTTTATAATTAACTGTTTTTTTGATTAACATTATATTTAATAAAACATTTATCAAATAACTTCCATAAATATTATTCACCTAAAAAGGGTATTTCTTGTGAATTTTCGAGTCAACAGCTTTTATGAAATATTTCTGAGATGTGGTCAATAGCCTTTTTTTTAGGTGGAGCTTCCCTCTATTGCCTAAGAGGGAGCAGGCGACCGGCGCTGTGTCCAGAATGCTTGTCACGGTCTCTACAAACCGCTCGTACCGTACAGACCTCACCGGGAGGGGAGGCTAACAGGAAGACGCCCTGCTGCCTATTATCTGACCTTATCGGGCGGAGATACGATTGTGCTATAGGATTAACGAGGCGTCAATGGGCGTGGTCGTACGCTTTAAAAACCAATCAAATTAGTCCTGCGCCTGCCGGCCGTAGGCGGGATTAGAAGATCACGGCCACTTCTGGGCGGGGTTATGACTTGAAGGTGGGGTCTCAGCCGGAAGTGCCTCGCGACTGGTCTGGCTGTCATTTAGCCTCGGTGGGCTCTGAGGGGTGAGGACTGTGGTAAAGACGCGCCTTAGATGGGAAAATAAATTAATAAATCAGTTATTCCTGAAAGCAAAGCAGGTCAGGCGCTGTATGGATATGAAATCAAGCGAGAAACATATCTGACGAACTTATTGTTGGTTTATTTTTTGTTTAAATCCGGGGAACTGGCTGGCTAACGTTGCCAGTTAGCTAACCAGCTAGCTTTGTGAAACAGTTTAAAAATACGACACGGCTCTGTCACCGGGCAGGGACGACACGGCCGAAGGACGAATAACCGTACATTTTATTTTTTGGGGTTAAGACTCAAGCCATAAGGAAACACACCGCCGCCGGCCGTGTAGAGAGCTTCATCCGCTCAGTCCGAAACGAATCGACGTCGCTCTGGAAAGAGGGTAACTGGCTTAGGGTGAAAAGTCCCGAGCAAACCCGGCGAGAAGCTCGTCGAGATGCGTGTATTTAGCTAGCGAAACCCCCATAAAGATAACGACGAAAAACAACTGGCCCGAAGCCCGAGCAAGCAGAAGACGCCATCAGCATTTCCCTGTTGAAATGGTAGAGTCTGGATAAGGTGTTGGGTAAAAAGGGAAGAGAAGTCGGAAGGTAACATTATTGCTCTCCTGCTTTTTTTTTTTATCAGTATTTACCAAAGTGAATATCTGGGGACTGTGTGACATAAAGATAACACGTAATTTACTAGCTACGGCGTTTCGTAATTAATGCGGCACTGTTTTACTGGAAACGTTGTAATGGGATCGTGGGAGCTGCTGCCCTTGGATATCAGTGGGATTGTAAGGCTGCTCAGGCAGCACTGCGTTACATTTAACTTGGTTTCACTGACATCAGTAGGCTAATCTTAAGTAACTCACCAGGTGACTCGCTGGCTGATTGCATTATATACTTTTTCAAACATAAGCTTTGGTTATATGACTTTATGACTTTCTTTTCTCCTTCTCCTAGGAAAAAAAGAAAAGCAATAGTTTTAGGGGGAGAATATACTGGAGAACATAAATGGGGGATTACGGTTTTGGAGTCTTAGTACAGAACAACACCAGTAACAAGTCAGCTTTCCCAGTAAGAATTCACCCACATCTGCAGCCCCCACATCATCAGAATGCATCCCCAGGTCCTGCATCCTATATAAATAACAGCACGCCTGCCAATGGCAGTGGCACCGCCTCAGCCTGGCTTTTCCCCCCGGTGGTGGCCCACGGCAACATACAGGATGAGATTCTGGCTTCAGAGAAATCTAAAGCTCAGCAACAGGAAATACAAGAACCACAGGAAAAACAGCAGCTGTCCCCGGGCCACCAGGAAACAAGCCTCGTCTCTGAGCTTGAGAACTCCCGATCGGAGGAGAGCAAGGGGGAGAATGGCTCCGGCGAGAGTGCCAACGGCAAGGAGAAGCTCTGCGTGGACTCCCCAGTGCTCGCAGGGTTTGATTATCAGGAGGCATCAGGCCTGGGGACCGCTGCCCCGTCCAGCATGTCCTCCTCTTCCTCCCTGACCGGTTTTAACAGCTGGTCGGCTGCTATCCCGCCCAACCCCTCCCCAATGATGAACGAAGACGTCAACTTCTTCAACCCTGCCGCCTCGGCCAACAGTGGCCCGCTGCTCTTCCAGAACTTCCCGCACCATGTCAGCCCGGGCTTTGGGGGCAGCTTTTCTCCGCAGATCGGACCCATGTCTCAGCACCACCCGCCGCACCCTCACTTCCAGCACCAACAGCACCGCAGATCTACTGCCAGCCCCCACCCTCCTCCGTTCCCCCACAGAAATGCTGCCTTCAACCAGTTGTCTCATTTATCCAACAACATGAACAAGCCTCCTTCTCCGTGGGGTGGCTACCAGAGCCCCTCGCCATCACCCTCCTCCACCTCCTGGAGCCCCGGGGGTGGCTACGGCGGCTGGGGGGGCTCCCAGGGCAGAGAATACCGCAGGGGCCTTGGGGTCGGAGTCACACCCCTGAACAGTATCTCGCCGCTGAAGAAGTCGTTCGCCAACAATCATGTGCCGTCGCAGAAGTATTCCCGCTCCAGCCCCGGGTTCAACCCGAAGCCTTGGATGGAGGACAGCCTCGGCCGGAATGAGAGCATCTTCCCCTTTCAGGTGAGGGTTGGCTCTATTCGTAAAATAAGGGGACAGACAAACTCGTCTGCGGATGATTAAAAAATAATACGTCTACTGACCTGGTAACTGCTTGGTCTGGTCTTATTTGATTATTGGGTCTCACTGGGGAGAGGTTGGTCATATTGGCATGATCTACATGCCAGAGGCCTGGATGAGTAACGTTCCTGCCACTCCAGCGTTCTAAGCGCTATCTTGCCGATATAAAATGACAAGGACAAGTGTGTCAGGGGCAGCAGATTAACTGCATTGTCTGTGGCAGCTCTGCAGATAGCAGAAGTAAGAATCATGGATGCTTTGTGTTTTGCATTGATGGTGAGCTGGAAATGAAACTGGAACCGCTGTGGGTGTGATGTAGCCGTGGATGTCAGCTGTAATGTAATCTGTCATTTCCCATCACTTGGGTGGAGGGGGATCGCTTTTCCCCATGTGCCCCAGCAGTGAAATATGGCTGCTTGGAAGCGTGTGGTAATATGTACAGGTTATCGATCTGGGGTCACTGCAAGGTTGGAATGGTGAGGGGTGGGGGTGTTATTGATGCTCTCATAAGAGCTGGCCCCTTGGTCATGACAAGCCCTGCCCCACATCTCATCCCCCTCTCTTAGATCCTCTGCACTGTTGCCCATAACTGCCTGGCTTAGCCCTGATAATATAAAAAAAAAAAAAAAAAAAAACTGGGCTCCCCCTGCAGATCTTTTTGTTTTTAGCTGGGCCTGATAACGGGAGTTGTCTTGCGCTTTTATAATTGGTATCGCGGCTTGTTATTGTGCTTGGCCCCCTTTCTCAATCAGATATTGTTATGGTGATTTATTTGACGGATTTTTCCAAGGTGACTTGCAGCTTCTGTATTATGGCGGAGCCGCCATTGGTCACTGTGCTGTGCCGTTCAGGAAACACTCTTGGTATCCGTTGAGTTGAGGTTTCATTTCTCGTCCAGCCCCCTGAAGAATAAATACCTTTCAGGTGGATAGAATTCTGCTTTGTGTTGTCTGTTTTTGCAGCTCTGTTAATATTTACACTTCAGGGCCATGCCGATATTTGCTTAGATGTCCTGGTTTTAGAGTTTTCTGTTCCTATTTTTAATAAAACGTAATTTACCAGTGATGGGTACTGCTGCTCACTTTCTGTTGCCGCAGAGATGCACATGCATTGGTTCCTGTTCTGGGATGAAAACTAGGAACAGGCTATGGATTGTCTGAGAGAGTCTCTCTTCTCCCTGGGCTGTGCTGGGACTTGCTGCGTTAAAGATGCCCCCTGCTGTTTAAAAGCTGCTTAATGGGGACTCTGAATGTGGAACGATAGTTTTGCCAGGGTTCATGCTGTTTGCTAACATGTGACACCTCGTACGGATGGCGTCCCCTGCCTGTTGTGCCGTTTAAGCCTAAAGACCATCCAGTGACCCAGCCCCTTTAAACCCTGTTTGGTGCCTTTCCCATATGCTCTCTGCTGTATTTTATTGCTTATGTTGAATTTGTGATGGAGTTATTTAGAATAATTCATATCAGTGATGTCATGAGCCAATATCAAAGATCGGAAATGGGGCCGATCCAGGCATTTTTGTAAATTGATCAATTTCGTTTCCCATGTCTGGCCAATTTATCTGTTGCATAGATTAGGTTCCAGCACACGCTGCAGTAAGCCTGAGGCACTTTGCTGGAAACTATTGCTGTATCGGCTGTATGGAAATTCTTCAAATCGGAAACTCAAAGTAGCCCAGCAGTCACCTGCAGTGTTTGTGGAGCCGTCCTTTAGAGAGGAGGTGCCAGCACAGTGTTGCTCAATACAATGAGTTTATTTAGGCATTGCAGAAACATCACAAGGAAGAGTACTTCGGTATTGCGAGGCTTACTCAAAGAATGCACCGATGCTGGCTGTATGTGTATGCATGTTAAAATATTTATTAAAAGATCAGATTGAGAATAGGAATCTGCAGATACAGATATTGAATGGATTGGATTGGTCTATCAGTAGGTGGATGGAGACTTCCCAAGTCCTTATGTTAAGTCAGAACTCCTCCCTCAAGCAGGCACTTCCCATTAACCATAAAGCAGACCACCGTCTAGACTCTGTGCAAGATGCTGTATGTAAAATCTAATATAATTAACCAGTGGCATGGACTGAAAAATAAGGACAATAGTCACGGTTATGCTGGTGGAACTGAAAATGCAAGAGAAACCATGCCAAGTGTTGACTGTTTATTTTAATGAAAGTGAAAATATGGCTTCTTTGTACCAGGCTGCCAGCAACCGCAGACTGTGAGCCTGTGTATTCTGTTTAAAAAAGCTGCCTGACCTGTGCATTTTTATTTTTTATGTTTGGCATGAAACTGGTTGCTTGAAAATCATAGCGAATATTGCTTTAAATCAAAATCGCCTTCAGTGAGTCCTTGCAGTCATGGGTGGAGGTTGTTCAGCCACTTTTTTTTTTTTTTTAAAGGAATGTGACTCAGGCACAGCAAATGCACGTGTCACTTTCACTGCCTCTCTGCTGGAAAGGGATCCCTTGGAGAAATGATCTTGATTTGTAGAGGCTTATGTTTCTCGGGCAGGGCGAATGCCCCCTGTCCTTGTGTGAGAAAGGGACTGCGCCATTGGCTAAGCTGCATTATCTGGCCTTTCCTGACTGACAAGGTCAGGCTACTGTCAAACATGTGACACTGTCCTGTCCCAATTAAGTTTGGTATCTGTCTGAGGATGCATGGTACTTACTGGGGTCAGTGGCCCAAAGAGAAGCTTTTCTCTGTTTTCAGGCTGTAACCTCATGCTAGTCAAATATCTGTATGGAGGTGATTAACAGTAATGTGTTTGGTGAGCCCCACAGCTAAGTGTGAAAGTCTTGTACTGACTGTGACCCAGGAAGGAGAACTTTGTTACAGATATAATCGCAAAGCCACAGTAAAGCCAGACTTTCTCGGAGGAACATTTTGCTGAGCTGGTTGAATGTTGACTTGTGTTTCTGGTTTGTTCCCAGAGCTGCCCCTGACAGCAAATCCTTCACTGTACCTTGTCTGTTATGCCAAATGGCCGTTTTGGTTTTCCTTGTCCTTGGATAGCATGAACATGGCTCCCCTGTTGAGCAATGGCAATACTGAAGTTCTCCAGGTACTCTCTGTGGTTGCCTCGCGTCCAATTGGTGCTGACTTCACCAGTCTAGAATCCATGACTTTATTTTTGTTTGTATGTCTCTCTGTCGTGGGAGATGGTGTGAGAGAGTCTTGCCAGCTGGCGGGAAGTCAGATTTCGGGATGTAACAGTGGGCCCAGTGATTATGCAGTCAGCGTGTACCGAGTGGAAAGGGAAGACCCTGTGAACACTCTGCTTTTATTTTACTATTTGTATCATGCTGGTTTTGAGATTTGAGTGCATATTTGAGTTCTCTTTTTGAGTTTCACCCTTTTAAGTGGGCTATTACACATTAATTAGGGTAACATACATTTTTTCAGGTAACAGATATTAGAATTAATGCAAATCAGGAGTGAGGAGCTTAAATGCTGTGTGTGTGCCTAAGTTTGCAGGTTTGCAATGTCGTGTAGGATTCTCCCTGCAATTATGGTAATTGGCATCTCTGAATTGCCTGTAGTGTGTGTGTGTGTGTGTGTTTGTTTGTGTGTGGGTGTGTGTGCTTGTGTGGGTGCATGCGGACCCAGGGTGTACCCCTATCCTGTGCCCTAGGTGGCCAGGTTCTTCACCCCTATGTACCTGTGCAGGATTAGCAGTTGGATGGGTAAAACCTCCAGTGGATCTTTGTACTTGCTTGAATTCTTTTGTGTTGAAAGTAAACCCAGGAAATTACTGTTACCAGCTTGTAAAATCTCGGAGCTTTTGGATGTGATGGGTTCTCATTGCACTAATAACAGATGTATTGCAGAAAAATGGAACTCTTTGCTTCTCGGGTCTATAGTTGCATTTTATTCATGTTCAGCATATAGACCGTAGGATTTTTTTTTTGACTTTTCATTCAGATTAGCATACACACAAAGCCATTTTTCATGTTTCAGTATAAAAGGGTCGTTATTTAATAAGCATTGGCATTAAATTGTACTAAATGGCATGCTGCTTTCTCCAGGAGTAGCAAATTGAGAAGCAGGGAGGGTGTTTGGATGTTGCTAATGGAAAAGCCCAAAGCACGTTTCCTACCCAGCACTCAGCTGTGTGTCTTCAAAAGGGAACATATGACTGAGATGGTCTCTTCACGATAAATTTCACTCAGAGGCTTACCAACACCTCGACCCTACTCTTTTGTTGTCTGTCATAAATATTGAGCCTTTTACAATTCAGATTACAAACAAAATTTATGGCTGCTTTGTGCTTGTTTGCTTAATTCAGTATTTATAATTTGATTTGAATCTATTTTAGAATTAAAATTGACCATTTGATTTCCGTGTGCTGATTTTATGAGGTTTTTTTTTTTGTTTCCCTGACAAAACTGTTCCTTTTCGTATTTCCAGAATGAAAATGATTTTCCTGTGAATTCTGGTGAGCAGGTTGGATCACGGGCAATTGACAGCCAATGCGGCTTTGCGTACACTTGGTAGTTTGAGATTTGTAGGGGCTTCTGTTCTTGTACAATGCTGCATGCACTGTGCACATTACAGCAGTGTGTAGTCGTGGGTGTTAGTGCGGTCACCTGATCATCGCCTCGGCCAATTTTGCTGATGGTTCCCAGAAGATTCATGAGTCAGGCGAGCTGTTTGATGTTTATATATTTAGACTGGGAGTGACTGTCTGACTGTTGGTGAGGTTTGAGTGAAAGTGAGGGGATGTGTACAGGACTGAGCCGTACAAGCCATCCCCTCTACAGACACCGTTTTGGGCAAACACCCCTGCAACCCTTTGACATTATCATGTCCTTCATTCTCTGATGCTAAATTTCACATAACTGGGCCCTGTGAATGAATCCACTTGCAGAGGGAATTTTTCACCTTGGCCAGATTTTGCTAGATTGTTTTAAAGGCACCGGCTGTTGGGTAAGAATATACAGACGCGAACCTCAGATAGAGATCTACTGCTGCATCCAAACTGAGGCATCCATATTTCTCACGGTGTAGCAGTAATATTTGGCTGTTTAGCGACCAGAGGTAGCCTGGTGTGGTGTTTCTTTTTAAGATAATGTGCTTTAAAAACGATGCAGATTCTGAACATTTGAGTAAAATGAATATTGTGAGTGTGAAAGGAGTTCCAGATTGGTACCACCTTGCCGCGGAACATTCTAGTTATGTCAAGCACTGGATTCTTATGGCATTTTGTCAAATAAAAAAAAAAATGGGGATAGATGAGGGGATGATAAGCTGGGACAAGGCAGCATTTGCCAGCAATCCAGTCATTGTACATTTTGGTGTTTGTATCTCTCTCAGAAACTTGGACAGCAGATAGACATAAACTGAACGTTACGGTCTATACAGTTTGCAAGATGCGGAGAGCTAGGAAGCCTGGTGGTGCCGCCTTGGCCGGAAGAGCTGGTCCAGGCCTCTGGTCTGCACGCCTTTGTTAGCAGGACTGCCAGAAAGGATACATATTTGGCAAGTCTGTGAATAGCACAAATTACATTGCTTGCTTCTACACGTGATAGTTTCTCTGAGGTATATACCAATAAAAACTCGCTTGTGTGTGCATTGAAATTGTGGCGTTTTTGAGAAACTGGTGGAATCTTCTCCTACCGAATCTCTGTTCTACGTACAGTACATGTAAGCCTCCTTAGAATGACATGAAAGGCTTGGTGGGATGATTAAGGTCTACTCGCACGCACTGGACCAACTGCATCGTTTTACCCTCCATTTTATCTAGTTGTGCCACAGTCATTCAGTCCTCCTTGGGTGGCAGTACATTGCTGGATGTATATGGTAGCTCCTGTTTTACTACGTAATAAATATGTTGATGATGACTCTAGCAGTACTGTGCAGTCGCAAGGTTTCTGTGCTCTCGTGTTTGGCTATCAGGCCAGGCTGATGTATGTGTGAAAAGGTTATAAACCCCTATCACACTGGTGTAGTGTTTGATTTGATTATACGCATGCGTTCACACCAAAAAGCTTGCAAGTGTGATGCTGTTGCCGTTCGCCCTTCGTGGTACGAGAGCTCATTATCTTATTCCGGCTTTGCTCAGCACGGATGCTCGCTGACTTGAAACACTCTCACTCCTCCCAGCAGGAACGTAGCAGGCCGTTCGATGGCTTCAACATGCACTCTCTGGAGAACTCCCTGATTGACATCATGAGGGCGGAGCAGGACTCCCTAAAAGGTAACGTTGTAACGGCGGAGCGGGTGTAAAACAGATCAACGCCTGAGCACGCTGGTCAGTGACTAATATCAATCACCCTCCTCCTTTATGTCTGCGGTATTCTAGAACAAGGCATTGTTTCACTGACATTCCACAGGCTATGTAGAAACTGTTCAGAGAAACACTTTGAGCTTGATTATTAAAATATGTTCTTTAAATTCTCAAGAGTAGGACCCAGCTTTTTTTTCTTTGCCCTGCCCAGCTCTTTCTTTGAACCCTTGTTAATAGGAATGGGACAGATTTGTAAGTGTTTGACATAAGATCAAAACAATTGAAGGTTTAACTGCGTAACAGTCGTGGCTGCTCCACTGAGAATCTTCCTGGGTTTTTCATTTTGAAGATGGGATCTGTCCTCACACACTGTGCTGCAAGTACATTGCTGCGTGCCGCCGCGCCTCTGTGTGCGTTGGTGCGCATCGCTATGTCGCTGCGTCTCTGTGTGCGTTGCCGCGTCTTGGTGTGTCGCTGCATTTCTCTCTAACATCTTAGGGGGAGCTAACCACAGACACACAAACCTCAAGTAGGCATTCGAAAATCTTGTCTGAGGAAAGTATGTGTTGAAGACTATATGTGAAAATATGTATAGCAAAGAACAATATGGTTATCCAGGAGCTCCTTCCCCTTTGCCGTGTCCTCGGGGACACACCCTTCCGCCCCCCACCCCCCCCCCCCCCCGCCCCACCTCCCCCCCCCCGCCCGCCCCC